>OV816023.1:48640296-49042120 GCA_929113105.1 Agrypnus murinus
AATATATACATATATCGACTTTCAACGACACGAAAATGCAGCAGGATTGGCAAGAAGTAACTGAAGTACTGGTAGACATGGTAACATGGTACTATTTCTTTATTTCACGCCTACACTACGAGGGGACCAGTAGATAAGATCATATATTCCCTATCTAACGTGCAACATAAATACACACGGCGGGATTTTCCAATTAAAAAAATTAGAAGTATCCCGCCGCCTCAAGTGGGACTCGATCCCACGACCCTAGTAACGTGAACTTAATTATTACTACAGCATAAGCTCTTAAAACAAAACAATAATTCTGAGTTTCGGCTTTACGTACTAATTCTATTAAATGCCTTCCTTAGGAAAGTTTTTCATACTTAATAGGACTCATGATTTCAAGCAACTACGGGAAGGTGTATCTTCCATATCATCAACAGTTAAATTGATCTTTTCTGTATTTGGCAGGTTGGAAGTATTTTTTAGGAAACTAAGTAATTAGAAAATGAGTTTACGTGAGTTTATTTTTTTGCGTAAAGTGCATTTCCGACGCTGTTTTCGCCCATAGTGGGATGGCACAATTTAAATTTTGTGACGCGGCGGAAAAATATAGAGGCAACGTTTAATTATAGATAATATGAAATTGGAATAAAATATGATTTATGTATGTAGGGATGAAAGGAGAAGAAGGAACAAGTGGTGTGTGGTGATAGTGGACGTTTGCCTAAAAGTAGGGCAGTTGGGGAAAAGTAGAAGGTGCGCGGACGGCCGTGAATGAGGGTTATTTTCGGTGACGCGAGTTAACGACGGTGTGAAGTATGTACGACGTAAAGACGACGCGTGTGGAAGATTTGCTTAAAAGACGTAAAGACTAAAGACTATTGTACTAATTCTCATTATATAACCTGTTAATCTTTTATTTCGTTTTATCATAATTCATAATTGTTAACGTCAAATAAATAATAGATAAAATTCAAATTGGTAACTACCTTTTATTTTAAAACACCTTTACCTTTTGAATTAATAACCTATAATTGGGGGCTCGTCAGGGAATGAATTGGATTGGATTGGATTGGATTGATTTAGAACAATATAAATTAGTTTTAACGCTACAATTTTAGGCTGGACGGAACTTCACAAATTTGTATTTGCCAGAAAATCATTAACTGGATTAGCGAAGCTGTTTGTGCAGAGTGAGGAAAATGTTTGAGATCATTTGCTAACCTGAAGCAATGTTTATTGAAAGAATTTTCTGCAAAGCTAACAAGTGCACAAATTTACCGTATGTTATCAAAGAGAAAGAAGGAGAAGATTGAGTACTAAAGAGTACTTGAGTAAGAGTACTTCCTAAAAATGAAGGAACTGACAAATCGGGGAAGGATAGAAGATGAATCATTATTTCAATACGTAATTGATGGTATAACAGATGACGTATGCAACAAAATGATTCTCTTTGGTGCAAGCAACGTTATAGAGTTTAAGAAAAAATTAAAAGTGTATGTCGAAATGAAGTCAAAATCGGAAGTACGACATCAACCAAGCAATGTAAGAACGCCTGTTTACTCGGGGAGAAAACTAAATAATAATGAAGAACCAAGAGAAACCGGAGGTAAACAAAAAAGATGTTACAACTGCGGACAGATAGGACAAATATCGAAAGATTGTGTTCATCGGGAGAAAGGATTGAAATGCTTTTCCTGTCAGAAGTATGGTCATAAGGCAACAGAATGTATAGATCGAGTAACAAGAGAAGTAAAGAAGAGTTCGGTATTATTGTCTGATATGAGGTCAACCGGAGTGTATACGACTGTTCGTTTTCATAAACATGTTGTTGAAGCACTAATTGACACAGGCAGTTCAGTGAGCTTGATAAAAGCCAGCGAATACCTAAAAATCCAGCAATCACCATTGCAGAAAGAGACAATTAAGCTAAATGGACTTGGTGGGAGTGAAGTGCAGACTTTAGGAAAATTCACGACCACAATTGAAATCAATGGTTTAGAATGCGAGATTTCAATGCATGTATTAACCGATACTATGATGCCTCCTCAAATGGTTATAGGAAGAGACTTTATGAAGAATTACGAAATAAACATTAGTAGAGGAGTGGTCAAATCGATAGAAAAAATAAAAGAAGAACCTCAAAATGATGAAGAGAATTTTGGTATACTTATGCATATTGAAGAATATGAAGTTGAACAAGTAAACACAAAAAATAGAGTATACAAGGAAGAGATTAAGCAATTGATCCAAGGATACAGTCCAGAGAAGACGCCTAAAAGTACAAGCATCAATATGAAGATAATTCTTACAGATGACGAACCAATTTACCAAAGAGCTCGAAGATTGGCTGCTACCGAATTGGAAGAAGTGAATAAAGTGATTGACGAATGGATAAACAATGGTGTTATCCAACCGAGTTCATCCGACTATGCTAGTCCCATAGTTCCAGTGAAGAAGAAGAACGAATCATTACGAGTATGTGTCGATTATAACGTTTGAATCGAAAGACTATCAAAGATTGGTACCCGCTTCCAATAATTGACGATCAGCTAGATAAGTTAAGAAATGCTAAAGTATTTACTACTATGGATTTACGTAATGGATTCCATCATGTGCCAGTGGATAAAGATAGTGTGAAATATACGTCTTTTGTTACACCTAGAGGACAGTTCGAATTTCTGCGTATGCCGTTTGGTTTAAGTAATGCGCCTGCGGTATTCCAACGCTACATCAATAGAGTATTCGATGACTTGATAAGCCAAAATATAGTATTAACCTACATGGATGATTTAATCATACCAGCCGGAAATGACGAAAAAGCCCTAACTGGAATTAGGATTGTTTTTGAAAGAGCTGCAGAATACGGTTTAGAGTTTAATGGAATAAGTGCCAATTCCTAGTGCACGAGATCGAGTATCTTGGATATCGAATAGCAGACAACACTATCAAACCATCAGCTTCTAAAATCAAGTCGATCAAGAATTTTCCGAAACCTACTTCGACGAAAAATGTTCACAGTTTTTTAGGACTTTCGGGAACATTTCGCAAATTCATCCCAGATTATGCTAAAATTTTACGACCATTGACTGAACTTTTAAAGAAAGACAAAAAATTCAAGTTCTATGTGCATGAAGAAACAGCATTTAATACATTGAAAGGTCTACTGTCAGAGGAACTAGTGTTGAAGATTTACAGCCCAGAATTGTATACCGAACTCCACACAGACACTAGTCAGTTTGGATATGGAGCCATACTGATGCAAAGAGATCCGGAAGATCAGAAGATGCACCCTGTACATTATATGAGTTGCAAAACCAACGACACTGTGATAACGCATTCGTTATCACAGTTACGACTTAGAAGTTTTAGCAGTGATAAAAGCCTTTCAAAAATTCAGATTTCAGGAAAATTTAGTGTAAAATTTATTATTTGACATTATCTAGGATATTTTAGATTATCGTTTACTAGTTTTGAGATTTTTCGAGTTATAGATTTCACGTTTTTTATAGTTAGAAAATTATTGTGGGTTTTCCCGAATTAATAAGAAATTTTCTTTGTTAAAATTTATAGTTGTGAAGAGTTTCAGCTTTGGTTGAAAGTTTTAGTAGATACCGATAATAATTAAAGGTTATTTAAATAATAGAAAGTTTGATGATACCTCAGGGAGTTTCTTTCTCTTTTGTGAATAAAATTTTGACGTTTAAATTTGTAACGGTACATTTTCCACCGGCATTCAGTACGTAAAATTTTACATTTAAACTTATTAAAAATCCGAAGTTCGGTCCTGTAAGACTGTGCTTTATTCGAATTAGAATTTCGTCATGTAAATATTTCCTGTAAAAAACATTTCAAGAAAGGATTGTTTTACATTTGATACAATTAAAGAATGTAGCGTCATAAAAATGATGTCTTTTGTTGTTTTGTTTATTTGTGTTTTGGTATAATATCAATTACTTCGTGAGAGACCTTGATAAAAACTGTGGGAAGTGTTTGGTCAAATTATTTTATAAAAATATTTCTGTTAATATTCCGAGAATGCTTAGATTTGGGATAAAATTCTCTTTGTTCAAAAGGTGACTTTAGTACATGTGTTCGAAATTTAAAATGGGTTAACGCGTAGCAATTTCAGCTAGACTACATCTGGGTGCCACTTCGTACCAGTTTGCGCGCAATTTCTTCAAGTACTACTTTTCATTCCTTTAGGTCGAAATTTCTGTAGAATGTTAGCTGAAAAACTTCCTTACGGCCAAATAAAATGTATTATTTCGCGGATGATCAGGGTCGCATGGGTTGGTATCTTTCGCGCCTCGACAGGGTAGTGTGACGGCACTTGCTCCCCGTTCAAGCTTCGAGTTAGACCACCCCGGTCGGATCTTGTAACGAAGATCGATATTATTGAATTTTCGTTTTAGTTCAAGTAATTAAAAATACAGTTCGGCTACAGTTTTAGTGTAATTATGTGCCCTGACCTCGGCAGGGTGCAGTTCTTATAAATTTTGTTATGTGGATTAATCAAAGTGTGTTTGAGAAACCCTTCAGTTAAACTTGTTTATTGTTTCCAGCCTTATTTTGTGGAACTCCATAATCATGAAATAAATAAAGATTATTGAAAGTTTCACAGTTTTATTAAAATATACCTGACAATATTGTTTCGACAGCTATGCTGTCATTATCAAAGGTAATATAATTATAAACAAACACGTCGCTAAGGTAGATACAAAATAGGTAACTAGATAAAATAATAATAATAATAATAAAAATTAATAATAAAAATCACAATTAAACATCTAATACTTCCAGTAACGGAGAATTACTGAGATCAAGTTGTTCATTCATTAATGAATGAACAACTTGACATCAGTAATTCTCCGTTACTGGAAGTATTAGATGTTTAATTGTGATTTTTATTATTAATTTTTATTATTATTATTATTATTTTATCTAGTTACCTATTTTGTATCTACCTTAGCGACGTGTTTGTTTATAATTATATTACCTTTGATAATGACAGCATAGCTGTCGAAACAATATTGTCAGGTATATTTTAATAAAACTGTGAAACTTTCAATAATCTTTATTTATTTCACCTTCAGTTAAACTTTATGAAAAATTAGTGATGTGGGTCAATGTTATCGATTTCCCGTTTGTTAGTGTGTTTTTAGAATTTATGAGAATTCTAAATACCGTTCCCGTACCGTTCAGTCCACTTTCGTTGTGAGAGAAATTTTTGGAAGCAATTTATGTTCGATAAATCTCGTCTGAAAGATTTGTCATTACCGTTTTGTTAATAAACAACTGGGGTTGTTTTATCGTGCCGAACTATCAAAGACAATTATTTCTTGCTGTTTGTGCTCCAAGTTAGTACAGTTTTGGTTAATGAGATTTTTATAGATTGATCTATAACTACAAAGACAGTTTCCAGTTCTCCCGTATTTAAAGTTAATAATTAGTGCTTTAAGGAACTTCAATCTTTATGCTACGATTGTTTAATTCTGTGCATTACTGAAAATGGTTTGTGGAATGATTTGGGCAACCAGGCGTATTTAAGATAAACTTTATCCTTGGGACCTGCTACCGTTACGTATTAATTTGAATGCAGTTAAAGTGAATTTTGGTTTTGAAGAATAAAGGCTACCTTCCTTTTTCTAATGGTTTTGATCCAGTAGGTTTCGTCAGGTTAATGCAGATAGAAAATTAAGGTACCATACTTTATAGAAAACAGATTTTCATTGTAATTTTGCTTATGAATCCTTCATGCACGGAACCTTGTGATTTTGTTCTTTAGGAAGAGATCTCTCATTAGCATGTAAAATTCAATTTATTATTATTGCTAGTGAATTTCAGAATAATTAATTTTGACGATATTTAGGTTAATCGAATTTACGTAATATCCTTCAGATATTTGTTTTTTTAATTTGCAATTTAGTTAAGTAATATAATTTCAACAATCATTTAAAAGTTTTTGATGGATAATTTTGGTTTATCAATTTCATGTAAATTTGTTCTTTTTTGGTCAATTAACGTCTTTTGTAAATCTTTTCCAGTTGTTTGAGTTAAATTCATTTCAGAGCAGTTGAATTATTATTTTTTGAACTTTGATTTTTATGTGTAATAAACCTATGGTGTGTGTTTTATTATTTATGTGTATTGTTATTCTTTTCTTAATTTTTTATTGATTAATAAACGTTTTCAGTTTATATTGAGGATCTAAAAACGGAACCATATAATTACGAACATATCATTTCATTTTTCTTCCAAAATTTTAAAACATAAACAAATTCTTTTTGTTTTCAATTTAATATTTAATTTATTTTCTGGTTAGTGGATTTAATATTTTTTTAAAGCTTATTCAATTAACATCTTTGATTGTTTATACTAATAAACACTTTTAAGCTTCATAATCAGATGGCGCCCTTTTTGAGTTATTACTTGTGTACTGAAACCCTTATCTACTCCTTTTCGCAATTTATACAACTGTGGAACCAATACCTACGACCTGAATATTAAAATTTGTAAGAGAGAGCTAAATCTCAAGCTGTGGCGAATATTTTGAGTATATTATGATAAAGTAAGTATGAATAGTTTTTATTGTCTTTTTGCCCGACAAAAAAGCGGATGTTTTAAATTTTTAGTAACACTATTGGATAGTATCGCTGGTTTGCGTTTTTAAAATTATACTTTGTTATTAGTAAATAATAATTAATGGAGAAAAATTATTTTAGAATTTGAATAAATATTACAGATTGAGTTTATTAGAAATTATTGAGCGTTTGGTTCGTTTGAAAAGTTATTGAGGTGTAAAGATTCTCCCTGTTTAAATTAGGTTACAGATATGTTAGACAAAATTTTTTTTGGTTTTGCGTTTTTGATTTTTAGTAATTTGATTACGATTATGAATAGTAGTGATTTAAAAAAATTTTTGGGTTTCAGTAATGTGTTTTACTTTTGGATGAGTAAACTTAAGAATTTCATTAGATATTTTATGACGATAATATTTTTTTTTTTTTTTTTGATACTTGTGGTCTGGTTTTGGTGAAGTACGCTCATGTGTGATAAAAATGTTAGGTGCACCTTGAATGTTGCTGTATGCGTATATTTGGTGTGTGAACAATCTTGAATGTGGCAGTTGAATTTTTTTGTATGAGATGCTTGAGGAGCTGATTCGTCATTGCCAGCAGGAAAATTAAACAGCATTTTCAGAAAATTACCTTTTGGGACATTTTCTAATTTTTGCATTTAAATTATTTTATGCTTATTGTTAAATAAGTTTTATCTTTAAATAATATTAATTAATCCCTTTGTGGCGTTAATTCTTTCATGGTTCTGACAGGTACTGTTGAAGTTTTTTCATTCTTTTAATTGTGGGAGTTACATAAAACAATGATAACGTGATTTGTTTCGTGCCCTCTCCTTTTTGAGTGATTGAATATCTTCGTGGAATCTTGTGTGGGAGTGTGATTGAGTGAAGCGTGTACAGGGGATATTCTTTTATCCCTTGGGTGTTTTTTGGTAGGTTGGTCTGAACTCACGCAGGGTGTAAGACAATTTTCCCGATTGTGTCCAGTATATTTACCGATTTTGACATTTCTGTCTATTTAGAAATTTGTGTGAAGTTATTACTTTATATTGAATATTCAGAAAGCATAATAATCTGTTGGGATTTTGTGTCCTTGTGTATTTTAAGTTCGTTGAACTTCCATGAGCTTTTTTTAAAAGCCAAATTATAAATCTGTTTGAGATCTATTAGGTCATGCGGTTTTGAACCATTTTGAAGTTAGATGTGTGTTGGGCTTTGGTGATATCGTTCAGTTTTTATTTGTACCGTTGGCATCCATCATTTACCGGTTTGTGTATCGTTGGTGATATAGTTTGCAGTACAGATTTGTATCGTACTGCGTTTTTGGGCGACCTGTTTGGTTCCTTTACAAGGGTGGCAAGTGCCATATACCGTTCCGTGCCGTTCAGGCAATATCGTACCGTATCGTTTTGCAGTGCCGTTTGTACTGCGCCTTTAGAGATAATTTGAGTATCGTTACAGTATCGCTTTGCAGTATAGTTTAGTACTGCGTTTTTGGGGGCATTTTGGTCTCTGTCCCGTACCGTTTGGTGATTTTGATCACCGCAATTATCGTTTTGCTTTTTGAAGTATAGGGTGATTCGTATGTACCGTTCAGTATCGTTACAGTTTGTTGTGACCATTCAGTATGAGTGTTCTGGTGTTGGAATTTGTTTGACACTTGAGAATTTGAAAAGGTCTTAGTGACCTTCTGGTATTTAGCTTCAGTGTGTATTAGAGAATTGCGTGGTGGTATAATTGGCCCATTCACAAAGTTCTATTGAGATATTAGTATTTGACCTAGGGTCTACGAATTTTGAGATGTTTTGCGTTCAGATTTGGTTACCGTATCGAGTTTTGAGGTCGTGTTCTTTTCAGAACAAGCCTTCGGGTTCTGACTTCTTTTGTTATACTTTGTCTATTATAGCGCGGTGGGATGCGCTTTAGAAATTCCTTCACCGATGACGGGTTCCTGTAAGAGTCCGGCAAAGCATTTGTGGTTCTTTCCTACCATCTTTTGACCACTTTCCCCTAAGGACTTCTGGTCCTTCGAGTCACTTTGTTGACTAATCAAATTTGTACGTTTCTTTTATGAAATATTCTCTCCCCTTTGAGAAATTTATATTTCTCCAACCTTCTGTCTTAGACTTTGTCTATTATAGCGCGGTGGGATGCGCTCTAGAAATTCCTTCACCGATATCGGGATCCAGTAAGAGTCTGGTTAAGCTAAGGTAGTCCCTTTCTCTACCATCCTTTGGCTACCTTCTCTGCGGACTTTTAGTATTACCGGTCTGTGTTGACCATTCAATCAGTCGGTTATTTTGGGAATCGTTTCCTGTATGAGATCCTTTGCTTCGTATAGCTCCAGTATACCTTTGATCTACTAACCGTTATAGATCACTATATCCAGTGTGTCCTTTTAAGGGCATTATCATCCCTCTTTGAAATTACCGTTTTCTTGTGGAATATTGACCCACTACCGTACCCTTTTGTTGAGTTCCAGTCGTTACAGTTGCTTGTAACATTTTGTGTGATCATTCCTTTTTGGAATTACCGTTTTCTTGTGGGTTGTTTGCCCACTACCATACCCTTTTGTTGGGTTCTAGTTGTTACAGTTGTCTGTGACAATTTGCATTTTGGTGCGTGTTGCGTACCAGTTTACCGTCGCTCTATTGAGCGAATCTGCAGTTTTGGAAAGTGTTCTTTTTAGAACAAAGTATCGTTGGTTCTTTCTTTTTTTTCTGCATGGCTTTTAACACCTTGTCCAATTTGGATAGCTTTTCGCTATCTATGGTGTGAGCTTCTTTTGTCTCTTGACGTATTAATTTGGTGAGGCTCATACGTCCTTAAGTTATTTATTTAGGGAAAGGTTTATTAACTTTAAGCTATCTATCTTGTAGTGATTCAATCTGGAGAGGTTTATTAACCTTAATTTACCTACTTGTAACTATCTAACTCAGAAGAGGTTTATTGACCGTAATTTATCTACTTGCAATTATTTAATTCGGAGGAGGTTTATTAACCTTAATTCCTTTATTTTGCAGTTATCATGTTATATGAAAAGGTTTATTAACTTTAATCCCTTTAACTTGTAGTACAGTCTGATGACTTTTTATTAAGAAATGGGTTTTTGTAATCCTAAGATACTCAATATAGTTATAAACTAATGCATTTTGGGGACAATTTGTTGGGGTTTAGTAACCTTCAGTAACCCAATTGCCAATTTAACTTGATGGTTTTCCATCTTGTAATCACTATGGGGTTTATTAACCTTCTTATTATGGACTCGTTTGGGTCTATCTACCTTTAAAGTTTTATTGAGGTTTCTATATAACCTTAGGTATGTAATTTGGAGAGGTTTTATTAACCTTATATAGTTTCATGTTAATCTTGGTTTAATGTATTTTACAGTCCCGTACCGTATAGTCAGAAAGTTCTTTTGTTCAAATGTTCGGTGAGGACATTTGTTTTAGGGTGGCTTCCTTTTCAGCTCTATTCGGCGTTCCTTACCCTGAGTCCCTTCTATTTTCCTAGCCGAATAGTTCCCTTTCTTTTCCTCTTTCCTTTTTGAATGTTTAGACATGTTTAGTCTAGTAGATTAGGGCGTTGGGCACTTTTGGTGGTGTCTTAGTTTTGATATTAATATGGTATCTTCGTATGTTGTTTGGCATCTTGCTAGTTTTAAATATAGATTAAGATGGGCTTCTTAGCTTTTCTTTTTTTATCGTTTTTTTCTTTTTCTTTGACGAGTAGGCGAGTGTAACGGTACATTTTCTATCGGCCTCAAATATGCAGAATTTTACATTTATACTTATTAAAAATCTAAAGTTCGGTCCTGTAAAACTGCACTTTATTTCTATTTAAAATCTTGTCGTAAGAATATATTTTCAAAGAACATTTTAAACGGTTGTTTTTAAATCTTTACAAATTCAATGAGTGCATAGGCAATAAATAATATTTTTATTATCTTGTTTGTTCCCCGGTAAAAATGGTTGCGTTGCTAAAAAAATTAGAAAGACCTTGATATAAAACGTACTCAAGTCTTCCCGCTTTATAAAAAAATTTTCGTCTGTATTCTGGGAATGTGTTAGCAAGGGATCAGTTTCTCTTTGTTCAGAAGGTGACATTGCACGTGTTTGAAATTCAGTTTGGCTTTTCAATTGGTATTTATCTCGAAAATGGCACTCCTTGCGAGTCTAGACAACATATGGATGGGTTGTTTGCGCGCTTTCTTGCACTAATTCCCGCGTTATTTTCTGAGTACTACTTTTTATTCCTTTAGGTCGAAACTTCTGCAGAATGCTAGTTAAAAAACTTCCTTACGGAAAAATAAGATGCATTATTTCACGGATGATCAGTGTCGCAGAGGCTGGCACCTTTCGCGCGGTAATAGAGTAGGGTCGGGCACTTGCTTCCCGTTTGCGCTTCAAGCTAGATCCCCTCGGTCAGCTCTTGTAAAGAAAATCTATATTATTGAATTTTCGTTTTAGTTCAAGTAACTAAAAATACAGTTCGGCTACAGTCTTAGTGTAATTATGTGCCCTGACCTCGGCAGGGTACAGTTCTTATAAATTTTGTTATGTGGATTAATCAAAATGTGTTTGAGAAACCCTTCAGTTAAACTTTATGAAGAATTAGTGATGTGGGTTGATGTTATCGATTTCCCGTTTGTTAGTGTGTTTTTAGAATTTATGAGAATTCTAAATACCGTTCCCGTACCGTTCAGTTCAGTTTCGTTGTGAGAGAAATTTTTGAAAGCAATTTATGTTCGATAAATCTCGTCTGAAAGATTTGTCATTACCGTTTTGTTAATAAACAACGGGGGTTGTTTTATCGTGCCGAACTATCAAAGACAATCACTTCTTGCTGTTCGTGCTCAAAGTTAGCACAGTTTTGGTTAATGAGAATTTTATAGATTGATCTATAAATATAAAGACAGTTTCCAGTTCTCCTGTATTTAAAGTTAATAATTAGTGCTTTACGGAACTTCATCTTTATGCTACGATTCTTTAACTCTGTGCATTATTGAAAATGGTTTGTGGAATTATTTGGGCAACCAGCCGTATTTAAGATAAATTTTATCCTTGGGACCTGCTACCGTTATGTATTAATTTGAATGCAGTTAAAGTCAATTTTGGTTTTGAAGAATAAAGGCAACCTTCCAATTTCTAATGATTTTGATCCAGTATGCTTCGTCAGGTTAATGCAGATAGAAAATTAAGGTACCGTACTTTATAGAAAACAAATTTTATTGCAATTTAGTTTATGAATCCTTCATGAAAGGAGCTTTGTGATTTTTTTAAAGAGAGCTCATATTAGCATGTAAAATTCAATTCATTATTAATGCTAGTAAATTTCAGAATAATTCATTTCGATAATATTTAGACTAATCGAATTTATATAATATCCTTCAGATATTTGTTTAATGCATTTGCAATTTTAGTTAAGTTAATATAATTTCAATAATCTATTATATTTTTTGATGAATAATTTTGGTTTATCAATTTCATGTAAAGGATGGTATTAGATTTCAATGGGGATTTGGGTGCTGTGTGAGTGAGAGAGAGGGAGATAGAAACGGACGCAGGTAGACAAAAGGAATGAGGGCGGAAGCAGAGGGACATAGGGAGGGAGGGAGAGAGGTAGTAAGAGTAAGAAAGAGAGGGGTGGGGTAAAAGGGGTAGAAAGAAAGAGGGTGGTAGGGTGGGTGGGTGGAGGGAGGCAGGGAGGGAGAGAGGGAGGGAGGGAGAGAGAGTGAGAGAGATAGTGAAAGAGAGTGAGAGAGAGAGTGGTTAAGTGCGTGTGAGTGAGTGAGTGGGTGAGTGGGTGAGTGAGTGAGTGGGTGAGTGGGTGAGTGTGTGAGTGAGTAAGTGAGTAAGTACGTGGGTGCGTGAGTGCGTGTGAGTGAGTAAATGCGTGCGTGCGTGCGTGCGTGGGTGGGTGAGTGGGTGAGTGAGTGAGTGAGTAAGTGAGTAAGTGCGTGGGTGCGTGAGTGGGTGAGTGCGTGTGAGTGAGTAAGTGCGTGCCTGCGAGCATGCGTGAGTGGGTGAGTGAGTGAGTGGGTGAGTGAGTGCGTGAGTGAGTGAGTGAATGCGTGCGTGCGTGAGTGAGTGAGTGGGTGAGTGAGTGTGTGAGTGGGTGAGTGAGTGAGTGAGTGAGTGAGTGAGTGAGTGAGTGAGTGAGTGCGTGCGTGCGTGAGTGGGTAAGTGCGTGCGTGCGTGAGTGAGTGGGTGAGTGAGTGCGTGAGTGAGTGAGTGAATGCGTGCGTGAGTGAGTGAGTGGGTGAATGGGTGAGTGAGTGAGTGAGTGAGTGTGTGCGTGCGTGCGTGAGTTGGTAAGTGCGTGCGTGCGTGAGTGGGTAAGTGCGTGCGTGCGTGAGTGGGTAAGTGCGTGCGTGCGTGCGTGAGTGATTGAGTGAGTGAGTGAGTGAGTGAGTGCGTGCGTGCGTGCGTGCCTGAGTGGGTGAGTGGGTGAATGGGTGAGTGATTGAGTGAATGAGAGAGAGATTTAAGGTGAAAGGGGGAGAGAGATTTAAGGTGAAAAGGGGAGAGAGAGAAAAAGAGAGGTAAAGCGAGATAGAAACATGGAGGGTAACAAGGATAAGACAAGGGTATGATATGAGAAGGGGGTGAGAGGAAATGATGCAGGAAGATAAGGTGGGGGTGAGGGAAAAATAGATGGAAGAAGTGAGAGGAGTAAGGTAAAAAAAGCGAGGACGGAAGAGAATGGGACAGAGGGACGGAGTGAGAGAGAAAGGCGAGGGAGGGAGAGATGATGTGTAGGTGAGAAAGAAGGGGGGGAGAGGCAGCGGTAGAAAAAAAGGAGGATTTAGGCGGTAGTAAAAGTAGGAGAAAAAAGGAGTGTGAAAAGGGGAAAGAGAAAAAGAGGAGGGAGTGAAATAGAAATAGTGAGAGAGTGAGTAAAGTATGAGAGGTAGAGTGTGTTACGTGCTAATTTCGTAGCACCCTGTATAACTTTGTATTTTATATTAAGTTGTATAGCGTTTAGGGATTTTTGCATTTTCTCTCCTTGTAGTTGCCATTTTGTTGTGGAACTATTTCCTGTTCGATAAGAGATTGTCACTCTTGTTTGATCCGCTTGTGAAGCTAGAAGTTCCTTGAAGAACCTTTTCGTGGACATCGCCGTCTAATTAATCTTTTCCTTTTATGTTGAGTTATGGGAATTGCCTTAGTGCAGATTTGATGATTGATTGTGGCGTTAGTTTTCCGATTTAGTTTATTGGAAGCCGTTTATGGGATGTATTTCCACTTGTTCTTTTGAGGTTATGGAAGCACACCTTTTCGTAAGTTTATCGATTAACTTTTCTATCATTCAGTCTCTTATACTTAATTCTTTCGATAGGTTTTTATGTATAATCGTCGTTATATGCAGGCGATATAAATCTCTCTCTTAAGGTCAACTTCCATCGAAGGTATTTATAAAGTGTTGTGATGGTCATTCTGTTTAATTTGAATTGGTGAATTACTTGAATAAATTAACTGGTCAGGATTTTGTAGTTAATATTAATTCAATTGATTTTGTTGCAATGTTTCGGGACGTTAGAGTCACCTTTTTAATCATTAAATCTTATTCTGAGCACATATCTTTGGTTTGGTAATTGGATAAAGAATATTTTTATAATTACTACAATTTATTCGTGAATCAGTTTTTTTTGTTTCATAAATTAACGCATTAATTTATCTTTAAAGTTCAAAAATTATATTAAATCTTATATGAATGTTTATTTTTCTTATTAACCCTTACTATCGTTGCCTCCTGTGCATATCTGTCTAGCACTTTACGAATATGACGATTTTTTTTCTATCCTTACTGTCTATCTAGCTATCGCGACTGTTATGTTTGGACAAATGTATGATATTGTTTGGATTATTTTTGTATGGATTTTTTGAACAAAAAACAGTCAAACAAACTTGATATACCTATGTGTCCAAACGGATAACTGTGTGTATGATAACATTTACATGATTTACATGAATGTTTTACGTGGGGTACCCTTGTTAACATACCCCCATGTTCCATATCTTAGGAGGAAGTAATTGAGATACGCTCAATCAGCGCGCAATTGCGTAGCAATTGCTCTCAGTTATTCACTGGTCGGAGCGAGGTTGCTCATCCATCCTTTGCTAGCTATCCGGGTTAGTACCGGAGCGATTAACTTAATACGTGCCCACCCGGCGGCACCCCTCCACTCCGTCTTCCTTCATTATAGGCCTGGTGTGCTCCTGACAGAGTTTCGTTTCGAGGCCACTTTATAGAGCCCATCAAAGTAGCATCCCTGTGTGTACCCATTAAGGTGAAGGTGTCTTGAACGTGAGAGGCTGTGTATCTTCGCATTAACGTCCCTTAAGTGTAGGTCTCTAGACGATTTCTGAGAATTCGACGACTGGAACTAAACAGACAAAGCCCCATACTGTCACCTGCAAAACGCTACCTGGTGGCTTGCAGTTTCTCATAGGTGAGCGAGCAAACTCCCTGACGGAGATAAACCTCACTTGATTCTCTTCCATTCGTCTAGGTCAGACAGAAATTATCTGAATGTTTTACGTGGAATCCCCGTGTTAACATACCTCCACGTTTCATCTAAAGGAGGAAGTAGTTGAGATACGCTCAATCAGCGCGCGAATTGGGTTGCCTATCCACCCTCTACTAGCTATCCAGGCTAGTACCGGAGCGATTGACTTTCCGTCCTCTTTCATACGGGGTGAAGTACCTAGTCCAGCAATAGAACTATTCCCCCAACATAACTCAGTTGATAGAAGAACCCTCCAGTCCTCTTTCATACCTTCACAAGTTCCTCACCGAGACAGGGGTTGGGGCCACTGCCCGATCGAATCCAACCTCAAATGTGGCGGTACTTGGTTTTTAAATGGGTTCGCCACCCCGATCTCCCAGTTATAGGCCTGGTGCACCGTGTCTAGGTCAGACAGCGGGATAGTTAGCTCCATAAAAGACCCTGACGTCAGGTGAGATTCAATCCGCCCACACCGGACCCTCTTGTTAGCAGAGTTACCTCCACAACGGTTTAGAGTCATTGTCAAGAAACACTTCGGTGAAGCACCTAGGTGTAACTAATTCTACCACGCATTTCCTTCTGATCGCTTAGGACGTAACGGATGACCGTTGTTCAGACAGGCCTGGGTTTGGGTAGACAACGACCAGTTTTAAGGGCGAACGCCGTGTGGTCTACTTACAAGCTAGTCTAGAATCCTAGTGCTTCCCGACACCTCGAACGACTGCCGTCCCTCCGTCTTCGGGCCAGTCTCGGATACAAGTGAAGTCCGACATTTCCAACGACTGCTTGTCCATTCACCCTGTGTGTATGATAACAGTGAAGAAGTGACAACCCTTTACTGTTGGCATGGCGGTCACAGAAATACAGTTTCTACACAAACATTTATTGCGATAATCAGTCCCAAAACAAAAACTAAAACTATATTGCTGTTGGTCCTGATGTTAACATGCGAAATGATTTTCAATGGTTCTCCGATATAAACGACGACATTACAATCAAGCAGTTAGAAGGAATAAGTTTGGCGTTGGTTTTTATGTTGTTGAATGTTATAAAACCAAAGGATGAAGGGCAGCTACAATATTACAAAGTAATGAGCAGTGAAGATCGTCTATTATTTTTAATGAAATTGAAATTAAGATTACCGCTTACGGCACTGGCATGCATTTTAATATCGGGAAAACAACAGCAAGAACTATTTTCTCGGCGTTAGATACTCTGCAGCTACAAAAACAGGGATTTTTTTCCGAAGTATTGATACATTAACTTCTGGAAATTCACGTCATTATTGTTGGCATTATCAAATTTTTAAATTACTATTAATGGCAATTTCTTCGAGCCTGTCTGAACTTGTCGGTGTGTTTCATAAATAGTAAGAGAATTGTTTCGCATCCCGGCTAGGGCGCTTGCATCGCATAAAATGGAACGGACTTGGCGAATACTACAAAAATTAAATTACAGATAATAACTACCTTAGATGGTATGCGGTTTAATAAGTAACAACAAACAAGGCGCTAAAATCAAAATCCAACCAGATGGTTGTGTACCAAATAAAGGAAGGCATTTTGTGGAAAATTCAAAATAATCCAGCACTCCGGCTGTACAAGGAGAGTAACAAAATCAGATACACGAAGATCTACAATTCCACTCCAGTTACTTTCTTAAAAAGAAAGATTGATCACACATTTAGCGAATTCGCTAATCGCTAGTTTTTGTTAAGGATTATAGGAAAAGGAATTTCCTTTTCTCTATATTTTTTCTGACAACACAAAAAAAACAACTGATCTATAATTGTGCTTTTGTTAAAGCAGCGAGATCAATCGTTGTCGCTACTATTTGAAAATAAAGGAGCTATAATCAATATTTCGCCGCTGGAGCAAAAGCACTAAAACGATGTTGGTGACATTGAAAGTTACCAGATTTGACATTCCGTCTTACATCTTAGGTTTAATAATAATCATGTACAAAAATATTCACAATGTAATATTAATTTGATAATGAACATTCACGTTCTGTAAAAAAGACCATATTAATATGATAGACACCTCCGTAATTCTAATTTCTAACAACTTTTTATTAAATTTCCTCAACACTGTGCATGTAGTAATATTTTATTTATTAATGTTTGTGTCAGGTTTGCTCCACGATGTCGCTATTAATTGAAACAGAGGGGCTATAATTTTGATTATAGCCCCTTCATTTTCAAATAGTAGCGACAACGATTTACCTCACCGCTGGAACAAAAGCACCAGAACGATTTTGGCAATACTGAATATTACCAGATTTGACATTCCGACATACAATAAATCTTAGGTTTAATAATAATCTTACACAAAAATATTCACAATTTAACATTAATTTGAAGATGCACATTCATGTTTAGTAAAACCGACGATATTAATATGTTATGTACATCCGTAATTGTAATTTTTGAACAACTTTTTATTAAATTACCGCAACACGATGCATGTAGTAATTTTTTCTTTATTAAAGTTTGTGTCAGGTTTGCTCCACGATGTCGCTACTATATAATTTTGATCAAGAGGCAGCGCCAAAGTGGTTGTAGTAACAACTAAATAAAAGCGGAATGTTTAAATCTAAAGTACATTTTATACTATATATGTACCACATTTGATACTTCTTAAATAACTAACCCTAGTCTACAATTTAATTGTTGTTACATTAAACATGAAACAAACAAACCTAATCAATTATTGTATAGTATTTTTACATAGAAAAAGAAATTAAACCGTTCTATATGGTAAGAGCTCAAGGCAATAAAACTTTAATCGGGGAAAACTAAAAACAATACTTGAATCAACTACGTCAACTATGTAACTCCTTTTCGTAAGCAATACACATAACCTAAGATGCGATATTAATATTTGCGCATATAGTAATTGAACATAATGCTTTTCTGCATCTACATATCATACTATTAAGCAGAATACATGTAATAGAAAGATCCCGAGATACTTAAAATGGATTTTAAACATTTGCAAAAATTGCAAAGCTAATCAATTATGAACTAGCAAATAAAATAACTTTTTTTTTAAATAAACCGTTTAAGAAAAGCAACACATCGTTTATATTTGACAGATGGTTAGACAAAAACATACTACACAACGTATGACATTCCCATTAAAAACTGTCGTCATCTTCATGTAGTCATATTTGAACAAACTTGCCATTTTATATAAATAATCTAAAATTGGCAACAACACCGGACACTAGTAATTCTAGTATAAGATTCCAGGTCTTGCTCATCATTCATCTTTGGCATCTGATTAGACAAAGACATGCTACACAGCATATGACATTCCCATTAAAAACTGTCGTCATCTTCATGTATTCATATTTGACCAAACTTGCCATTTTATAGACATAATGTAAAATTGGAAACAACACCGGACATTATTAAATCTAGTATAAGATTCCAGGTCTTGCTCATCATTCATATTTGACAGATGGTTAGACAAAGACATGCTACACAACATATGACATTCCCATTAAAAACTGTCGTCATCTTCATGTATTCAGATTTGACAAAACTTGCCATTTTGTATAAGTAATGTAAAATTGGAAACAACACCGCTCATTATTAATTCTAGAATAAGGTTCCAAGCCTGGCTCATCATTCATCTTTGGCATCTGATTAGACAAAGACATGCTACACAACATATGACATTCCCATTAAAAACTGTGGACATCTTCATGTAGTCATATTTGACCAAACTTGCCATTTTATATAAATAATGTAAAATTGGAAACAACACCGGACACTATTAATTCTAGTATAAGATTCCAGGTCTTGCTCATCATTCATCTTTGGCATCTTATTAGACAAAGACATGCTACACAACATATGACATTCCCATTAAAAACTCGTCATCTTCATGTAGTCATATTTGAACAAACTTGCCATTTTATATAAATAATCTAAAATTGGCAACAACACCGGACACTAGTAATTCTAGTATAAGATTCCAGGTCTTGCTCATCATTCATCTTTGGCATCTGATTAGACAAAGACATGCTACACAGCATATGACATTCCCATTAAAAACTGTCGTCATCTTCATGTATTCATATTTGACCAAACTTGCCATTTTATAGACATAATGTAAAATTGGAAACAACACCGGACATTATTAAATCTAGTATAAGATTCCAGGTCTTGCTCATCATTCATATTTGACAGATGGTTAGACAAAGACATGCTACACAACATATGACATTCCCATTAAAAACTGTCGTCATCTTCATGTATTCAGATTTGACAAAACTTGCCATTTTGTATAAGTAATGTAAAATTGGAAACAACACCGCTCATTATTAATTCTAGAATAAGGTTCCAAGCCTGGCTCATCATTCATCTTTGGCATCTGATTAGACAAAGACATGCTACACAACATATGACATTCCCATTAAAAACTGTGGACATCTTCATGTAGTCATATTTGACCAAACTTGCCATTTTATATAAATAATGTAAAATTGGAAACAACACCGGACACTATTAATTCTAGTATAAGATTCCAGGTCTTGCTCATCATTCATCTTTGGCATCTTATTAGACAAAGACATGCTACACAACATATGACATTCCCATTAAAAACTCGTCATCTTCATGTATTCATATTTGACCAAACTTGCCATTTTATATAAATAATGTAAAATTGGAAACAACACCGGACATTATTAATTCTAGGATAAGGTTCCAGGTCTTGCTCATCGCTCATATTTGACAGATGGTTAGACAAAGACATGCTACACAACGTGTGACATTCCCATTAAAAACTGTCGTCATCTTCATGTATTCATATTTGACCAAACTTGCCATTTTATATAAATAATGTAAAATTGGAAACAACACCGGCCATTATTAATTCTAGAATAAGGTTTCAGGTCTTGCTCATCATTCATATTTGACAGATGGTTAAACAAAGACATGCTACACAACATATCACATTCCCATTAAAAACTGTCGTCATCTTCATGTATTGATATTTGACCAAACTTGCCATTTTATATAAATAATGTAAAATTGGAAACAACACCGGACATTATTAATTCTAGAATAACGTTCCAGGTCTTGCTCATCATTCATCTTTGGCAGATAATTAGACACAGACTTGCTACACAACATATGACATTCCCATTAAAAACTTTCGTCATCTTCATGTATTCATATTTGACCAAGCTTGCTATTTTATATAAGTAATGTAAAATTGGAAACAACACCGCTAATTATTAATTCTAGAAAAAGGTTCCAGGTCTTGCTCATCATTCATCTTTGGCAGATGATTAGACACAGACGTGCTACACAATATATGACATTCCCATTAAAAACTGTCGTCATCTTCATGTATTCATATTTGACCAAACTTGCCATTTTATATAAATAATGTAAAATTGGAAACAACACCGGACATTATTAATTCTAGAATAACGTTCCAGGTCTTGCTCATCATTCATCTTTGGCAGATGATTAGACACAGACGTGCTACACAACATATGACATTCCCATTAAAAACTGCCGTCATCTTCATGTATTCATATTTGACCAAACTTGCCATTTTAAATAAACAATGTAAAATTGGAAACAACACCGGACATTATTAATTCTAGTATAAGATTGCAGGTCTTGCTCATCTTTCATATTTGACAGATGGTTAGACAAAGACATGCTACACAACATATGACATTCCCATTAAAAACTGTCGTCATCTTCATGTATTCATATTTGACCAAACTTGCCATTTTATATAAGTAATGTAAAATTGGAATCAACACCGCTAATTATTAATTCTAGAAAAAGGTTCCAGGTCTTGCTCATCATTCATCTTGGGCAGATGATTAGACAAAGACATGCTACACAACATATGACATTCTCATTAAAAACTGCTGTCATCTTAATGTATTCATATTTGACCAAACTTGCCATTTTAAATAAACAATGTAAAATTGGAAACAACACCGGACATTATTAATTCTAGTATAAGATTCCAGGTCTTGCTCATCATTCATATTTAACTGATGCTTAGACAAAGACATGCTACATAACATATGAAATTCCCATTAAAAACTGTCGTCATCTTCATGTATTCATATTTGACCAAACTTGCCATTTTATATAAGTAATGTAAAATTGGAATCAACACCGCTAATTATTAATTCTAGAAAAAGGTTCCAGGTCTTGCTCATCATTCATCTTGGGCAGATGATTAGACAAAGACATGCTACACAACATATGACATTCCCATTAAAAACTGCTGTCATCTTAAAGTATTCATATTTGACCAAACTTGCCATTTTAAATAAACAATGTAAAATTGGATACAACACCGGACATTATTAATTCTAGAATAAGGTTCCAGGTCTTGCTCATCATTCATATTTGACAGATGGTTAGAGACAGACATGCTACACAACGTATGACATTCCCATTAAAAACTGTCGTCATCTTCATGTAGTCATATTTGACCAAACTTGCCATTTTATATAAGTAATGTAAAATTGGAATCAACACCGCTAATTATTAATTCTAGAAAAAGGTTCCAGGTCTTGCTCATCATTCATCTTGGGCAGATGATTAGACAAAGACATGCTACACAACATATGACATTCCCATTAAAAACTGCTGTCATCTTAAAGTATTCATATTTGACCAAACTTGCCATTTTAAATAAACAATGTAAAATTGGATACAACACCGGACATTATTAATTCTAGAATAAGGTTCCAGGTCTTGCTCATCATTCATATTTGACAGATGGTTAGAGACAGACATGCTACACAACGTATGACATTCCCATTAAAAACTGTCGTCATCTTCATGTATTCACATTTGACCAAACTTGCCATTTTATATAAGTAATGTAAAATTGGAATCAACACCGCTAATTATTAATTCTAGAAAAAGGTTCCAGGTCTTGCTCATCATTCATCTTGGGCAGATGATTAGACAAAGACATGCTACACAACATATGACATTCCCATTAAAAACTGCTGTCATCTTAATGTATTCATATTTGACCAAACTTGCCATTTTAAATAAACAATGTAAAATTGGATACAACACCGGACATTATTAATTCTAGAATAAGGTTCCAGGTCTTGCTCATCATTCATATTTGACAGATGGTTAGAGACAGACATGCTACACAACGTATGACATTCCCATTAAAAACTGTCGTCATCTTCATGTAGTCATATTTGACCAAACTTGCCATTTTATATAAATAATGTAAAATTGGAAACAACACCGGACATTATTAATTCTAGGATAAGGTTCCAGGTCTTGCTCATCGCTCATATTTGACAGATGGTTAGACAAAGACATGCTACACAACATATGACATTCCCATTAAAAACTGTCGTCATCTTCATGTATTGTAATTTGACCAAACTTGCCATTTTATATAAATAATGTAAAATTGGTAACAACACCGGACATTATTAATTCTAGAATAACGTTCCAGGTCTTGCTCATCATTCATCTTTGGCAGATGATTAGAAACAGACTTGCTACACAACATATGACATTCCCATTAAAAACTGTCGTCATCTTCATGTATTCATATTTGACCAAACTTGCCATTTTATATAAATAATGTAAAATTGGAAACAACACCGGACATTATTAATTCTAGAATAACGTTCCAGGTCTTGCTCATCATTCATCTTTGGCAGATGATTAGACACAGACGTGCTACACAACATATGACATTCCCATTAAAAACTTTCGTCATCTTCATGTATTCATATTTGACCAAGCTTGCCATTTTATATAAGTAATGTAAAATTGGAAACAACACCGCTAATTATTAATTCTAGAAAAAGGTTCCAGGTCTTGCTCATCATTCATCTTTGGCAGATGATTAGACACAGACGTGCTACACAATATATGACATTCCCATTAAAAACTGTCGTCATCTTCATGTATTCATATTTGACCAAACTTGCCATTTTATATAAATAATGTAAAATTGGAAACAACACCGGACATTATTAATTCTAGAATAACGTTCCAGGTCTTGCTCATCATTCATCTTTGGCAGATGATTAGACACAGACGTGCTACACAACATATGTCATTCCCATTAAAAACTGCCTTCATCTTCATGTATTCATATTTGACCAAACTTGCCATTTTAAATAAACAATGTAAAATTGGAAACAACACCGGACATTATTAATTCTATTATAAGATTGTAGGTCTTGCTCATCTTTCATATTTGACAGATGGTTAGACAAAGACATGCTACACAACATATGACATTCCCATTAAAAACTGTCGTCATCTTCATGTATTCATATTTGACCAAACTTGCCATTTTATATAAGTAATGTAAAATTGGAATCAACACCGCTAATTATTAATTCTAGAAAAAGGTTCCAGGTCTTGCTCATCATTCATCTTGGGCAGATGATTAGACAAAGACATGCTACACAACATATGACATTCCCATTAAAAACTGCTGTCATCTTCATGTATTCATATTTGACCAAACTTGCCATTTTAAATAAACAATGTAAAATTGGAAACAACACCGGACATTATTAATTCTAGAATAAGGTTCCAGGTTTTGCTCATCATTCATATTTGACAGATGGTTAGAGACAGACATGCTACACAACGTATGACATTCCCATTAAAAACTGTCGTCATCTTCATGTAGTCATATTTGACCAAACTTGCCATTTCATATAAATAATGTAAAATTGGAAACAACACCGGACATTATTAATTCTAGAATAAGGTTCCAGGTTTTGCTCATCATTCATCTTTGGCATCTTATTAGACAAAGACATGCTACACTACATATGACATTCCCATTAAAAACTGCAGTCATCTTCATGTATTCATATTTGACCAAACTTGCCATTTTATATAAATAATGTAAAATTGGAAACAACACCGGACATTATTAATTCTAGGATAAGGTTCCAGGTCTTGCTCATCGCGCATATTTGACAGATGGTTAGACAAAGACATGCTACACAACGTATGACATTCCCGTTTCAGGTCTTGCTCATCATTCATATTTGACAGATGGTTAGACAAAGACATGCTAAACAACATATGACATTCCCATTAAAAACTGTCGTCATCTTCATGTATTCATATTTGACCAAACTTGCCATTTTATATAAATAATGTAAAATTGGAAACAACACCGGACATTATTAATTCTAGTATAAGATTCTAGGTTTTGCTCATCATTCATATTTGACAGATGGTTAGACAAAGACATGCTACACAAGATATGACATTCCCATTAAAAACTGTCGTCATCTTCATGTATTCATATTTGACCAAACTTGCCATTTTATATAAATAATGTAAAATTGGAAACAACACCGGACATTATTAATTCTAGGATAAGGTTCCAGGTCTTGCTCATCGCTCATATTTGACAGATGGTTAGACAAAAACATGCTACACAACGTATGACATTTTCATTAAAAACTGTCGTCATCTTCATGTATTCATATTTACCAAACTTGCCACTTTATATAAATAATGTCAAATTGGAAACAACACCGGACATTATTAATTCTAGAATAAGGTTCCAGGTCTTGCTCATCGTTCATATTTGACAGATGGTTAGACAAAGACATGCTACACAACATATGACATTCCCATTAAAAACTGTCGTCATCTTCATGTAGTCATATTTGACCAAACTTGCCATTTTATATAAATAATGTAAAATTGGAAACAACACCGGACATTATTAATTCTAGAATAAGGTTCCAGGTTTTGCTCATCATTCATCTTTGGCAGCTGATTAGACAAAGACATGCTACACAACATATGACATTCCCATTAAAAACTGTCGTCATCTTCATGTATTCATATTTGACCAAACTTGCCATTTTATATAAATAATGTAAAATTGGAAACAACACATGACATTATTAATTCTAGTATAAGATTCCAGGTCTTGCTCATCTTTCATATTTGACAGATGGTTAGAGACAGACATGCTACACAACGTATGACATTCCCATTAAAAACTGTCTTCATCTTCATGTAGTCATATTTGACCAAACTTGCCATTTTATATAAATAATGTAAAATTGGAAACAACACCGGACATTATTAATTCTAGGATAAGGTTCCAGGTCTTGCTCATCGCGCATATTTGACAGATGGTTAGACAAAGACATGCTACACAACGTATGACATTCCCGTTTCAGGTCTTGCTCATCATTCATATTTGACAGATGGTTAGACAAAGACATGCTAAACAACATATGACATTCCCATTAAAAACTGTCGTCATCTTCATGTATTCATATTTGACCAAACTTGCCATTTTATATAAATAATGTAAAATTGGAAACAACACCGGACATTATTAATTCTAGTATAAGATTCTAGGTTTTGCTCATCATTCATATTTTACAGATGGTTAGACAAAGACATGCTACACAAGATATGACATTCCCATTAAAAACTGTCGTCATCTTCATGTATTCATATTTGACCAAACTTGCCATTTTATATAAATAATTTAAAATTGGAAACAACACAGGACATTATTAATTCTAGAATAAGGTTCCAGGTTTTGCTCATCATTCATCTTTGGCAGCTCATTAGACAAAGACATGCTACACAACGTATGACATTCCCATTAAAAACTGTCTTCATCTTCATGTATTCATATTTGACCAAACTTGCCATTTTATATAAATAATGTAAAATTGGAAACAACACCGGACATTATTAATTCTAGGATAAGGTTCCAGGTCTTGCTCATCGCGCATATTTGACAGATGGTTAGACAAAGACATGCTACACAACGTATGGCATTCCCGTTTCAGGTCTTGCTCATCATTCATATTTGACAGATGGTTAGACAAAGACATGCTAAACAACATATGACATTCCCATTAAAAACTGTCGTCATCTTCATGTATTCATATTTGACCAAACTTGCCATTTTATATAAATAATGTAAAATTGGAAACAACACCGGACATTATTAATTCTAGTATAAGATTCTAGGTTTTGCTCATCATTCATATTTGACAGATGGTTAGACAAAGACATGCTACACAAGATATGACATTCCCATTAAAAACTGTCGTCATCTTCATGTATTCATATTTGACCAAACTTGCCATTTTATATAAATAATGTAAAATTGGAAACAACACCGGACATTATTAATTCTAGGATAAGGTTCCAGGTCTTGCTCATCGCTCATATTTGACAGATGGTTAGACAAAAACATGCTACACAACGTATGACATTTTCATTAAAAACTGTCGTCATCTTCATGTATTCATATTTACCAAACTTGCCACTTTATATAAATAATGTCAAATTGGAAACAACACCGGACATTATTAATTCTAGGATAAGGTTCCAGGTCTTGCTCATCGCTCATATTTGACAGATGGTTAGACAAAAACATGCTACACAACGTATGACATTCCCATTAAAAACTGTCGTCATCTTCATGTAGTCATATTTGACCAAACTTGCCATTTTATATAAATAATGTAAAATTGGAAACAACACCGGACATTATTAATTCTAGAATAAGGTTCCAGGTTTTGCTCATCATTCATCTTTGGCAGCTGATTAGACAAAGACATGCTACACAACATATGACATTCCCATTAAAAACTGTCGTCATCTTCATGTATTCATATTTGACCAAACTTGCCATTTTATATAAATAATGTAAAATTGGAAACAACACCGGACATTATTAATTCTAGTATAAGATTCCAGGTCTTGCTCATCTTTCATATTTGACAGATGGTTAGACAAAGACATGCTACACAACATATGACATTACCATTAAAAACTGTCGTCATCTTCATGCATTCATATTTGACCAAACTTGCCATTTTATATAAATAATGCAAAATTGGAAACAACACCGGACATTATTAATTCTAGAAAAAGGTTCGATGTCTTCCTCATCATTCATCTTTGGCAGCTGATTATACAAAGACATGCTACACAACATATGACATTCCCATTAAAAACTGCCGTCATCTTCATGTAGTCATATTTGACCAAACTTGCCATTGCATATGAAGAATGTAAAATTGGAAACAACACCGCACATTATTAATTCTAGAAAAAGGTTCCAGGTCTTGTTCATCATTCATCTTTGGCAGCTGATTATACAAAGACATGCTGCACAACATATGACATTCCCATTAAAAACTGCCGTCATCTTCATGTATTCATGTTTGACCAACCTTGCCATTTTATATAAATAATCTAAAATTGGAAACAATACGGTACTTTTTAGTTCGATAAAATGGATCCACGGCAAGCACATCGTTCAATGTTGCAGATGATTGGACAAAGACATGCTGTCATTCATCATAAATACTAATGGCATCTTCATGTACCTTTAGGTCAAGCCTGCTGTTTTATTTAAATAACGTAAATCCGGAAATCATACCAGACAGTGTTACTTGTAGGGTATAGATCCAGCATGTGCTCATCGTTTATCTTTTGCAAATGGTAAGAGAAAAACCTGCTACTTAATATATGACATACGCAATCAAAACTGATGTCTTGATGCATGTATTTTTACGCCAAAATGTTGTCGTTTCAATACGAAATATGCGATACACTAAGAATGTAGACAGTGTTATGTTGATGACCTTAGCGATAAGAGTAGAAGATTATACCAGTTAATAGTTTAAATATGCTGTATGAAGAAAATAATATAGAAGATGTGAAAGCGGTGACATATTTATTGACTATTTCGCCTGTTATAATAGCACCCAAAATTTCCCTAAATCTAATACCACCCTTTGTTCTTTTTGGTCAATTAACGTCTTGTGTAAATTTTATTGAGTTGTTTTGGGTTAAATTTATTTCAGAGCAGTTAAATTATTATTTTTTGAATTTTGATCTTTATGTGTAATAAACCTATGGTGTGTGTTTTATTATTTATGTGTATTGTTATTCTTTTCTTATTTTTTTATTGTATAATAAATGTTTTCAGTTTATATTGAGGATCTAAAAACGGAACCATATAATTATGAACATATCATTTCATGTTTATTCCAAAATTTTAAAACATAAACAAAATCTTTTTGTTCTCAAATTTAATATTTAATTCATTTTCTGGTTAGTGGATTTATATTTTTTAAAGCTTAATCAATTAACATCTTTGATTGTTTATATTAATAAACACTTTTAAGCTTCATAATCAGATGGCGCCCTTTTTGAGTTATTATTTGTGTTCTGAAACCTTTATCTCCTCCTTTTCATAATCTATACAACTGTGGAACCAATACCTACTGCCTGAATACTAAATTTGTAAGAGAGAGCTAAATCTCAAGCTGTGGCGAATATTTTGAGTATATTATGATAAAGTAAGTATGAATAATTTTATAGTTTTTATAGTTTATTGTTATTTTACCGTGGCTAAAAACGCTTGTTTCGATGGAACAATTCCGCTACACAATTGAACATCGTTCGGCCTCTAGAATAAAGCATTGTGATGCATTAAGTAGATACCCCGTTATGGTAGCTGTAGAAAATGAATTCTTAGAAAGAATAAAACTTTGCCAATGTCAAGACGATCATCTTCGAGTTGTTAAAGAACTCCTAAATCAAAACTGTCACTACGATAATTACATTTTGCAGAATGGACTTATCTACAAGTTGCATGAAGACAGCAAACTGTTAGCAGTACCAAGTGCAATGCAGTCAGAGATTATTAGAACAGCACACGAAGAAAACGGGCACTTCGGTATTAAGAAAACAGAAGATGTAATCACACGAGAGTTTTGGATTCCGAAGCTTCGGCCAAAGATTATGAAGCACATTCAAAATTGCATCCCGTGTATGTTAACTGAGAAAAAAGCCGGAAAACAAGAAGGTTTCCTGAATCCGATAAATAAAGAAGAGTTGCCATTGCAAACTTATCATATCGATCATTTAGGCCCACTAACTCCAACAAAGAAAGGGTACAACTACTTGTTTATTGTTGTGGATTTACGAAGTTTGTTTGGATTTATCCAACGAAAACCCTTACAACTGGAGAAGTAATTTCAAAGTTAGACCAACAAAAGCTAATTTTTTGGAAATCCTAAAAGAGTTATTGCCGATAGGGGAACGGCATTTACGTCGAACGCTTTCAAAGACTACTGCAAGAAAGAAGATATCGAACTATGTCATATCACTACAGGAGTCGCACGTGGAAATGGACAAGTTGAACTTGTCAACAGAACAGTTATTTCAGTGTTTACAAAGATGTCAAGCGAAAAGGGTGAAGATTGGTATAAATTTGTATCGAGATTGCAATTAACCCTAAACAGTATCTACCATAGATCGATAGACTCTACACCAGCAAAGTTATTCTTTGGAGTCAATATAAGGCAACCTGAAGATATTAGACTAGCAGAACCAATTCAAGAAGAATATATCAACGTATACAAAGAAGGAAGAGAACTGGAGAGACAAGACGCAAAAGCCCAAATTTTAAAAGTTCAACAAAAAAACTCCAAAAACTATGATCATAGAAGGAAAAAACCGAAGAAATACAAAGAAGGTGACCTCGTTGCAATACGAAGAACACAATTTACCAACCTTGGTAAATTACGTCAGAAGTATCTAGGTCCATATAAAATAATTAAAGTTAAAAGAAACGATCGATACGATGTTGAGAAAGTTGGAACTTCAGAGGGACCAAAACGAACTGCGACTGCAGCAGACTTTATGAAGAAGTGGTGTACTTCAGAAGACGACGTACCAGAAGAAGAAGATGATGAAGAAGACAATTCCGAGGGCGGAATTCTGTCAGAAATGGCCGAGATGTAGAGATGAAAGGAGAAGAAGGGACAAGTGGTGATAGTGGACGCTTGCCTAAAAGTAGCGCAGTTGGGGAAAAGTAGAAGGTGCGCGGACGGCCGTGAATGAGGGTGATTTTCGGTGACGCGAGTTAACGACGGTGTGACGTATGTACGACGTAAAGACGACGAGTGTGGAAGATTTGCTTAAAAGACGTAAAGACTAAAGACTATTGTACTAATTCTCATTATCTAACCTGTTAATCTTTTATTTCGTTTTATCATAATTCATAATTGTTAACATCAAATAAATAATAGTTAAAATTCAAATTGGTAACTACCTTTTATTTTAAAACACCTTTACCTTTTGAATTAATAACCTATATGTATTTGGCGGATCATAAGAACAACAAGGTTGTTTATTTATTTACTTCTTGTTAACACCGTTATCTTCCTAGGACTGTTATTGACCATGAAGTATATCTGAGGACATGGGGTTTTGTATAGCAGCAGGAGAAAAAGTGCATCATTTTCATAATGTCAACATAACTTTTTTAATCAGTAGTTTAAAATGAGATTTGTATATCTATACTATTAATGTGCATACTTTAAATAATATAAATTATGTATTGCAATTCCAATTATTGATACATGTGCTGAGGGACACAGTGAGACTTCAAGAGGCTATGAAATAGTTTTTTGGCTCATATCACCTATAAAACAACTGATAATACTAATTCACAAGTGACAACTGCATACCATATTAATTAGTGATAAGTACATATGTACTAACCAAATGCCTTCGAAAACGAAGTAATTTTTCCTGGTTTTGTTATAAAGACAATGCGATCATGCCAATTTAAATGTAACTTGTAGAACTGTAATAGCTTTACTCAATGAATATTTTGTGAACTTTAAGTGTCGATAAATTTTTATAAAACAGTTATAATGATTTCCAGAATGTCTTCAAGATCTATTAAGGTTTCAAAAGACTCCTAATTGATAATAGCACCTTAAGTTGCATAAATAAGTTGTATAGAGTGCCATGTCACTTCTTTATACATACTATGGTCTGTATTACCTAATCTTCTGTAATAATAGTTCTATAAATGTTACTATTATTACTTTATAATACCTTATTATTTGGGGTATATAAATATCTTAATATACATTTTTAATTAGAACAAACACCTCTTTAGTGTATTATTTGCTGATAATACTTTTTAACTTTTATAACACATCTGATTTATAAATATGATCTATACAACTTTTATACGACTATATGATCTACAATAACCACGATTACATTTTCTAACGATACTCAAGTTCTACAAGAGCTTTATAAGAACGCTCTAGGTGCTCAACCAAATCTTCTAGTTTAGTAAGCTATAATTATTGTGAACTCTATTTTGGAACAACTTATGAACATCTATTTAATTAATCAAGACTTCTTTTCAAATAAAGTACAAACATTTTTTTCTTTCTCACATTAAGAAGAGGACACTCTACGCTGCATGAAATTCACATATTTTATACTCTCACAAATTAGTAGGCAACCACACTGGTCGCAAACTAATTAAGAAATCAAACCCGCGAATCATGAGTAGGCGTCAGGTGAATAAGCTGCGATAACATAGATATCAAGAAAAGAACTAAAAAAACTAGAAAAGATAAACTCTCATTCAAAACAGGACTGCAAAAAACGAAAACTACAATCAACCAGCACCACAAATCATACTAACTCAAGGTGCGGAAAGTTTTTAAAACTAAGGCTCATAATATACCAACTTTTAGCACTGAATTAGCGCCATTTAGCGCCATTTAAATTAGAATTTGCGCTGCCCTCTAAAATACAGAAATTACAATGCGGTCAAGTTCAGGCGAACTTGGTTAGGCGAACCTAAAAAACTACCTAAGGTGACCTGACGTCCCACTTTTGGCGAGAAAGTGTCGCTTTTGCTTTACCTGCCCCGATGCCCACATCAGAGGCTTCGTTTAGAAGCTGGAAAACCACTTTTTGAAAAATATTATAGAAACAAATTCAAAACATGTAGCAAAGGTTTTATTCTAAGTTAACTTCTTACAAATGAAAATTATTAAACAAAATTTGCAGGTATCTGCACAGATATTTACTAAATACCTGATTCAATACTCTGGTCTGAACTGCCAGATGCATGTTTTGTGTAAGAAGTGAGTAACTACACTGTAAAGATGAGGTGAGATTTACCTTGGGAAAGAGTTAACGCTCCTCTCTTATTTGCGATAGTTTTACTCTAAAATTCAACTTTACCCATACGTTAATAGTTGTTTATAAATATAAGTAATTCTATTACATTTAACTGGTTAAAATCACTATCCATAATGTAAATTTACATAGCTTAGATAATATTTTCTTGCTAATGTATTATTGGATTCATTTTTAGTGTAATATTAAACATAAGATGAACAAGTATAGTGTAATTTTGACCTTAGTATGTTTTTTACCGATGAGATATAAAGCATACTAAAACGTTGATTTCACTTGTTTGCTGGCGAGTGGTGACTTTCGTTTTGTGAAAAAAATTCAGGAACTCATTAGGAACAGTCTGAATTGGGCTTTTGGGAAATGGTCAGAATGTGTTCAAAAACCTGAAGTTGAAAGAGTCTTTTCTATTTTAAAAGATCAGTTAAAGGTCTCTTCCAGAACATTTAAATTTAACAACCTTGAAGAGAGACAATAATTTGCTTCAATTTTCAACAAATGATAATCTTAACCTTTGAAGTGTTTTAATCTTAATTTTATTCTTTAGTTTTAATTCAATCAGGCCTCGAGAATTTTCCGTTCCTTTAAAATAAAAAAAAATGTATTTTTCAACTTTTTCGTTTGCATTTTATTTCAGGACCATCACATCTTTACAAGACCGTCACACGCTACTATTTTACTATTTTTGTCGAAAGAAGTGCTTTAGTAATAACTGTAATTAACGTAACGTATTTAAATATGTCTTGATAATTATCAACAAATGCATAATGACTAGATAATTGATTTCTTTACGTTTTGTTCAAAAATAATTGGGTGGCGGTCTTACCGTATAATACCTGTTTTCTTCAAAAAACCCGACCTTCCTAACTAATACGAAAGCTGAGTAAATGGCATTTGAATATAGGCATGTACGTTTAAAACTGAAAAAAATAAACCTCTATATCTCGCGAACGGTGTATTTATGGGCAGTAATATTTGAGATTTATATAAGGCTTGGAAAGGGTATTACGTGAACAAAATATAAAAAAAATCTATGGAGGTACCGCGCCAACTTTGGTCGAATCGGCGTGGAATGTATCACAGAAGGCATATAGAAGCAGGGGACGACCCCCAACGAAATAGATCGATGCCATAAAACGCATCCTGACAAATTGGATTCAAGCGGCACAAAATAGGAATGAGTGGCAAAGTTTACGGGAGGCCTATGTCCTGTAGTGGACACAAACGGGATGATTGATGATGATGATGATGATTTATTTACAAGTACCTGCCCAACAAGTGATCCTCAGAGCTACATGGCAGGATAAGACACACTTACAAGAGAAACGAAAAAAGACAAAAATTGATAAGCATAATAAATTAATGAAATATAATATAAATACAAAGATTAATTAAAGTTTCACAAGTTTTATTAATATCTTAACCTGACAATATTGTTTCGACACTTTGTGTCATTATCAAAGGTAGATAAGATTGATAAACAAACACGTTGCTAAGGATAAATACATACAGAAAATAGGTAACTAGATACAATACATAACAAAAACTAAATATCTAACACTTCTAATAAAGGAGAATTACTAAGCTCAGTTTGTTCATTCATTGAAGGTACCGTGCGTTTATGTCTGTATATTTCAAAAGCTTCTAAAATGTCTAATTTGTGTTTGTTGTTGCAAAAATGTAAGAATTTAATGTTGTTTTGCTTTAGTTCTCTTGCAATAGTAAAAAACCAAAAAACCGGAAAATTAGATTATTGAAGAAATGAGCCTAAACACTGCTAATAACAATTTGAGGGCATTCGACGAAAGAAGAATGCATTAAATCATGTTTAAAGGTGGAAAAGTATATTTACATGTATAATATCTCTTATTAAAAAAATTTACAAATCAATAATTGAAAACGCTCAATGTTTTGGTTTTTTCGATGGTCCTGGTTGATCACGGTCGTATTCCGGGACTGAAGGAAGTTTCTGCGGTATTTTAAACGTCTCAGGCTGTCGTTTGAAGGCGGATGATCGTCGGGGTCGTTTTCATCCTCGTCGATTAGAATTATAGCGATGTTGTGGCAGTCTTGCCAGAGCATGGAGTGCAAAAAGCTGAGCACTTAAGCCTAGCTGTCCGGCAAGTGCTAGCTCCCGTGCATCCCTGCTTGCTCTTACATGAGAGCGATTTGAGAAGGATTGGCAGAGCTGGTTTGTATAATGTTGTTATTGGTATTAAACCAAGGGATTTCGACGACCAACCCTACTATGTAGCATCCTTCTCCACCCCAACCACTTTGGAGTTGGTGATATGTGCGATACGAATGGAAGCAAGCAGCCTCTTTGTGTCCCCTCCATACAGAGCGACCAGGCACTTTTCTCCAGCTTTGGCTATAGCCTCGTGACTGACATCTGGGAGGAGAAACACGAAGGCCAGGTACATCAGATTCCGCTTCTTTTGAAAAACACCCCACAATTTTGTTTTTCCATGCCAGGAAAGGGCGGAGGTGGTGTTACATCCGCTGAATGCGTGGAGGAAGAGTTCGAATTCGGGGAGGAATTCCATTTTTCCTCGACTGAAAGAAGTGGTGGAAAACTGAGTGCAAGTTGACTCACCTCTGCCACTCTTCTGGAAGTGAACATTTTGAGAGACACTCGGGAGAAGGTATCCTCTATCCACTACTACAAGCGTACTAGATCCAAGAAAGATATTTTGGGAGAGTGGAGTGAAAGCGCCGTAGAAAGTAGATTTTGCTCTCTTACGCATACCATCCGAAATGTTTAATTCCTGAAAAGTGGCAGAGGTGAGTCAAGTTGCACTCAGTTTTCCACAACGTCTTTCAGTCGAGGGAAAATTGGAATTCTCCCCACCCAGATTCGAAGTCTTCCTCCAAGCATTCAACGGATGCGACACCATCTCTGCCCTTTTCTTTAAAGAAAAAATAAAATTGTGGGGTGTTTTTCAAAAGAAGTAGAACTTGATGGACCTGGCCACCGTGTTTCTCCTCCCAGATGTCAGTCACGACTATCCAGACAGGGCCGACATTAGCGACACCAGTAGTTCCCTCGACTACTTTTTCTCCACTAGCAGTTACCCGGATCCGTGAAGCATACGACGTTAAAACAACTGGCGCCCGTGAGTACCGCCGATCACCGAAAACCACACTGCGCCACTTCGTAAGTAAGCCCCGTACAAATTTGGCGTCCGAGTAGAGTCGCATACCGAGGAAAACCCCGGGGCCACCTTACACTACTATCCGGGCAAATGTCTGCTGGAGCTGATGTTGCATGATCATGAGTCCGTTTAGTTGAAACCAAGTGTGTCTTTGTTGTTCAATTTCTGGATGATCGCTCGAAAACACCGGCCACCAGAAGCTATTCCAAATTCTTCTTTAAAAACCTAACTGATTAGGATTAAATTTTGTTGGTGTGGTCCTAACTGAAAATTCTTTTGTTTCTGTTATGTGTATATGTAGTAGAATGTAGTACATGTTTATTTTGGTCAAAAGGTTGCCAAAATTCTTGAATTTGTTGATTAATAATGTTGAATAATTTCTGAATGACTATTCAGTTTGAGATTATGATGTAAGGGAGCTAGCTTTAAAATTGGAATTTCTTTAAAGTTTACTGTTCTTAAGCTGTGGCAGAAGGACAATTAATTTTCCCTTGAAATAGCTCAGTTTTTCCAAAATACTGAAGCATTATAAGCATAGAGCAAGCATTTTGAATAATTGAAATCTCGCTGGAAAGACTGGGTAATGTATTTGTCAGTTGGTTAAGTTGTTATTGCACAGAATTACTTGGTTTTGGAGACTGACTAGAAGGTTCGTCTAGATGTAGACCCAAATAATAGTCCACAATTGCATTTTTTAATGTTGTGTATGGTAATGTACTAGTTGTTATGACTATAAAATCATAATAATAATTTTAAAATGATACATGGTAACTTGAAAATTAACATGTGACATTTTAAAGTACGTCTTCAATATGGAAAGAAGCGAAATAGATATTTCTGAATCTAAAAAACAACTGTAGATAGGAGTATGCCTTATTGAAAGCTAACCAATTAATTAAGATACTTATCTTATTTGAATAATAAAAGGATACTCCCGAGAGACGGCTGGAAATTGAGGCAGGCGGTAATCCAGAAACCGCCGACCACTTTCAAAATACCAAAAATCCAGGGGTAAAGGTAGATATCGTTGACAGGAAATCGAAGCAACAGGAATGTAGGAAATGGGATGGAGTAGCACTTTTTCATTCGGGTCACCAATTATATTGGTTGTACAATTGGATGTTGAACTTGGACGTTAAATTACAACTAATGTTGTTCACTTCCAAAATTTTTAAGGTGGAGAAACAGTCACAATATGAAATCTAGAAGTGTGCTCAGTGCCTTGTTTTTATGTTCGGGGTCACTAATTATAACGTTTGGTGCCTTTGTTAGAAGAGCTACATTATATTACTTAGAAAATAATACAATTAAAATGAAAAAGAAAAACAATATTTTATTGTTAAATAAAGGTTATTTCAACTAAAGTACATTATTATTATTTCCTAAAGAAAAACATAAAATGAATGGTCAACTTCTGAAAACATAGTTCAACAGACTATTGCTTGCGATTATCAAATTGAATGTCAGTAGACAGGAAATTTCTAAACAAAAGTGTCTAAGTGTCGGTGAAGGTAATTACCTTCACCAGCAAAAATTTTGTTTAAAGCAAAAATTGAATTAGAAATACATACAAAAATTCATTTAACTAGGCACTATAAGTAAAATAAAGTTGCCAAATATGCATTAATACGCTGTTAAGTGTTAAATATTCAACAACTACAAATATATGCATTTATATGCTGGATAGAAGTTGGCTAATGTATAGACCTTTACTTGATTCACAGCATTGGCGTATTTAGGGGGGAGGGGGCTGTCGGGCTGAAGCCCTCCGCCGAAACTTTTTCAATAGTGTTAAAATCTATTTATGTGAAAATCTGTATTTTGATTCGGAATTTTTATAAAGTAGCCCCCAACCCGAAAAAAATTCTAAATACGCCACTGATTCACAAAAATAACATGGTTGAACAGTACTGCATATCTGCAAACAAAACATGCATTTGCATATAATTCTCGTTCCTAGTTGTAGCCTCTCCATGTATATTCAATAGTCTAGGACAACTGAGGGAGGCTAGCTTGGCTTGAGACAAGTGGGTCCAGGGACATATGGACGCAGGGACAACTTGGTGCGAGACAATTGGGCGCTGTAACAAAACTAGTTACATAATAGTATTCGTAGAATCAAAATAACAACATTGCAGAAGAATACGTAGTACAAATCGCTTTCAATATATAAATATATCAATATTTTTTTGCACGCGTTACACACTATACATTATCTATGACAAAAAAAATAATAATAAACCACCAACCGCTAAGAAAATTTCTTAACCTAGAATTTATACTCGCATTCATATTTTTTACGTGAAATCTCTGGCAATAAATTAAGAAATGTAATGTGAGCCGCTTCGATGTTTGGAGGTGTACAAGTGTCCACAAAATTTTCTCATCATCGGATTCACTCATGATACACCTAGAATTTCGAAAACGACAAAAGTAAACATTAAATTTGTAAAGACCATAGTAATATACGTTTACAATCTGTATAATTTCAGTCAATCTACTATTTAGTACTTACAGTTAAATAATCATACGTATGTACCCGTTTTCAAAAAATAATTTTATACAAACAATCACAATTCAATTGTCAAGGTTATTAACCCCGTTGCTTTGATATGTCCACATATTCTTGCATTATGTAGCAAATTATAAATGTTTTCAATGTTTTTATTGTAATTTAGCAATAATAATAAATAATATTACATTAACAATTATATAATAATGTAAAAAATGAATCAATTTTACGATTTAATTAAATAACAATCTTTGTAACTTTATATAATGAGAAATAACCTAGCCATTTAAAAGCGTCTCCGTAGCTCAATGCTTACGCTCTCGCTACTAAACGGGCGATCCGGAATTCAATTCCCCGGCTTTGACGTTGGTATTTTTTCTAGATTTATTTCCATTTAAAATATAATTTAATGTAAAATATTAATTAAACAAAATAAATTAACCTTTATCTAAAATTTATAACATTTTTAATATTTCAAATAATTAATAATATTATAAATATTGCAAGTCTGACATCTATGGAGTTTCAATGGAACTACTGATTGTTGAGAACTACTTCATCACAGTCTTTATCGTTCAGTTTGAAGATTGTTTGCAATTGATCGTTTTCACGGTTACTAGATTGTGGGGAATGTGTAACTTTCTATAGTCGTCGTAGATAAATTAATTTAAATGATAAAAGAATCTTTTTATTTAAACTGTATTCTTCCTCAGTTGATGGATACAAGACTACACAGATCATTACCAATATGAAAGCTTAATTATATTCTAAAAGCTCACTGCCACAAAGAAAGAAAACGATTAAAAAAGTTTAAAATATTTTTTGTTTCGCAACTAATAGAAATTGCTTATTTTGATACTCAGTTTTCAGTATAAATTTGTTAAAACACCTTTAAGCAACTTATAAAATTAAAATGGAAAAATTACAGACTTTCCAATTATATGTGTTGCTTACATTAGCTTATTCAATAATTCGATAGTCGATATCTTTTTCATACACTACAATAAGGAAAGGGGAGAATCTCATCTAAACGCTACCGAGGCGGTTACTACTATTGAATGCAAAAGTTCTGAGCCCTTAGTTTGAATGCGCATAGCAAAAAAGAAATAACGGCTCAAATTAATTTAAAAAAAACAGTTAGTAGACAATTTATTTTTGTATAAAATAGTAAATTTGTAAAATTATCTGATTTTAGGTTTTTGGATTTTTGCCAATTATTTTTATTGTCCGATATTTTTGGGAGCTTTGACGTAAAGCGTGTCTTTAATAATTAATCTGTCAATAACTACTTGACAGAATTAAGTTTAATTTTATATGCAATGTAATGTATTCTGGTGCCTTGATCAAGATCCTTTTTTTACAAAAGATAGTGTTTTTTAATAAAACAATAAATAGGTTAAGAAATTTTGAAAATAATTTCGAATTAATTGATAAATAATTCTTTAATGAATTATTTATTAATTAATTCGTAAATATTTTTAAAAACTTTTAACATATCTGCTGTTTTATTAAAAAATACTATCTTTTGTAAAAAAAAGATCTTGATCAAAGCACCAGAATACATTACACCCTATTTCATAGAATAACTTGAGGAATAATACAGATATCAAATTACAAAAAATTTTACATACATACAACACTGTTAGCTACTTACATATAAAATTACATTAAATTCTGCTGAGTAGTTATTAAAATATTAATTATTAAAAACACGCTTTACGTCAAGACTGCCAAAAAATTGTTTTTAGTAACATAATTTGCGAAAACACAAAAACCAAAAATCTGATAATTTTACAAATTTTGCTGTTTTATTCAAAAATAAATTGTCTATCAAACTGTTTTTGTTTGAATTAATTAGGGTTGCTAGTTTCTTTGCTATGCGCATTCAAACTCAGGTATTTTACTATGTCAGAACAGAACTTTTAACGACTTCATTTCTTCAAATCCAACCTCTTTTTGACTCTTCGAAAAGAAATCGCGTAATCTAGTCTATATACTCATTTTAAATGAGTTTCTCCCTTAACTAGGTTAAAAGTAGAATTGTCATTTAATGACAATTAGCAATAGACATCTCCTTTGTTAAAGATTTGGGTAATCAAGTTGTAACTACGTTTGACTACTAGTCGCTAATTCTAACTTGGAAACTTTAATCACTGGGGATATCCTTAATAAGCATTTATAGAGTTCATGTGCATTAGTTGAAAAACAAACCCCTCGCAAGAAAAGTTCTCTCTAACATTATACGATATGTAAGTAATTTAACTTTCTAACCTCAAACCATGACACTGTTAGTTAACCGTATTTATCATATTTTTAGTTAAGAGCGCTTATCTCTCATTCCTTTAATTCATACAAAATCGAGTCTTCGCTGTCCCAAGAATTCACAGCTATTATATTATGTATGGCAACAACAAACACGGAAAATGATTAACAAAGGTTTAATTGACTACGAATAGTTAAAAAAATAACCATATGTTTAGTAATTATTGCAAAAAACGAAGAGATTTTTCCCTTTTCTTGAGTTTTTACAAAACCGCGGTTTCGCTGTCCCAAGATTTCACAGTTATTGCATTATGTATGGTAACAACAAAAACGGGAAATGATTAACAAAGGTTTAATTGACTACGGATAGTTAAAAAAATAATAATATGGTTAATATTTAGTAAGAAAATGAAAGTGAAAAGTACTCAAAATTAGTAACTTTTAAGTAAGTAGTTTAGCAGCAATCAGTGAAGTTTGTGGGGATTTTTATATGTGTGGTAATGTATTATGTTTCGCCCACCGACCACTTCTACCACCCGTATTTTAGTACCATATCGCCCAACGGAAAGTCCACTTCGCCCAATTTCTGAAATGTACCACAACGCCCAACACGACCATTTCGCCCAACTTTTCACGAGGGACACAACGCCCACTAGGACCACTTCGCCCACTTGTTCACTAGGGACACAACGCCCACCTCAACCACTTCGGCCAACTTTCGTATAGACCCCACAACGCCCAAAATCGTTCGTTAGAAATCGGCTATTGCACACATAAAGTGTTGAATAATAGTAACTAAGCTGTGTGACTACAATTTAATCAAAATAATATTTTAGGCAAACTCACACGTTATAAAAGTTGAGACGGAAAGGTTAATATTTTTTAATGAAATGCATATCATAGTTGGGATAATTTATCCACAACTATTATCTAACATAATTGTAGTCCACACGTTCCTTAGTAGTTACATATAATTGAATAAAGCTTGTTTCTATTTTCAAAGGCCTTTAGAACACGGAAAGGTAACGAAATGAATTAATTCTGAATTTCCCTATTTACCTGATTTCTACCACTGGAAATTTACGTTTAGCTTTAGTTTTTCATTGTGTATTCATGTGTATACTTGTTACAAAATCTAAAAATGAGAGATACAAATTAGTCATATAAAGTGTTAAGTAGATCAAATTTATGTCCAAATGAATTACACTTTGACTACATGAGAGGTTCACTTTTTATCATCGGATAATTTAAGCTTCATATGGAGAGTTTATCGTAAAGGTAAATAAATATTCGAGAATAGCACGAAAAAATCGCGAGTTTAGCTCGAAGGACTTTTTCTAAAATATGCCCTTGCTTCTCGGTTTCTACCAAAATAATGAAAATAGTAACTGAATAAATTAAAAATTAGTTTATTCAAATTGTAAATCGAAGTCGTATGTCTTTTATAGAGAGGTTAATCAATGCCGACTATACAAGGTGTTACACTTAGCTGTCGTATAAACTGAATACGAAAAAATCATTTTGCCATTTTTGAGTCACATCGAAGAAAAAACGAAACAGACGGTTTAAAAACAATATTTAGACAATTGTACGGATTGACGGTATCACATTTAATTTTGTTTGTGGTTTTAGTCTGTGTAGTTATTAAGAATGAGTGATGCCTGAAAGAAATGAGGTGTTTACATTCAGATAATACTTTATTATTGCATTACTAATCTTTAGGGGCATGTTTTGTTTAGCTATAACGCAACCTTGACATTATCTTTGAAAACGAAATACTTCTACATTGGTCAATACTTAATTCTTTTTATTTCATGCCTACACTACGGGAGAACCAACAGCTGGCTATATTTATCGTTTTTAATACATGTCCTTTATCAGTATTGATAAAGGACATGTATTAAAGATGATAACTATAACAATTTTAATTAAATCTTTATTTAGTTAAATCTTAATTAGATTTTATGGTAAATTGCCATGAAATACAGGTTTTAATAAGTTAGTACCACCAAGTAGCTCATATTTATTGTTTAAAATTTAAAATACTATTCCCTTATTGCTGAGAGTATTAGGAATACTGCGAGTGAATGACTTTTAGCGTGACGTCACAGCAATATCTATACAAAAGTCTATGGCACTTTATCTGGTAGGCATTGATTAATAGACGACTCAAAGTTATTGAAGATTCACTGAAGATTCATAACGTCTGAACAGGAGATAGTACACATAAAATGCAACAGAAAATCTAAATATGATGAGTGCCTATCTTTCATAATAACAAAGAAAAAAGGTTTTTGAAAAGTGGATAGGTGGTCACTGGTTTAAGAATCACAGTTGGAGCTGGATATACCTAACTAACATTTTCAATGTGATATCTGCTACATTGAAGCAGCTGATGCTATTAGATGATGTCACAGTTTGTTTTGACTATTATTTCCAGCAGTTCCCAAAAGTTGCCCTTTTTAGCAATTTTTTCGAAGTGCATAAAATAAAAAATGTCATAAGGATTTTTTGTTCCTAGTGACGAGTAGGTACTATCACACATTAAATTTATACAAAAGTTTATTCGTAAATATGCCGTGAAGAGTTTAACGGGATTTATTTATTTTAAATTTATTTTAATACAAGTTAGTGAATACTAGAATACTACCAACGAATACAGAGGAAAAGGTAATTTATTCAATATTTTAATAAACAAACTAAATAGTTATATTATGTCATTGTTTTTTATTGTATACAAGTACATACAGTAACGTTTAAGGCATTGAAATTATCTTATGCTACGTACTACCTATTATTGTAACAGTCTTACCGATCATCTCGTGTACGAGGGCTAACTTTCTTTGCGGTGATTAAGCAAAACATAAATATGTAGTGCTTAATTAAATATCTGCTTATTTTAATGACTATTAAAATTTGTGCATCTTTTAAAATAAACTATAATTTTAGCCATATATGAAAAGTAAATATAACGGGTGCTTCATCTCATCGGTCGGAGAAAAAAAGTTTCTGAAAAATGGACTTTTAATTTTATTTATAATTTTCTTATTTTTTACATTCCCTTCTATCTCTGCGGAATGCATCGGTGCATAGATTAAATGCACAATAGTGTGGATCACCCTAAAATACTGTCGACAAATGCATATTTATTGGGTATAATAGAATGTCAAAATGTGCGAGTGATTTTTGAGTCTCATCTTCGATAGTAACTGAGCAACTAAAAGTAATAAAGCAATATAATTTTATTGACGATTGGCAAACACATCTGTATATATTGAAATAGATTTTGGGAAAAAAATATTTTTGCTTAAAGATGCATAAACTGAAATATTAAGAATTTTTACATTTTATTTTTAAAATGATTTTGTAAATCCTAAACGGTACCTTCTTCTAAATTATTCACAGAACAACATACAATATTTAAATAAGTTTCGATTAGTAGAAACCAGTTAAGTAAATAGAGAAATTCAGAATTATTTCATTTCGTTATCCTTCCGTCTCCTAAAGGCATTTGAAAATAGAAACAAGTTGTATTAAATTATATGTACCTAACTACTAAGGAACGCGTGGTTTACAATTATAGTAGATAATAATTGTGGATAAATTATGCCATATATGATATGCATTTTATTAAAAAATATTAACCTTTCCGTTTCAACTTTTATAGCGTGTGAGTTTGCCTAAAATATTATTTTGATTAAATTGTAGTCACACAGCTTCGTTATTATTATTCAACACTTTATGTGTGCAATAGCCGATTTCTAACGAACGATTTTGGGCGTTGTGGGGTCTATACGAAAGTTGGGCGAAGTGGTCGAGGTGGGCGTTGTGTCCCTAGTGAACAAGTGGGCGAATTGGTCCTGGTGGGCGTTGTGGCCCTCGTGAAAAGTTGGGCGAAATGGTCGTGTTGGGCGTTGTGGTACATTTCAGAAATTGGGCGAAGTGGACTTTCCGTTGGGCGATATGGTACTAAAATACGGGTGGGCGAAGTGGTATGGACCCATATTTACTCCTCGGAGGGGAGGTATGCCCTCTCTACAAATATTACACATAGTCTCAAAATTGTTTTATGCCAGCTCTCTCATGTCTCATATTACTAGCGTTTGTTAGTAAGAGATAAAGAGTAAGTACACGTCGGGGTATTCTACACGGCCTGAAATCGGACATTTCTCTGAAAGTTTTTATGTTGATGCTGATGCATGTGTTTTCGGGATTTCATATGTTCTGTAGTGGATTTTGCCCTTAGAAAATATTTAGTTAAAAAAAGAAAATATTTTTTTAGGCTTACGTCAATTTTCGTAATGTTAGGTGATCATTATTAAGTTTACGTTATAAAAGAACGAAATATGAATTTTCTTTTTGTGATTGTGCCTCAATTTATGCGACGCCTATGGTTTTAAATTTATTGTACGCAAATTTTTATTATTTTTGAAATTGTTAGTTTCAAATTACTATATTGGAAACTATCAGACTAATTAAACATTTATCAATTGTGTCATTACTAATTTAATACGTTATTTTATATTTAATTTTGTAAACCAAAAATATTGTATTAGCATGTATTTTAAGAAATGGGAATTTTTTGAAGAATTTTGAAAGTTCTACTAGAGGGCACTTTATGTGACAGGTTTTGGGAGGCAATTGAAATGTAAGGGGACTTGACAATTGATAATTGAGGTGTAAACAGTTAAGTTCACCATAGTAGTGTTATATTTTAAATAAAAAGGTGTAAACAATAAAGTTCACCGGCAATAGTAAATTTAAATATTAAAAACAAGAGTGTAAACAATAAAGTTCACAAAAATAAATTGAAAATAATTACGATTAATGTAAACAATAACGTTCATCACAGTTATAGCCTAATGTTTGTAATTTGTTTATGTGGAAATAATCTTTTTGTTTGAAACATCGGGAAATAAAAATACTAAAGTGTTATTGAGTTTTTATTAAAAAAAAACATTAGAATACAAATTGCTTATACAATACTACAATAAAAGATAAGTAAACAAAACAGAAGAACTTACTCTAAAAAAAAAGAAATGAATCAACAAGTCTTCAAGAACGGTAAGCTGGGTTCATGTTCCATATTACTTCAAGGCATCCTGGATGGTAGGTTCCTGGCAATCCTGCGTTCTGCATCAACTATGAGCTTTTCAGCTGCTGATGTTCCGGCGAGCTTCTCCAGGTAGGAAAATATTGTGTGGTGAAACATTATTTTTCTTGTATTGTGTGTACAAGAGAATTTTCAGCTACAAGATAACAATCTAGATTTTCAACTTTATGATAGTCGTAGTACACAGTAAAAAATGCAGTGGTGATGAAAAACATATTTGGTGTGGTGAAATAACTGAGTGTAAATTTCTACACTCATGTGAATGAAATTAACAACCAAAATTAACACGCAGCACCAGGTTTCTTATGAATGTTATCTTAATTTAAAAAATGGGTAAAAATAATGTTTTTGGTGTACAAAAATCATTTGAATTTAGTAAAGATACTCTCGTTAGTGTAAGAGTCATCTTTCAAAAAATGTATTTCACTATTCTAGCATGTTAACAACATTAAAGAGTGTTAATAAGATCCAACAAAACCGATTTAACCCTCGCGAGTGTCATCCACCGAACATCCACCTACAACGCGAATAATCACGATTGGACGTGAGCACTTTTATTTACTGTTTGTGTTTGAATGTAGTTGGTTCTCTTTGAAAGTGACAACAATGATTTTTAAGATTCAACTAGCCAATAAAAGAAATATGCTAAAATATAAGAGGATGCATCTTTCTACGATCTTGTGCAATTAAGTAAGTAAGATTTTAAAGCTATAATTTCCAGTCCTGGTTGTGTCTATTCAGCTTTTTCTTATGTAAAAGTTTTAGCTGCCATGTTGATCCATTGTAATTTAAGTCATCATTATGCATAAATAAAAATAATAATGTTTACGTGAATTGTGGATAAATAATAGATAAAATTATTTTCAGATTTTTGGTTTACAAGGAACAATTTAAATGCAAAACCGTTTCTGGTTCCTGCTATGTAGTACCGAACCCTAAGTATGTATGTAATGAAATTGTACTTCCATAGTTTAATTATTGCCGCGCTCTACGCATTGGTATAGTAGGTTAGTACATTGACGGCCCAACTCAGCTTAAAAAGATGGCGGCGATGGCGCACATGTGTTTATAAAATCCACGTGTGATTATTAAGAACTGACATTGTGATTAGTGACATTAAATGTCGTTTCTATAATTACAGGTAAGGTTTGTAATGTAAATTAGAATGTGTCAATAATAACTTTAATAAAACTTTAATTACAGAAACTCTGGTGGTCATGATGGTGATGGCTGGGTCATTTACCCTAATCATACAAAGGAGCTCATAGGTAATTGTTCAAAACTAATGTTGATTTCCTAGTAGTAAAGATTCACTTTTTTATTATTTTAATATTATCAGCCGTACTTATAGAAAGATTTACACGCGTGTAACATTAATAAACATTGTGTTACACCCGTGTAATTTATCTATAAGTACGGCTGTAAATAATAATATGTAAATAATATAATATACAAATTATAACATTTTGTCTATAAGGTATTCTATAATATTTAAATATTGTGCCTATTATATTGTACATATTTTTATTTATTAATTCTGTATTTATAATTTAACCATTTATCTTTTTTTGGCCATAGGTTGATCACTTGCAGTTTTACAAATCAGTGTTGTGACAGGTGAGTCTGTATGAAATTTTATTTTAATTGGATTTACTTTTCTTTCTATGAGAAACACTAGATATGCTTTATATACTCTTGTTTCTATTTCCACAAACCTTATTCTGTGATTCACTTTATTTTCTTTTGTAGCTGCATGCTGCTTGGTGTTATGTCCTTCAAGATTCTGCTGCTGTGGTACTCCCAAAACCGTTCTGTGGGCTGGATAGCTGTCAATACTGAAATGGTGAGGTCAATCTTCTTTTTATTTATTTACCTTTCTTAAATAGCATTTCTTGATTACTATTCAAGAAACATTATTGCTAACTTCTTCTTCACTTGTTGCTGATTTCTTGAAAACAACCGTATGTAGGATACTAATTAATATTTTACGTTCTTCTCCTGTAGTTCTTTTTTAATTATTTTGACCAATAAACTATACACTATTATCTCAGGATAACTTCTTAAACTTTTATTTATTATTTTCTTTATAAATTATACATTTATTTACTGGACAAATTCATTTACAACCATTTTTATCATTTTATTAAATTCATCTCCCCCTTTTATTTACATCACTACCCCTTGGTAACTTAATATTGTTTTTCTTGCAATTATTTTCCATATATTTTGATAGTTTATAATTTTATTCAAAAAATAGCTTGACCTTGATCATTATTTCAGTAATTTGATTATTGTCTATAAAGCAATTGTATTATGTACCTACTATAGTTAGACCATATATAGTTATATGGTCGTCAAGACTATTTTTATATTGCTGTTAATAATGTTTGTAATGTTTTATAAACCTTTGTAACTAATACATTTTCTTTTTCAGATTTAACTGGAAGTGAAGATCCTGTAGACCCAAAATTGTTTTCCTGATCAAATTTTGTTACTATATACATGTATCCAATAAATAAATTAACTCAAACTTGAATAGTTTTAACAATAAATCCTTTTAAAAATTCAATTCATAATTACAAATGATAAACACAAACAGTCAACTTTGAACTTTTTTACATTGGGTAGCAAAATTAAGAATTCATGATTTTCAAATAATGAAGGAAAATCATCACAATATGTATTTACATTGGATTATTTAGATTTAGAATGTACTTATATTTTGCATTTTGTTTTAAAATAAAACTAATATTTGTGTGCACTATTTTTTACCTTTTTCTGTTTTATCCTAAATTACAAAAAATATATCTGAACCAAAAAATAGAAATATATAATTATACTAACAAAATAGTTATTTACACTCCAATAAATCATTGTAACCACTATAGTTGGTTCCTTTTCCATTAAAAGAATGTTCCTTACTATTATAAGCAATAATTTTTACACTAAAAGAATGGGAAATTAACACTCAGTTCGTGCATACTTTACACTCAACAAATGTTTTCTCAACAATATGGTTGTCATTTTTACACTCAGTGTCCATGACTTTAACCTGCATTGAAGGTTAAAGTTGTTATATATTTTACCACTTTTAAGACCAATGTTATTTACACTCGTCAGTGTGGATAAATAGGAACCACTCTGGGTGTTATTTGAGTGTAAGATTTAACACTCCATTTTTTACTGTACGAGGGTGGTCCCAGAAGTACCCGACCTGACCAAGAGGTGGCGGTAGTTGTTTGAAAATATCACTGTATTGGAAAGTACGCAGTCTAAAAAGCATATATTTCCAGTTTGAAAGCGCCACGTTGTTCAGTATTTGTTTGGCAGCTATCAATAGTGAACGTTGTCAGTGAATTTGTGAAAATGGAGAAAATTGCTCATCGTTATGTGATACAATACTTTTATTTGAAAGGCCTCAACCCAACCAATATAAAAGCTGAACTGGATTCTACTCTGGGTGAGTCTGCTCCTTTGTTTACAACAGTTAAATTTTGGGTAGCTGAGTTTAAACGAGGCCGTACGAGCTGCCAAGACGAGCATCGCAGTGGTCGACCAAATGAGGTGACGACTCCAGAAATGGTGAAGAAAATCCACAAAGCGGTACTTGATGATCGTCGAGTGAAAGTGCGCGAGCTAGCAGACATTACGGGCATTTCAAAAAGTGCGCTACATGGCATATTATCTGAAAATTTGGACATGAGAAAGCTGTGTGCAACATGGGTGCCGCGTTTGCTCACACTCGAGCAAAAACAATGTCGTGAAAATGTTTCCATTAAGTGTTTAGCGTAGTTTCACAGCAAGAAAGCAGAATTTTTGCGCCGTTTCGTAACAATGGATGAAACATGGGTCCATCATCTCACACCCGAGACAAAAAAACAATCGAAACAATGGACATAGGAAGAACCGGCTCCAAAGAAGGCGAAGACCGTTTCATCTGCAGGCAAGGTTATGGCGTCGGTTTTTTGGGATGCGCGTGGAATAATTTTTATTGACTATCTCAAAAAAGGAAAAACTATCAACGGCCAGTATTATGCAAACTTATTGCAACGTTTGAGCAAAGAAATCAAGCAAAAACGGCCGCATTTGGCTAAAAAGAAAGTGTTGTTTCATTACGACAACGCGCCAGCTCACAAATCCGTTATTGCAATTGCCAAAATTAATCAATTAAAGTTTGAATTGCTACCTCATGCACCATATTCGCCAGATTTAGCCCCCTCGTATTATTTTCTGTTCCCAAACTTGAAAAAATGTCTCAGTGGTCAAAGATTTTCCAACGATGAAGAAGTGATGTCAGCAGTTAATGGCTATTTTGAGGAGCAAGACAGTTCTTATTATAAAAAGGGTATCGAACTTTTTAAACACCGCTGGGAAAAGTGTATAGAGCTGAAAGGAGATTACGTTGAAAAATAAATAAATCTTTTTCCAAAATTTATGTGTTTTCTTTGTTGGGTCGGGTACTTCTGAGACCACCCTCGTTTAGTTACATTTTTTTTTTAATTATTAGACAGAATGTAAAGTCTGATCGTTACTTGAATCATAAAAGTAGGTTATCAATTTTTCTTAGGAAAGAAGGAATGCGAGAACTTTTCATGACACGACCTGAGATCAACAATTTCAATTTACTTTTTGAAATTTGTAACATGTTTATCATGCTCAATCTGAGTGAGCTGGCGCCCAACTTTTTTTGTTCTGGTCGATTTTTTTTTGGTCAATCGACAAACATCATAACAGTACTTACTGCTCATAAAATGTGTGAATATTTCAGTTCATTGAAAGGTTAACTAGAAAATGATAAATTGTCTTGCAATGATTGTAGTTTTCAGACAGCATATACTGTAAATAATATATATCATTTAATAATACATATATGTATAATGTAATAATATATATTACTACCATCGACATTTTTATAAACTAGTAAGGGTCTACTAGGAATTTTATAAAAATCTTTAACCAAAAATTAACTATAATTTTAGGAGATTTCAAGTCAGGAGAAGTTAAACAAATTAAACTAACTAAAAACTCGGGAAACTCCAGAACTGATATTTACACCTCTAGTGCGTTATGCAAAGAGAAAAATCCAAAAAAATTTTTAAGTAAACCTCCTACTAGCTCTAGGATATTAGAAACACACTACACATTCTAATTATGTACAATATGTAATTCTTTTGGTGCTAGAAATAGATTATCGTGTCTTTCGTTTTAACCCACGGTTTTGTTTATTTTCTTGGGCTTTCAAAATATAAGCAGGTTCTCTTATCTCCATGGACCTCTCTTGTCTACTATCCACTCTTTCTGGAAGAACACACTCTTTATAAACAACAGTTAGTTTTTCTATCATTTGTTTCTTCCAAAAAATTTTATCTCTCTCTATAACCTCCATCTCAAGCCCTTTGATGTCCATACGCAAAAATAACAGGCATATTTATTGCTTATTTCTAATTGCCCTTGAACTTGGTAGAACCATTTACGTTTCTTATTGAGCGTTCCGTATTTACGCCAGAGAGTTATTTTTCCTTTAGATATTCCTTCTTCGGGTGACATATCTCGTGCCGACATTTAATTTCAACAATGTGATCTACAATTCCATCGGGACTAGCTCCCAAAAATGGATAGTCTTTAGAAATAAATAAACCACATTTCTCTATCGATTTATTAATTGTTTTCTCTAGCGTTGCCAATGCTTCTTCCTCATACGCAATGCCATGATTAATGGCTGGGGTGTTTAAGTTTCTTGGATATAATAAATTTTTCACAAGCACCTTACAACTTGTGTGTGGTAGTCTTTTGCATACATCGTCAAATCTAGAAGCGGTTAATCTGATTTTCCGTTCCGATAGCCACTCAGAACTTAAACGTTGGTCTCTTGTTCTTCTTTCTACAGTCTCTATTTCATTATCGAATCTTTCCAATGATTTTAAGAAGTTCCTTTTTCTATACTGCAATTCTTCATCATCGATATCGGGTTTTTGACAATGCTGTCCATAGTTTTCATCTTGGTTCGCCGATATGTGTCTTGTTTTCTGAAATTTCTTTTTGCGTAGCCTCTTGGCATTACGCATTTTGTACCGCAATTCTATTTTTTTAGTCTGCCGTGGTTTTTTTACATGCTGTAATTTATTTAATATTTTAGACATTGGCATTTTTGTGTTGTGCGATACAGCAACGGCAAAGCATCTAGTTCTATAAGATCCCTTTTTGCAATAATTTATACGTTTTCCACCAATAAATTTTGCAATGATGGAATTAAATTGTTCGACGATATTATTATCTACATCCATTATCAAGCTCGAGCTATGATTTGCTACATTTTGCACATGTTTGCCAATCTTCTCAAATAAATCTGAAAAATACATAGTAATCGTACGCTAAAACTCTCAGTATACTTGTGTAACATAATTATAAGGGCATAGGGACAAAAAATCTGATAAAATTTTGTTGATAGCATTTGATAATTATTATAATTATAGAACATTTGTGCTATAATTATTAGTGCATATGTTCATAAGGAATAATTTATAGTTATTTAAGATACAAGTATAAAAAGTTATTCTTCATTGCGCGAACGTTTTAAGACACGAGCGAGTGCTTTAAAAGACGTGAGTGCAATGAAGAGAGTTTTTATGAGTATCTTACAACGTTTTATCTATCATCATTTACATAATCATCGTTTACTTAAAAGTTAAAGGAGTGTTCATTTTAATTAATATTTTTTAAAATTTGTGACTTACGTCATGTATATCAGCGAGCTTGGATTTTTACGTGCTAAGTTCTTTAGCAACAAGTTTGTAAAATATAATAAATCATTTATCACACATCTTTTGTTTACATTAGCGTGCAATATAGTATATTATGCAACGAGCACATAATGATGGTTATTAATACAGAGTATGACGTTTACAACACGAGCGCCGCGAGTGTTGTAATTCATACGAGTGTATTAATAACCATTATGTGCGAGTTGCATACACTTTTTTTTTCGTCCGTAACCGATTTGTTACTACTAAGTGGACTTCTAAAAGTGTTATAAGATGTAACCTCAAACTGCAAACTGGGTGACGATCAGACGAGGGCTTTTCTATACTTCTAGTTTTTTAAACTCTTATTGTGTTATAAAAATTCGCGACGAATTTAATTATTACTTTTTAAGACATACTTACGAAATTGATAAATAAAAGCACCAAAAAATAAATTCAAAATTTTTTTTAATTAATATTTAATAAAACTAACAATAAGAATCATTTGATAGAACAGATTTAAAATAATAGTAATTATCAGTAATATTTATTATTCACTGCGTGACGATGGAGCATGAGGTACGTTCCCAAGTTTAGTATACAGGGTGTCCCACAATGCTGTTTCCACGCAATATCTCCCTTATTTGAAAAGATAAAGAAATCAACCAAAAACTATTGTGAATGACTCAAAATGGACATTCAGAAAACATCCTTAAACGCTGGTTGCATAGCAACGTTTAAGAGATCATGCCAACTTGATTAATTTTTCAAATTGCACCCTCCGTTTTTTTTCACGGAAATGTATTCTTAACTTCATTCTGCATACGGTAGTATGCCTTACTTAATTATCTAATGTGCATTTAGGGGCTGAAAAAAATATTTTGTATAAATTGAATTTATCTTAAACTTAAAACAAATGCTCAAAATGCCCACCTGTGAATTCTACACCGGCTTTAAAGCGTCTCAGTAGTTCCCTTGTAGACACGGCTCTAATCATATTTTTTGAATAAATAAATTAGTTAATGAATATGAAGTGTACAATTTATAAAAAATATTTTTTCAACCCCTAAATGCACATTAGATAATTAAGTAAGGCATACTACCGTATACAGAATGAACAGAGGGTGCAATTTGAAAAATTAATCAAGTTGGCATGATCTCTTAAACGTTGATATGCAACTAGCGTTTAAGGATGTTTTCTGAATGTCCATTTTGAGTCATTCACAATAGTTTTTGGTAGACTTCTTTATCTTTTCAAATAAGGGAGATATTGCGTGTAAATAGCATTGTGGGACACCCTGTATACTAACTTTGGCTCGTTCCTACGCAACCATTTGATATTCTTGACTCTCATTGGTTAACAGTTCGTTATTCTTGACTCTCATTAGTCAACAACTGATTGCATAATGAACCTCATTATAAAACGGCTATTGCATATATATATAGTAATTGAATCGGAGTATAGGAGTAGAAAAAATCAGTGTAAAAAGTAGCCACTTCTATATGATCGTTTGGCCCAACTTCCATCACAGACAACCATAATTTTAGGAACGCCTTCTGTTGTAACATTATTTGATCTAAGAGCAAAAGCTTTTTCTTCTTCAATAACATCCTTCATGCTCGTTAAAGCTAACTCCACCCATGCATTTGATACCTTTTCATCTAAATTTTGATACTTGTTTACCGACATGCAAGGAACTTGTAAGGCTGAAGTTAATTGTTCCAATTGGCTGTGACCACCTCCAGTATTTATTATTCCTACTACAGCTTCTTCATTAATTTCATCGACATTTTCGTTAATTTCCATGTGAGCCTCAAATCCACACATGTTACATTTAAAGTAGATGATAGAATTCAAGCCTATTCTTTTTTCTCCGACTATCTTCAAATTACTAAAAGTACACCCAAAACCAGATTGGTGCTCACCTAGCTTTTGCATGGAAACAAATGTATGTTGTATGTCAACTATTCGTCGCCCTTCAAGTACAATTTCTGCACAAGTTTCATTTGTCGTTTGTGGATTGTTACCACTTTGAGGACTCAAATTTTCTTTATTGTTATCTAAATAGAACAATATAGATAATTAATTTTACAATATCATAATATATGTAAAAAAGCGAGAGGTAAACCACTTATAGAATATGGTGTACTCTAACAAGGCAATATTGATAATATCAGCAATATTTAACAATCCAACAATGCCTTGAACAATTTGGACAATATCTCACAATCTTCCTTCATTCTCAACAATATCGACAATGTCACAGTATTTTGCGACAACTCCACAATATTGTACAATATTGCAGCAATATTGTGGAGCTTACAAACAGCAATACTGCCCCCAGATTGCAACAATCTAACAATATTATAGAAAACTTAACAATATTGAAAATACAAAGTATTAACAATTTTTTTGCAATAATGACAATCTGAGTTAGTTTTTTGACAATCTCTGAAATCCACAATATTTTACCAACAATCCAATAATGTTTATAAAATATAACATTATACTATAATAACTATACTAATAGTCTACACATTTTATCGAAGTGGTTTACCGCTCGTAAAAAAATGTGCAGTACCTGAAATTTGTCATTGAATGTCATAGGTATCGTCTAATACAAAAGAAGTACTTACATCTTGCGATTCAGCAATAATTGTACCTCGTTGAGAATTTATGTCATCGGAAGTACTCTTATTTTTACGTGGATAATATCCACCTTTCTTTTTTCGTGCAACTGATAAATATAATGTACTTTTATCTCCTTTTCGCTTGCCCATATCGTTTCGTAAACGTTAGAAATTATAACTTATAATTTACTACAAAATAAAACACCTACGTACAACACAAAGCACTTGCAAACTGACACTGTTTACAATAAAGTGTGCGTTGATCGATCCTATTTAAAAGTGCATATGTCTAAAATGTGGTTATATTTCGAAAAGTAACCATTTTATTAAAACATCCCTTCGTTCAAAAGTTATAGTGTTAATTCTTGGAATTATAATGCAATTTGAATTTTAGGGACAGACCAGCGGTTACTTCCAGCCATTATTGTTATTCTTATTTAATTATAGTAACAGATCGTATAGAAATATAAAAAACTAACCATTCCTAAGAAATATCTTTGTGTTCCAACGAATCAAATATCCCTTCTGATCCTTTGCCATAAAGTGAATTTCGACAAGCGAAACTTTAATTTACAATTACATAAAAATGATTATAACATTTAATGGTGTTATAATATTTTGCAAGTTACGATTACTATTACTGAAAAAAAGGATAAAATACGTAACTTAAAATATTTGAATGTAATTGTCATAATTATTTTTAAAACTAGAGTGTTAAGTAGAAAACTTAAAAAAAGATCTATACTGAAATTTAATTTTTGCGATTTGTATTCGCATCAAATCGGTCGAATTCGTGATTTCCCCTCAAAAAGTGACGAAAAAAGGAACCGTGATCTCCGTCTACATATACTCTTCCCCCTGTACCGCTGCGTCACAGGTGAAAGTAAATGATTGTAGATAAGCGCTCTTAATTCAATTTTATTGAATTTATATCCTGATCATGTACAATGTTGCAAAACGGTTCATTATTATAGGCCTATTATGATACAAAGAATAAGAATAAGAATACTATAGTGGTAGAATACTGTGGTCATTTCATATAAAACATAATTAAAAATAAAAGCGTCTTTAATTTTAACTAAACATGACCATTTCAATCATAAATATAACTTAGAATAGAAACAACTATCAAAAGTTTAGTATTGGTGACTAGTTATTATTGTTTATTGTTTCTAGCCTTATTTGGTGAAACTCCATTATCATGAAATAATTAAAACAGTTAAAACAGATTAGTAAAAGTTTCACAAATTTATTATAATCTACCTGACAGTTATGAAATAAATAAAGATTATTAAAAGTTTCACAGTTTTATTAAAATACAACCTGACAATATTGTTTTGACAGCTATGCTGTCATTATTAAAGGTAATCTAATTATAAACAAACACGTCGCTAAGGTAGATACAAAATAGGTAACTAGATAAAATAATAATAATAATCAGAATTAAATATCTAATACTTCCAGTAACGGAGAATTACTGAGCTCAAGTTGTTCATTCATTAAAGGTACCCTGAATTTGTGTTTGTATATCTCAAAGGCTTCTAAAATGTCTAATTTGCGTTTGTTATTACAAAAATGTAGGAATTTAATATTATTTTGAAAAAACACCTTTTAGAACAAAATCACACAATAACTCCTCAAAATAATATTAAATTCCTACATTTTTGTAATAACAAACGCAAATTAGACATTTTAGAATTCTTTGAGATATACAAACACAAACTCAGGGTACCTTTAATGAATGAACAACTTGAGCTCAGTAATTCTCCGTTACTGGAAGTATTATATATTTAATTCTGATTATTATTATTATTTTATCTAGTTACCTATTTTTGTATCTACCTTAGCGACGTGTTTGTTTATAATTATATTACCTTTGATAATGACAGCAAAGTTGTCGAAACAATATTGTCAGGTTGTATTTTAATAAAACTGTGAAACTTTTAATAATCTTTATTTATTTCATGATTATGGAGTTCCACAAAATAAGGCTGGAAACAATAAACAATACCTGACAGTTGTTTCGACAGCTAAACTGTCATTATCAAAGGTAATATAAATATAAACAAAACACGTCGCTAAAGTTAATACTTAAGGTTATTAATTTCCAAAATTCTAAAAAATTAATAATTTTGCGGTTATGGGACAAATTTTAAATTGCAACTTTCTTGATTCTACACAAGCAGGAAGGATAATCTAAAGGTAATGTAATCTAATCCTCTTTCTACATTATAATTTAATTTACTATTAAATTAGAATTGTTGTATGGCGTAAGTTTCAATTTTAGTCATTTTTCAAAATAGATTTAAATAATAAATAACACAGCCCCACAAAAAAATAAATGTTCTGTCCTGGGAGCGAGACTATGGTATTCGGATGCACTTTTCGAACTGAATCCGAATCCGACCTCAGAAAATCAGATATACCCTCAAAATCTTGCGCTAGAGCCAAAAACAACCCCCAAATGGAGTAAAACACTCCTGAAATATGATGACAATAAATGGTTGAAAACCGTAAATGCTTTGTATTTGGAAATAAACCTCTGGTAAATGGCCAAGAACCCTCCTCCCTGAGGGGGTTAAACTACCCCAAAATGGGTCAAAACCACCCCTTAGATCAAAATACAATAAATACATGCAAAAAATGATTGAAAACCGCAAATGTTTTGTTTTTGGAAATAGACTGTTGGTATATGGCCAACAACCCTCTTTCCTGAGGGGGTTAAATTACCCCAAAGCCACCCCTTAGATTAAAATACAATAAATACATGCAAAAATGATTGAAAACCGCAAATGTTTTGTATTTGGCAATAGATTTCTGGTATATGACTAAGAACCCTCCTCCCAGAAGGGGTTAAACCACCCCAAAATGGTTCAAAACTACCCCTTAGAACAAAATACAAAAAATCATTGAAAACCGCAAATGTTTTGTTTTTGGAAATAGACCTCTGGTATATGACCAACACCCTCCTTGAAAGGGTAAAATCACCCCAAGATGGGGTATAACCACCCCTTACATCAGAGTTACAATAAATAAACACACGCAAATTAAAATACATTTAAAAAATAAATTCAATAAAACCCCGTTAATCCTCTAGTCTCTCGATTTATGATATCTCTTCCTTTTATTTTTAAACGATGGGCGTACTGGCTGCCTCTTATATAGTTTATTAGTCTTTCGTTTTTCTTTTCATAGACCAGCAGTAATCCGCCATCATATGCGCATCTCATATTCCTAGATAATGCTATTCCATTTCTTTCATATCTTGGTGGAACTGTTCCCCTTGTTGTTTGCTGTAATCGCCTAAGTTATCTGGAAAATAGTCAAGGTGAGAATGGAGGAAATGTAACTTCACACTCATATTACAACCTAACTTTATATAATTCTCCAACAAACCTGTACTGATTTCTTTGTAGTATTGTGCAGCCAGTACGCAGATCATTCGAAATAAAAGGAAAAGAGATATCATAAATCGAGATACCAGAGGATTAACAGAGTTTTATTGGATTTACTTTTTGGATGTATTTTATTTTGCGTGCGTTTATTTATTGTAACTCTGATGTAAGGGGTGGTTATACCCCATCTTGCGGTGATTTTACCCTTTCAAGGGGGGTGTTGGTCATATACCAGCGGTCTATTTCCAAAAACAAAACATTTGCGGTTTTCAATGATTTTTTGCATGTATTTATTGTATTTTGTTCTAAGGGGTAGTTTTGAACTATTTTGGGGTGATTTAACCCCAAAATCCTTCCTTCAGGGAGGAGGGTTCTTGGCCATATACCAGAAGTCTATTGCCAAATACAAAACATTTGCGGTTTTCAATCATTTTTTGCATGTATTTATTGTATTTTAATCTAAGGGATCGCTTTGACCTATTTTGGGGTGGTTTACCCCCTTCATGAAGGAGGGTTGTTGGCCATATACCAACAGTCTATTTCCAAAAACAAAATATTTGCGGTTTTCAATCATTTTTTGCATGTATTTATTGTATTTTGATCTAAGGCGTGGTTTTGACCCATTTTGGGGTGGTTTAACCCCCTCAGGGAAGAAGGTTCTTGGCCATATACCAGAGGTTTATTTCCAAATAGAAAACATTTGCGGTTTTCAACCATTTTTTGCATGTATTTATTGTCATCATATGTCAGGAGTGTTTTACTCCATTTGGGGGTTGTTTTTGCCTCTAGCGCAAGATTTTGAGGGTATATCTGCTTTTCTGATGTCGGATGCGGATTCAGCGTCGAATAGTGCATCCGAATACCATAGTCTCGCTCCCAGGACAGAACATTTATTTTTTTTTGTGGCGCTGTGTAATTAATAAGGTGTCTATACTTTTTCATTTTATAATTTATAGTTGTAATATAATAATAATAATAATGTAATATAATAATACATCGTTCTGATGGAAACTGGCCAATTAAATTCGAAAATGCAATATAAGAATCTAAACTTACTTTTTTCTTTCAAGTTTAGAAAATAGTGTTTTTGAAACAATTACAAAAAACATATTTTAAACATACGTTTAAAACATGTTTAGAAAGAAACGATTTAACACTTAGTTTGATGTTTTAAATTAGTTTTAAACACGTATTTTGACATGCCAACCCTCCCAGTGACACTCTCGAGGTGCCATCACGAAGGTGTTGTGGTACTGTTGACATTCATCTTTTTAAAACCACGAGCTAAGGTCTAGGGTGGTACTATCTTAACTTTCCAGGATTTGCTTCATGAGACCGTTCTTCAACTCCAAGGACTCCCACTGGGTCGAATATGCCAAGTTGTAAGAGCTGATGACTTTCCAGGCTGGGGTTCCTTCCACACGCTTCATTCCAGTACCTTTTTAAGTTCAGGATTAACCTCCCGCTCTCGTTACAACTCTTTCGAAAACCAATAGTCGTTGCCGATTGTGGTTCGTAAAACCTAACAGACCTGATCTTCCAGTTGAGAGCAGTAACGGTCGAACAAGTCCGTCGAACAAGATCTTCTTGTATGAGCATAGGCATTTCGATGGCCGATGCCCGATCGATGCTTCATGGCGAAATTATATTTTTGCAATCCTTCATTCCACCTTGCAACCTGGTCCTCGGGATTACGGAGATTTACAGCAATTTGTCTCCGGCATGGGCCGTGCTCAAAAATATTTCTGTCCATATAAGTATTTATCAAAGTGTTCAACGGACTTTATAATAGCTAGTAATTCATTTTTGGTCACGCAACAGTTTCCTTCGGCTTTTGACCTTAGTAAAATAGACGATCTCGTTTACTTGTTCATTCTGTAGCTGAGAAAGTACACTTCCAATTGATTGTTTGCGTCCGTATCGAGTATGAACTTTTCATTTGTCCATGGGCAGCTTAATATCAGCGTTATTGTCGGGGCACGCTTCAACTGTTGGAAAGCTGTCTCATGTGCATACTCGCAACAATCTTTCGCTAACCTTTGTTAGCGGCTTCGCTATATTGACATACCTGCAGACAAAACGCCAGTAATAGATACCTACATAACCCAATAAGTCACGGATTTGGTGTTTGACTTTGGTGTAGACTACTCTTGAACTGTTTGGATATTTTTGGGATCGCCTGCTACTCCATTTCGTAATACGACATGTCTGAGGTACTTCTAAATTTTTAAGACGTATTGAACCAATAGTATACACGGTCTATGGGGTCGACTTTCCAATAACCACTCTTCAAGTCCAAAGTTGAAAACAATCATGAGCCAGACAGTGTATCTGATGTGTTATCGACGCGTGATAGGGGATAGCTGTCTTTGGTCACGCCGTTGATCTGATTGTACTCCACACAGAATCCCGTCGACCCATCCTTCTTGCTAAGCAGGACTACCGGTGATGCTCATAGCTGCTGCATGCCACTTTGTTTTTCCATCTTGGTGGTAATCTTCTCGGCTCTCGCCTTGACAGAGGTTGACGTTTCGGCTGCTATCGGACCGGCCTGCAGTTCCCGGTGTCAATTTTATGCAGCACCACATCGGTTGTCTCTTCTGGCTATTGTTAAGAGTTCGCTCTTCGGATGTCTTGCTAGTAAACCAAATCCTGAATCTTCTTCAATTCCATTCCATTATGATCTTCGAACGAACCAGTAATCATACGCACTAATTTTTAACGTGATCGTTGGCCAATGATTTTCGAACATTATCCATACATCTGACGACTCGGAATACTGGTACACACTGTCCCACTAAAATGCTCTTCTATGAAATCACCGGCTACACATTAACGTCCGTAATCCTCACCGGTACTGTCTCCCAAATGGCTTCTTGATGAGTGCTTTACAAACTAGTATGTCGCTGTGGATTTTTGTCTCAAACGAGCATTCGTGCACATCGTACCCGAAAATCTCCATCCAAATCAACCTTTACAACTGTTTCACTGCGACTCGATAGTATCACGTCTGCTGTCATCAGTAACTTAAGTCACGTTGCCCCCTCAGTCTTGTTCCGAATACAGCAACTGTTCGCATACACCCGTGTACTCAAGACGCTTTCTTCGCTGCTTCGAATCCCAAAATGTGGGCAACTGCATCATCCGTTGTTCTTGTTCGTATCAAATGACTGCTGTGTTTCCCCGTCTCTCGATACATCGATGAAGGTCTGCACAGGACTTGCCCGGTTTTGGGCAATCGGGTTTTGTAGGATACGCTAATCGTGCCAACCGTGCAATATCGGCTTCAAACTCAAAAACTGAATACTTTCTCCATTCTTTTGGACACGGTTCTTCATCTGAGCGTGGTACTATAACGGTTGGTGGTTTACCAGAAGTTATATTTAATGTTGGAGTAAATAAAATACGTGTTCATTCAAGATATATTTTATTACTTCGTGTTTATTCTTTTTGCTATGGCAATCACTTAGCATTCAATGCCTTCTTGAGGTAATATGTATGTAATGACTGATTTTATGAATGAATATCATTACAATACATTCATTAAAGATGCGCGTCCATTGATTGGCCCTCACAGCTTTAAATCATCACTTTTATCCTCCGGAAGGATCCCTTTTTCAATTTCAATTTTCTCCTTTACTTTACCAACCGGACATTCAGATGCTGTGGGTAACCGTAGTCGAACCATTTAAACGCCCGAATTCCCCTTTAAGCATTCTAAAAGTTTCGAAAATTTTTTCCAACATTCTGGAATTTTCGAAAACTTTTTCTTCCAGTGCTTCGAAAATTGCCAGTAATTCTTCCTTAAGCTTCTTCTTTTAGACTTTTTAAAACTTTCTAGAAAGTTGTCCTTAAACCATTTAAAATTTCTTCTGTTTATTCAGTGATTATTGCTTATCCCTCCTAGAATTTCCTTCGAACTCTGGAATTTCTCAGAAGTTCTTCCTTAATCCTTCTGAAACTTTCTTGCTGTAATTCTTCTCTAAGCCCTCTAGACATTTTTTTCTATTTTGCCTAACAACACATTAGAATTGATTTCGATTGCGATTAGGTACTGCAATACAGAAATTCTCTATGTCATGTTGTATCATCCATTATTAAAGTTTTTATTACCATTTGTTTCCAACTCCCTTTTTAGCAATTCCCTCTTTAAATCTATTACTTTTAATTTGTTCAACAATCTTATCGCTATTTTTGATTAACTATGTTTCAAATTATCTCTTCACACTACTTAAGTCTATCTTCGAAGCACTTTGTCGATTAAGGCACAGTTTCATTTATTTATTTTAATCCCACTTTGGCACTGTAACAATCTGCTAATTAAAACTAAAATATCGTGTGAATTGTTTAATAACAGAAAAGTATTTACAGAAATTTTAAAACTAATTAAAACACGAGAAAACTAATCACTAAATGAACCTAAAGTAATTTATCTAATACTACTAGAATATTTATCTTAAACTCACAATTATCTATTTACTTTAACTGAACCACCATCTCCACTCTTGGTGCGGTCACCGTGTTTAGATATCCCTCGCGAGGTTTCCAGAGCGGTGTAGAATGTTTCGCAACTATTCAATATACACGGTGTTTGTTGATTCACTACAATACTTTATTCATCCCTAGTCCTTGACACAAATTAAAGAAAATAGTACACACCAGGAACAGAAGGTTTATGAACAGTTTGTTCCGTTGCAACAGAATACTCTACGTCATTTTTTCCTCAAACAAAAGGGGAATTGTATTGAGTTTGATAATTTATCTACGTCAATTATTAACTACATTTTATATTTTTTTAAAATAATTGTTAATAAATTTTCAAGAATGTTAATTTTTATACATTATAACAAACACCGCATAACAATATCTTCGTAAAAATAATGTACTTACGCACAGTAGAAATTCTAATTATAAATATCACGTTTTCTTGGTCGCAAAACAAATGTTGAGAGTATCTTGAAACACTGAACTGCGTAGATATTGATTTGGCATCTAGATAGGATGTTAATGTTTTATTTATTGTAAAAAGGTTTTGCACAGAAAACTTCCTTCGTTTACTTTGCCCGCCGTAAATTTGTTGTCTACCTCTAAGCAGGGCCGGATTTAGACTTGATAAGGCCAGTAGGTATTAGAAGAAATAGGTAAGATGTTTAAAACTTTTGTATGTTTATGCTTATATTAACCGATTATTGTATTATTGTTTTAGCGTTCCATGATCTGTCGCAGCAGCCTCTATACTACGCTGATGACGCTGTAGCAGCATCAGCAAACTTTACCATCGCAGATACACCAGCAGCAGCAGTAGCTAAAGGTGAAGTACGTGTTCAACTGCTCGGGGCTGTCCAGTATCCGTTGTATGTTACGAGACCTCCAGGTGAAGAAGAACAAAACTACGACCATATACACAACATGCAAGTAGGACTTATTCCGCCCGACGACGACTACGCCTTAGGGTCTAAAGAATTTGACGTGGTAGTGAAACTCGAATGCGTGAATAACGTAAGCCAGCATGGTGAAATCGTGTTGTCGGAAAGTGACTGGTTCGAGCTGTATGATATACGAGTCGAGGCAATGTTTAAAAATTTCTTTTATGGTTGCTGCTACCGCAAGGACGACAGTGTACTACATCGTGATAAACATTTGAAAGTCCATTTATGTGAGAATTTATACATCGAGATTATTCACAACGAGTTTTTCGGCAACAGGGTGGCGATTCATCAGAATGATAAACAACGGACTATAACCTTAAAAGATTACGAATTTCAGTCTATAATGCATCTAGCACCGCTGATCAATCATCAGGCTCGAACGTTACAGCACCTGGACTTTTCGCGTTTCTACCACGCAAACATAGAGAACGTAGCAGAAGGTCAACTGAGACGCCCTGAAGATGTCTATAAAACGCTTCCACCTACAGACTCCATCTTATTCACGACCGAGCTGTTATGCGGATACTACTCAGCTACCAGTTTAATAGACAACGCAGCAACAACTGGTGGTGGATTGAACTCGTTCATTTTATTAGAAATAATAAAACATTATCCGCAAAAGTTTATCGATGCCGTACGTACACGACTGCAATCATATCAGTAGCAGCAGCAGCCGAAAACGTCAACGACGACAACGTTTGCACCGTCGTATTAAGAACACCATGGCGGAATTAAATTATCTTAGAAATAGGTTACAAAAATATTTGAACAATTTGCAAGTGTTACGCGATGATCTCAACTCATATTGTGTAATGAATAATTTGTCAAATAATATGTTACAATTGTCCATTAAATGTATAGCAAAATAAATAATATGTATATTTAAACATTGATGTTTCATTTACTAGCACGACTAAGGGTGAAGGAGGGTGAAGAGACTAGCATGACTAAGGGTGATGGGTGACCAGACTAGCATGAGTAAGGGTGAAGGGTGAAGAGACTAGCATGACTAAGAGTGAAGGGTGAAGGGTGAAGGGTGACTATATATAAAAGGTAGATCGTTATCAGCGAGAGAGTACACGAATAACGCCGAAGATTTCCGACGGCGAACATCCTAAGCTACAAAGCAGAGCCGGTAAGTAGTCATACTATGAGAAGGAGAGAGAAAGAGTTTCCGCTTAGTGAAAGGGATAAAAGGATCCAATCCCAGAGTTAGCGCTAAAATTCAAATCTAGGGGCAAGGGAAATCCAAGATGGCTCCTTCAAATGACAAATTCAAAAAATGACAGAATTAAAATGACAGATGCATAATTGACAGATTTAAAATGGCAGATGCAAAAATGACAGCTGCAAAAATGACAAAATTAAAATTGACAGATTTGAAATGACAGATGCAAAAATGACATATGCAAAAATGACAGCTGCAAAAATGACAAATTTAAAATTGACAGATTAAATGACAGATGCAAAAATGACATATGCGTAAATGACAGATGCATAATTGACAGATTTAAAATAACAGCTTTAAAATGACAGATGCAGAAATGACATATGCATAAATGACAGATGCATAATTGACAGATTTAAAATGACAGATGCAAAATGACATATGCAAAAATGACAAATTTTAAAATTGACAGATTCACAGTACAGATTCAAATTTAGCGCGCCACATGCTGTGATATAAAATGGTTGCCTCTACATCATCATCATCATACCGGTAGTAATACAAATTTCTTCATGACGCGCCCCCTAGTAGTAGTACACAGTCCGCCGGTCATACAGATCCCTTCATGATGCCCTCTATTGACGATACACAGATTGCCGGTAATACAGATCCCCGTAATGGCGGGCGTGGTAGAACGGCGCCAGACGTTCCAAAATGGCTGCCTTCAACCAATCAGAAGCAAGGGGAGGAGCTACAGGAGTGTGGGTAGCCAATCAGAAGCAGGGGGAAGGAGCCTGGAGGGGGAAGGGGCGTATTGCATCCCCTCAAAAACGTCTGGCTCAGGTGCCCTAATACCTACTAAAGCCCTAAGCTATTTGAGAATGAGGCTCTTTAGTATGGGACGTTCCGGACGTGCGGCATTAGGACAAATAATTCTGCAGTATATTTAAGTATATATGCCAATTGCTTACTCGGACCATTTTTTTGGGGGGCTCCCAAGAACGTGGGGGCCCTAAGCTATAGCTTGTGTAGCTTATACGTAAATCCTGCACTGCCTCGAAGGAAGCAATCAAATCTACACACTTTCTTGTCAATTTACAACTTTCTCAAACCAACACGTCTTAGAAATAATTACTTATTGTTACCCAAACACAAAATTCAGACTGGATCAAACACTTTTCTTAATTTTTTCATTTATTCGAACTTATTTCCACCACTGAACTTCTTGACCTATTACCTAATTAACTTATTAACTTATTAGCGTGCAATAAGAAATCGAAACTTGCAAAATAAAATCGCACCCTTGGTGCCTACGTTCAGAGAATCTATCGACCTCTGTACTTAACTCGTATTTCTTTAAATTTAACAAATATTAAGTCTTCGCACATATTTAAACAACTACTACTAAATTGGCTTAAAAATCTTAAATTTAGTGCATGACAGTAACATATAAAATACTCTGGCGGAACTATCGTGCGATATATAGCTCTAATTTCCATACATTATTTCACTTTTAATAATTAAACTTCATTTATATTTTATGCAGATATATGTTTTCCCTTTGTAATATATTGTAATTTATTCTAATCAAATTCCACGTAATGTAAATGTTATTTTATTAAGTCACTGCTAGCGTGCAATAGGATCGTTCGCTATCACGGTTCTTCTCAGAACGTTTGGAAGTCAAACTAAGGACGACATCAAACAAAGAAACACTCATCCGGCCACACCCTGGAAGCACAAGCTATAAATACAGCATTAGCTACAACCTTGTCAGAGTTAAGACAGCATCGAAGCAGTAACGTACTTGACCACCGAGCAACAAAAGTGTAGTGTAGTTTGCATCTTGTAATACTGTAGAAGTCAGATTTGTCGACTTAGACGAATTTTGTATTTACCAATAAATACTTTATTAAATTCTGGCCTCCATACATTTTTAAACTTAATTTGCGTTATCTTGCCTGTCAAATATTGTCCCCCAGGCAGATTGCTCATCAAATAATCAGTGCCCTTCATAAAGAAAATTCTAACATGGTTATGTAGAAAAAAGAGAAACTGCTTTCCTGTCCAAACGCTTACTGCCCAGTTTAGACAAAGTAATGACTCAGCAGGCTATGTTTGATTCTTCGACCAATAGTTATCGTTTATTTGTACAGCTGTAATGCATCAATTCTTAAAGCAACAAAATGCGAATTACTTGATTGATTTACATGCAAATAATTGACATACCACTTACGTATATATTTTTTGAATTCTTCTGAAGGCACATTCAGAGTAAAAAGTCTAGTAAATTGCTATGGATTTTATAAGCTCATTCTAGTTTCAATTCTTTAATACGATCAACAATTAACTGGAAAAATATTTTTCAGGATACAACAGCTGCTGCCCATAAGAATGAATTGGAGAACATTAAAAATAACGCTTACGAATTTATTCACGTTTTCAATACGGAACTTTTGAAGTGCGTTAAGTGGATAAAGCTTCCTATTTAGTTGAACTGCAATTATTTAAAGCTAGAAAAATAATGTTCTGATTTGCGAAAATGAACTAATAAGATGAAGTAAACAATGAAATTACCTTAAAACATTATGCGTCATTTCAGATGATTGATTAGAATAGTAGTTAATGTCTTTTGAGCATGTCAAATCAGAGTCAGGAAAAGCATCTCTCATCTTATCTCAACAATAAGCTCATAATGCTAACATGTGCAATAACCATTGTTACGAGCTTCTCGTCATCTATTCAACAAAATTTAATCACAGCAAGTAAATATAACGTAGCATAATCCAAATTGCCGCAAATATTCTAGGATGGAAAATTAATCAGAACTAATATCAACGGAAAATCAATGAAATATCACACTACACAATCAAAATGCAGAAATTTCATTAATTATGAAATCAGATTAAATTAAATGAACCGTATGTTCACTGCTGTCTATAAGATCGTATAAAGCAGGTGGAGTAACTAAACACAATGCAATTAATTAGGGTACAGGTATGTGTTTTAGCCATTGCACCGGTTTTAGTCACTTTTGTCTTTCGATCGCGATTGTTAAGGCTTACGAGCATATATGCTAACAGAAAATTTTGCTAACAGAGAATCTACTGTTTATCCAGAATTCCGTCTAGTATTCTCGTGTTAAACAAAACCTCTTTTAAAAGTGCCCAGATGGTAGTGATACGCGATTTCTTACAGTTTTCATAAAGGCGGAAGGTGAGTTGTATTATCGTTTTTAGGAGTCTATTGAGGTCCAAGGTCCCAACAATTAACTAAAACTACTTAAAACTCGTGTCCTGAATCCACTAGCATTAGCCACACTTTCAATTTAGGTAAAATTATTTAACACTAATATTTAAATTATATTCAGCGATCTCTACGAATGATATCCGGGTATAATGGCCAGTTCCAGCTACCATCGAATGCAAAAGTTTTAAGCCCTGAGTTTGAATGCGCATAGCACCAGATTAAAGCACCAGAAGACCAGAATGCATTACCCTATATTTCATAGAATTACTTGAAAAATAATACAGATATTAAATTACAAAAATTTCCACATACATACAACACTATTATATTGCATATAAAATTACATTCAATTCTGTCAAGAGTTATTGAAATATTAATTATTAAAGACACGTCACAACTTCCAAAAAACGGACATTCTGTAACATAATTTGGAAAAAAACAAAATCAAACGTCAGATAATTTTAAAAATTTATTATCTTATACAAAAGTAAATTGTTTAAATTAATTTGAGCAGTTAGTATTTTTGCTAAGCGCATTCAAGCTCAGGCTTCAGAAATTTTGCATAGTAGCTGGAACTGGCCACTACACCCGGATATCATTTGATATTCCTATAACACAAAGCTGCGAAATAGAAATGTGTAAAAACTTTCCTAGCCGTATTATATACCAATCGACGCGTTTTTGTGAATAAATGAAAATCTGAAAAAATTCTGACGACGAGTTTCCGGTTAAATCCCGTTTAAAAAGTTATAGAACTCGGTTCTAAGATATTTGGAACTTTTGAAAAATCTTAGAATAAACTTCTAGAACGTTTTCCTTTTTTCAATGCCTGTGGAGAGCATATTGGTTTTAGAAAAATACCAAAAAATGAGAAGAATCGGACGAGTGGTTTTTGAGAAAAAACTTTTGAAAATTTCTATGTAGAAAAAAATAGAAATTTTCAGATTTAAAGTATAAATTTCATGTTTTTCTATGGAATCGTTTTCGGGACTTATATATTTACATTATTTTAAAGAGAAAGCATATTTTTTGTTCAAAAATGGTACATTTGTTGTGAAATGTTCCACATTTCTTTTGTTTGTTTAATACATATTTGTCTTAAGGTATTTACTTTTCATTGTATCAAGGTAGTGTAATCATAAAAACACACAGCACAAATTATTTTTTGGTTGTGAATGACCGCATAAACCCTAAATATTATTTATTGATTAAAATCTGTTTGGGACGTTACTGCACATCTCGAACTCATCGTTTGTTTATCTTATCTTTTATGGTGTTTATGGGATCCTCGTTGTGTTTTACAATCTCGTCTACGTGTTTGGTGGTGACACAAGTTTTGTAATTGCGGTTACATTATATATAAATAAACATAGAATTGTTTCATCTACTTAAAGGAGTTCGTTGTTCATTTTATCATTTTACATTTTGTTTTCAATCAACTATCATCCAGCCAATAGTCGATAAAATGAATAATAACTCATGTTCTTCAGTGAACAATTCGAAGTGTAATAAACCACCTAATCTATTCTGTTTTCTTTGTACTGTGTTCATTGCTACTAAATCTAAAAGTTATCCGTTAACTGAAGCAAATTGTACGGTGTATTCAGATTGCTATCAAACGAATGTTAGACAAAATGGTGCTGATAAAACCTATTCATCTAATGTGTTTTGTGCTTCGTATATTACAAATATAAACGATCAGCCGAAATCAAATAAAACCAAATTGTTAAAGTATTCATCACCTGCAATTTGGAATCAAATAAATTTTTCATTTAGTAACCATGAATATGCATGTTTTGTGTGTTTAACAGAAAAAGTTTTCAAGATTCTTATCAATGGTCCAAAAATTGTCAACATAATATTACTCAACGTATTCTGAATTTGTTTTCAACCATTGAATAATGTTCTGCTCCAAAACAAGCGCGTTATGAAAATTACCATAGTCATCATCATCTGAATATGATTCTGAAACTGAACAAAATTATTCTACTCATCCTCCAAGTAATCCAAGAGAATTTATTCCTCATGATCAAAAAAACTTAATAAGTTAGTTAAAGAACTTGGTTTAACTAAGGATCAATCGATGGTATTAGCGTCTAATATGTTGAAACACAATGCACTTACAACTGATTGTCGAGTTGATTATTTTTCAAAAAGAAATCATGAAATACTTTATGTATTTGATGAACATAATGGTACACCATATTTATAAAATATTCATGGTCTATTTAATTGGCTAGGTTATGAGTACGTACAAGATTAATGGCGTTTATTCATAGAATCAAGTAAGTCAGCTTTTAAAATTGTTCCACATCACAATGGTAACTTACTTTCATCTATACCACCATCCTTACCATCATTAAAAGAAGCATACACTGATGTTCAATACGCACGTAACTTAATCAACTACAATTCACACCGTTAGAAAGTTATGGCAGAGATTATCTGAATGTTTTACGTGAAGTCCCCGTGTGAACATACCTCCACGTTCCTTCCAATGGGGAAGTAATTGAGATACGCTCAATTAGCGCGCAATTGTATAGCAATTGCTCCCAGTCAACTCACGGGTCGGAGCGAGGTTGCCTATCCACCCTCTACTAGCTATCCAGGCTAGTACCGGAGCGATCGACTTAACACGTGCTCACCCGCCGATACCCTCCCGTCCTCTTTCATACGGGGTGAAGTACCTCGTCCAGCAATAGGACTATTCTCCCAACTTAGTTCAGTTGAATAGAGAGAGCCCTCCAGTCCTATTTCATACCTTCACAAGCTCCTCCCCGAGACAGGGGTTGGGGCCACTGCCCGATCGAATCCAGCCTAAATTGTGGCGGGACTTTTGTCTTGATTGTGAGAGGCTATGTATTCGCTTCAACTCTCCTTAAGTGTAATGGCATTCAGAGCTTCTCCCAATCACTGTACCCGACTGCAGTCCGGATCATAGGGTGGTCGGGATAGCTCCTATGCACATTTACCTGGCGGCATGCAGTTTCCCATATGCCAAAAGGCGGGATAAACATCACTTCGATTCTCCTCACTTAAGATTCAGTCAAACAGCGGGTTCCTTTGGTGACCATAAATGACCTCGGTCAAACAGCGGGTTCCGTTGGTGACCATAATTGACCTTATCCAAGGCGAGATTCGAATCCGCCCACACCGGTCTCATATACCAGGGCTCCCCCTGATCGGTATGAGTAACCGTCGAGAATTCTCACGAATTTCTCTACCACACACTTGACCCGACAGCTTCATCCATTGCCCAGTTTCCAAGGAAACAAGGATAAGGTAGAAGACAGCCAGTTTTATGTGTGAACGTCGTGTGGCCTCCCGAACACCCAGGAAAGTTATGGCAGAAAGAAAATTGCTTAATGTGCTTTGTGGTATTGGTAGTCAATCCATCAGTTAAAAATCCATGTATTCTTTGTGATTGGTATGGTACCTATCGTAGTAATAATCAATATCTTCAGTATCACCAAAGACGAGAATTAGAAGCTAATAAATAAATGAATGTAAATAAATGCAATGTATCCAAAGCAGCAATTTAAGTATAAATAGAATAGACCCATGTAAATAATAATTTAAATGTGAAATTGTATACACCCCTACCCTCGTTTTGTAAAGAAAGTAGTAAATAATTTTATATGTTCACGTTCATTTAATTTGTAAAGAAATCGGATGACTTACCAGGTGCTCCACTGCAGCACCTGTTTCTTTCAAATTTTTCTTTATCGGCTAAAACATATTATGTTATATAAAAACGTGGAGCTTTTATATAACACTTTTATTCCATGCGAATCACATAAAGAAACATTACTAGACAATATTATTGGTACGGCAATGATCCGACATATTGCACAGGCGTATCAGCAAATCTTTCTCGTCTCTGAGTATCACCAAGAAAATATCCAAACATATTCAAACTTCACTATTGGTAAAAAAATCTGTCGTTTCTTAACCTTTAATTAATCTAACTGATATTCTATTACCACCTTTGCACGTTAAAATTGGTCTTATAGCACAATTCATTAAAAAACTATCAATTGATGGTTCAGCTTATCAATTCACCTGTAATTTACTTAGTTATAAGTTATAAATCATCAACAAAGTTAGCAGCTGGTCAACTCGATGGTTCAGAAGTAGGTAAACTTTTAAAGGGCGAAAATTCACAACAATTTCAAAAATATTTATCATCAACTGAAATAAGAGCTTGGATGGCATTTAAAAACGTTTGTACAAATTCTCTTGGTAAAACACGTTTTCAAAATTATCAAGAAATTGCTCGTGAATTAGTTGAAAGTTATGAAGTAATGATTTTCTAGCTAATGGTAGTAATTTTTCAAATTAAATGGGTGAACGTTTTCATCAAAATGGCTGAAGAACTTTATCAAGGTAGATACGATAAATTTATGTTATCTGATTATTGTTGGTTTTTGAAAGCTGAAGCATCTACTAATTCTAGAAAAGGTAGAAGATCACAATTTCCTTTTAATACTTAAAAATTGAGTTCAATTATACTGTTATTGTACTTGTAAAATTTAATTGTAAATAATTAAACTACCCAATAATCAATAATTAAATCATATTTAAGATTTAATTTTATAATTTTGTATCAATTTCGTTCGAAAATTTAAAATTTTCTTTGTTGCTTGTTTTATGCATAATTTAATAATGGGATAACTTTGGTTTTAAGCTAATGCTCTAGGAATGTTAAAAACTAGCTTACCTAACTTGTTTTGGAAAAAAGTTTTTTTAAATTAAATTATTTCACATGTCTTACGTGAAAAATTAATTTTAGAGAAACTGTACATTCAAAGTTAACCAAGAAAATACCACTTAAATTTCATAGTATTTGAACTATTTTCCCAAAATTTTAAGAAAATCGTATGTCTAGGGACTAAATTATTACTTGTTTTCTGCCAAAAAAGCAAGTTTTTTGGCAAAAAAACAGGTTGAGTCGCTATACATACGATTTTCTTAAAATTTTGGGAAAATAGTTTAAATACTATGAGACTTAAGTGGTATTTTTTTGGTTAACTTTGAATGTACAGTTTCTCTAAAATTAATTTTTCACGTAAAAAATGTGAAATAATTTAATTAATAAACATGGTTTTTCAAAACAAGTTAGGTAAGCAAGTTTTAACATTCCTACAGTATCAATTTAAAACCAAAGTTACCACTTTATTATATTATTTATGGAAAAAACAACGATTATTGATCATGCGGTTAAAATTTATGCACCGTATTGGACTGTCTAAATCTTTTGTTGTAATGTTTTTTTTTTCTAAATTTGTTATAGTTATTTACAATATAAGTAAATCCACTGTGATTTTGTTAAGAATTTTTGAATGTACCGTTAAATTTTGTTTTGGTACACTTGTACCTTAAGATAATACCTCCACCGGTACCTACAAGCAACGGACATTTTTTTGATAAAGGAAATAGATGAACTAGGTGTCTCTACATAAAAAAGAGATAAGTAATTTTATGTATATTGTGTCATTTCCACTAAAAAACGGCGTTTGCTTATCCTTATTCCTTGTATTTTATTAAACGTAGTGACTGGAATATAACGCTTTTGCTGTCCCGTTTTAACATATCGTTCATGTACTAGAATAACGTAGCTTGTCAATAACCACGGTTGCAATAACGTAGACGTTTACTAAATATCACAGAAAATTGTAAAGTCGACATTTCCCTTAAAGTGGCTATAGCCGATGATACCTCTACGTTAAGTAAACAAAAGATAATTGAGGAATCAGTAAAACGAAAGCATATCAGAGCTAAACAATAAAAAAACGAAAAAAATAATAAATAATTAATAACTATCAATGCATTTGTAATAGACTGTCTGCCTATCATTGACGCAAATCGATAATTCTAAATTTAATTGGTAATACCTGCAGTATATGCTAGTAGGATGAACCAGTCACTTCAAAGAAGGGTGATTTCCAATTAAAACATTTATTTTACATTTCAAACTAAATCTTAATTGAGAAATAGGGAAATTGATATCCGGGACAGCAGCGAAATATTTGTAATACTGCTATCGAAGTCGTATACATATTTTGAATAATTACGAGGGCGACACCGAAAATTCTTAGAAAATCAAACAAGGATTAATTTTAAACAAAATTTAAATGATTTTATTGTTTTTCAAAATATTCCCCTTTAACATCAATACATTTTTGCATTCGATGAACCCAGTCCTTAAAGCAATGATGGCACTCTTCCTGAGACACTTCAGAAACCAGGTTTTTGTAATGTTCCCCTGCTTCATCTGATGACGAAAAAGTGATTTCACACATTTTATCTTTAATTTTAGGAAACAAAAAGAAATCGCAAGGTGCTGGGTCAGGGTTGTACGGTGGAGGGTCCATAGTGGTGACTTTTAGGGCAGCCCAATACTCGGTTGTTACTTTTGCTTTATGCGACGATGCGTTGTCATGATGTAAGATTATTTTTCCTTTGGGGCGTTTTTTACGAACTTTTTCAAAGATTTGTGGTAAACAGACATTTGTGTACCAATCGGCAGTAACGGCACGTCTATCTTCTAATGCTATAGTAGCAATATGACCCGCTTTAGAAAAAAAAACTAGCAATCATCTTCTTACCAGCACTGCGAATTTTTCGAACTTTTGTAGGCTTAGGTTCGATTCGAAAGACCCATTGAGCCGATTGACTTTCCTTTTGAGGATCATAACAATAAATCCAAGATTCGTCACCAGCGACGATATTCCAAACCAAATTTGAAGTGCCGCCTTGGAATTTTTCCAGAGTTTTTCTGCACCATTCAATGCGTTGTTCTTTTTGATCGGGAGTCAGTTTATGTGGAATCCATCGACAACAAAGTTTTCTCACTTCTAACTGTTAATGTAAAATGTTTTGTATTTGACTCATACCAATGCCCAATGTCGCCCGAATAAATTCATAAGATGTCCGTCGATCTTCCTCGAGCATTGCTCGAACAGCGGCAGTAACATTTTCATGAGTAACAGCAGTTCTTGGGCGTCCTTCACGTAATTCATCACTGAGAAAAACCGGTCTCTTTTGAATTCGCTGTACCAATTATAAATTGTTGCCTTATACGGGGCTTCTACGCCAAATGCACTTCTAAGCCGATCTTCACAGTGTTTAGGCGTTAATGACGATTTAAAATCGTACGAAATCATAGCCCGGAAATGTTCTCTAGTCAAATTCATTTTTGGGTAAACACACAATCTTTAAATTATGATAATTAAAAAAGTATTAGAGCAAATCGAACAAATTAAAGGGCAATCAATTCGCAAAACATTAAAAAATAGCTAGAAACATGGCATTCTAGATATTATCAGTGTTCCCCTTTTACTTATTTAACAATGTAGTAGAAATTATTCGTTATTTAACTGGTATTTTGTTTTCTACACGACGATATTAGAAATAACCCATTTTAACCTGTAAACTGCCGTTTGCGTAATTTACTAGCATATTGACACATGATATGGGTTTCAACATATTTTCTTGTAGTTTTTAATTGATATCGATTTTAACATTGGCCATTTTAAATTATAACAAATTGTAACACTGTCTCGTGTCTCTTGTCACGAATGGATCCGTGTCTACGACAGCATGTATCTCATAGGGGTAGCGAGTGATAGTGTTTTACAGAAATCAACAGTTTTATTCCTTTTTATTCATTATTCATGTTCGAATACCGAAGAATTGACTGGGGAAGTTTAGTGACAAAATAACTATTTCACATATTACTCGATTAAATTACTTAAAATCTCAAAATTCTAGATATTTACAAAAAGAATTGCTATAGAGTACTAGTAGGTAAGTTTCGCCTATTTTGTCAATGCGTAATTAAAACATGCTATTGTTTATATTATAAAAAATTATTATGCATGGTTTGTATTATGAAATACTAACGTTTCTCCTTATAATAGAACTAAAATTAATGTTAGTTCTTAAATAACTAATCTTGCATGTTTTACTACCACCTGCATATTTAAACAGACATTCTCCGGAGGAACACAAAAAAAACTTAAAAAATGTTTTTGTATTTCAAGTAAAGTTTTTACTAACACCTTATAAAAACTTTTTTAAATTTCATAAACATTTCAATTAATAATTACGAAACAAATTGTAGATCTTTTTCTTCATAGCTTACTTATTTAGTTTTTAGGGGTGTTCCGGATACTACAGAAAGTTGTGAATTTCATGTTACCGTCCCTATAATGTAGGAAATGCTTCTAATTCATCGTTTGTTTAGATTTTAAAATGAAGTAATATTCTTGTATCCAATCAGACCAGAATCTTTCCCAAGCAGCATTTTTAGTCATCGCTACTTACCAGCAACTATCGGTGGAACTATTAAGTTTTTGCCACTAGCACAAGCACGTAAGTGCTACGGTTTTGTTACGTGCCTGGAACCAAAATGGGGAACCATTTTTAGGTAGCAGATACGTTGCAGTAACCTCTCTGGAACTTGTCCAGCTACGTAGCGGGAACGTGGCGGCGTAGTAGTTGCTACTTTCGTGGAACCTCTTTTCTCTTTGACACATCGTGTCGCTTTGGTTGCTCTCTCTTACCCTTGCAACTTAGCAAATATTCTATCATTTTCTATACTAATGCTGCGATCGTGTCACAAAATGGATTACTATTTTATTTGTAATACGTACTTAATAATACAAAGAGCGATGAAATATTTAATTATTTTGTCGTTCCAGTATCCCAAGATTATAAACCATTGCAACTTTTCTGTTAAAAGTGAGGATGACAGAGAAAATGAAAATAACAACGACTTCTTTAAATATATTTTTTAATAAAAAATGTCTTTAATAAAATATGACAAAAATATTTATATGTTGATACACATAATAGAAACCATTTTTATATTATTCCTAAGGCACAATGTGGGACCAATTTGTTATTTTTATTGAAGGTAAAACATCTATTAACAATTATAACAAATTGCAAATTGATTACTGGCCTGCTATATTTTACAAGTAAATATGGAGATGAAGTAGTATACGAAAAATCACTTTAAAGTGATTCTCCTGGGTAGCAAAAAGCGTGGGTAGAAGGTTTTACTTTCAATACTACTGTAAGGTTCCGTGACTTTAAAAGGCTAAGCAATGGTTTTAGACTGGTGGCAGGAACTTTCAGTACGTCTTGAAAGTAATTATACTAACAATGAAAGTTTACAGCTGATGTGTTGCTCATTTCAAAAATTCTTTTTCTAAATAAAAGTAAATCATAAGTAAATCAACAGTTAATCAAAACTGAAAAAATAAGGACATGCGTGTTTCTGCGTTTAATCTCATACGGTTTATTTAAAAAAAATAACAAATTAACATAAACAAGACGCAACATATCTACCTACTTGGAATAAAAACGTTACTCGCAACAGACAGGTTGCCCGCGTGGCTAACGTAGTGGCTTTATGCACGGTCGACCTAGGTTCCTATTCCTACTAGCTGCATTACCTATGTAAATTAGTTTTTCAGTAAAAATGCATCCCTCTTTACAGTTGGGCTTTTTTTAGACTTTTAAATACTTTAATAAAAATTATTGCGATTATAAGTCATGTATTGTCTAAATCGTAATTGTAACTCTCTCTAATTATTTATTATGCAGAAAACTAGAACATGAACCTACCAATTATATATAGTTAATGAAAGTAATTAATCCTATAAAGTCATAAATTTAGTTGTAGTTACGTAATAACTACTTAATCAAAGTTCCGATCGTAGTTAGTGCTACTTACGGTAAGCGCCATAAATTGTCGGCTTGACATAGAAAAAATAAACTTGGTAACATATAGTAATTCTTATTTTTCAATATAATCTCCCCTAATGTCAATATACTTGTTGCAACGTGGAATTAATAATTCAATGCCCTTGCAAAATAATCTGAACTTTTCCTTCAAAATGTTCAAGGTCTTTCTTTAAATTGGAAAATAAATAATTGCCACTAGGAGTCATCTGGACTGTACGGTGGATGATCCAATGCTTCACAACCGCATTAGCGAATGGCAGCTTGTGAAATTGCGGCAGTATGAACGGGTGCATTGTCGTGTAATAATCGAACACCTCTTGTCAATTCTCCTCGACGTTTTTCACGAATATTGTTTCTCAATTTATGCAATAAAGACGCATAATATATTCTGTTAACAGTTGTATTGCGTTCTTTAAAAGCAATCAGTAAAATTCCGTCACAATCCCAGAATATTGTTGCCATAACTTTCTTTGTCGATTGAACGACTTTCGCCTTTTTGGGACGAGGTTCATCGGGTCGCCGCCAGTCCATCGATTCACTTTTGGATTGAGGATCATAATACAGAACCATTGTTTCATCTCCAGTGACAACGGACTCCAAAATCGGCTTTAAGTCGTCTCTACACAAGTTTAAAAACAAGGCGCACATTCGACGCGACGTTGACGTTGAACAGCAGAAAGAAGACGCGGTACCCATCTTGCACTAATTTTATTCATACCCAAACGGTCATGAAGAATTCGGCGAACACTTGTTTCCGAAATGTCAAACATCACTGCTAACTCCTTAACTTTCAAACGGCACTCTTCTAATACCATTGCTTCAATGATGGCTACTTTTTGAGGCGTTACCGCTTCAATTGGCCGACCGGTGCGCTCATCATTTTCAAGAGATTCTTGCCCCAAACGGAAACATTTTGACCACTTTTTTTGACAGTGAAATACGAAGGAGATAAATCACCATAAACGCAGTCTAAACGTTGTTTGATTTTGTTTATTGTTTCCAGCCTTACTTTGTGGAACTCCATAATCATGAAATAAATAAAGATTAGTAAAAGTTTCACAGTTTTATTAAAATACAACCTGACAATATTGTTTCGACAGCTATGCTGTCATTATCAAAGGTAATATAATTATAAACAAACACGTCGCTAAGGTAGATACAAAAATAGGTAACTAGATAAAATAATAATAATAATCAGAATTAAATATCTAATACTTCCAGTAACGGAGAATTACTAAGCTCAAGTTGTTCATTCATTAAAGGTACCCTGAGTTTGTGTTTGTATATCTCAAAGGCTTCTAAAATGTCTAATTTGCGTTTGTTATTACAAAAATTTAGGAATTTAATATTATTTTGAGGAGTCCTTGTGTGATTTTGCTCTAAAAGGTGTTTGGCGTAATTAGATTTTTCAGGATGTTTATTTTTGTAATGACGTACGTGTTCTTTATATCTTATGTCAAAATTTCGAAGTGTTTGCCCAATATATACCGAACTACAAAAAGAACAATTTAAACGGTAAATGCCCGATTTCATGATATCATGTGTTCTGTCTTTAGCATTAAATAAAAATGAAAAAGTGTTAGTGTTGGTTTTAAATGTTATTTTATAATTGTTGGTTTTTCTTAGTATATGTGCAATTTTTTCTGATATTTTGCCAAAATATGGTATAGATATGTAATGTGTGTCTTCTGTTTGATTGTCAATGGGATATATTCTTTTGATAGCTAACCTATAACCTTTTTGTTTATGGCGTTTACCTCGTAGATGCTGTTTGTATTCTGTATGCAATAGGTTAAGATAATTGGGATTTGCTAGATATAGCTATGCAAATAGAGCATATAATAGGCTCATTAACGGAAATATCTACTATAGCGGCGTCTTAAATTTCGGAAAATCTCCTATAGCAGTGATTCCTAAACCAATTTAAGGAACACGCAGAGCAATAACAATTAATCTTCCAAGAGCTATTCCAAGACATTAATTTTCTAAGACATCCGGAGCCATTTTCTATGACATAAAATGTTGCCATTTGGTTCTTTTCCCCTATGGAAATGTGGGATTTAAAGGAACCCAAAATGTGTAGTGGCTTTTGATTGTCATAAATGAAAAAAGGGTTTTTGACTTGGTCCCAGACTTTTATTTTATATGCTTTTCAATTCAATCTTTGTTCTAGCATCCGAAATAGCTTCCAGAGTCTTCAGATGAGAGTAACAACGGCAACTCTGCCAAGGTTACACTGAATAACACGATCATTATCCATTTGGAAAACATAATTAACCGTTTCTACCGCGGTATTGTGACTCGAAGAGCTTCGAGAGACATATTTTATATTTGATTGTTATGATCGTGTTCCATATTCTAACTATTGGCATTACTGTAACGACGTTTCTGGAGGTTAATTCGGCAATAATTGTATTAATGTCCTTTGAATCCGAACTTGCTGTACACAGTTTTTAATTTATTGGGCAGTGTGAAAAATTACACAGATGATGTCCGTCAAAACGAGTAAATTCATTCGAGCGAGATGAAAAACATATTTTGGTTGGAAAAACATCAAAATCTGAAATGTTAAAAATTTAAATATTTTAATTCTCGTATTAATATGCATATATTTTTGTTTAAGACAAATTAACCGCAATTAAAAATGTCAATATTATTAAGTCATCTCCTGAGAGCCCTAAGTTCCTCTTTTGCCAAAAATGTATAATTTTGATGATTTTAAAAGTTATAACATTAAATTAAAAATATTTCGATATTTTCTAACAATTTTTATAAAGCGGAAAAATAAGTAGTGTCCGGAACAGACAGCATATTTATGAAATCAATAAAGATTAATAAAAAGTTTCAGAATATTTATTAAATTATAACCTGACAATTATTTCTACAGCTAAGCTGTAATTATCAAAGAATATAATCAAACACGTCGCTAAGGTAAATACAAAAAAATAGATAACTAGATAAAACTGAGTTTGTATTTGTATATCTCGAAAGCTTCTAAAATATACATTAGACATGTATTACATTACACAATATTACATAGTTTCTTGATTAATAGTAATATAGAATTAGTTAAAAGGTTTGAGTTAATTCAATTTTTTGATCTTTGTATAAATCAAAATTATTTTACCTTCAATCATTTAACATATCTACAAAAAGATGGTTTGCCTATGGGAAATTCTGAAGTTCTCTGTTAGCTAACATGTTTATGGATAATTTAGAAGATCAAATATTTGAATTAAATCTTTCTAAACATATTATATTTTGGATTCGTTATGTTGTTGACATTTTAGCTTTTGACGGTTCTTTTGAGGCTATCAATGCATTTTTGAATCTTTAATAGTCTCAACCAAACTGTAAATCTTATATTAGAAACACAACATAACAGGGCTATTAACTTTTTAGACTTAACTATCAAGATTGACGCACACAATCTATTAGGATTTTCCATATACAGAAAACCAAAACATACGGATATAACCATACCAAATGAATCCTGTCAACACAAATCACTTAATCTAGCAGATTACAGATCCTTGGTACACAGAGCTTTAAGTATTCTACTAACACTGCCAGACTTTAACAAAGAGATGCCAACCATTAAACATCTAGCACATGTAAATAATTATAATCCAAACATGATTGATACTTTAGTTAAATAAAAGGATTATAGGTATGCTATCAAAAGAATATATCCCATTGATAATCGAGCAAAAGACACAAATTACATACATATCTATACCATATTTGGACAAAATATCAGAAAAAGTTGCACATGTGCTACGAAAAACCAACAATTACAAAATAGCCTTTAAAACCAACACGAATACTTTTTCATTATTATTTAATGCTAAAGACAGAACACACGATATCATGCAATCGGGCATTTACTGTTTGAATTGTTCTTTTTGTAGTTTGGTCAATATTGGACAAACACTTCAAAATTTTGACATATGATACAAAGAATACGTGCATTGTTACAAAAATAAACATCCCGAAAAATCTAATTATGCCAAATACAGAATCACACAATGACCCAAAATAATACCAAATTCCAACATTTTTTTATAGCAAACGCAAATTTTAGAAGCTTTCGAGATATACAAACACAAACTCAGGGTACCTTTAATAAATGAACAAATTGAGCTCAGTAATTCTCCGTTGCTGGAAGTGTTAAATATTTACCTCTTATTATTTTTATCTTTTTATCTAGTTATCTATTTTTTGTATTTACTTTAGCGACGTGTTTGTTTATATTCATATTACCTTTGATAATGACAACTAAGCTGTCGAAACAATTGTCAGGTTATAATTTAATAAACATTGTAAAAATTTTTATTAATCTTTATTTATTTCATGATTATGGAGTTCTACAAAGTAAGGATCTAGACAGTAGACAGCATATTATTAAATTACTATAATAATCTTTGAAAGCAAATAAAAGGTATTCCAAGGTATCAGAAATTCATGGAAAATGTTTAAATTAAAATTCTTTTCGATTTCAGTTGCATTTTATCGGTATAAGAACAGATTTCTTGATTAGAATGTACCACTTAGAAAATGTACGTTCAAATAGAGTAGTGTCCGGAACAATTTGTTTCTTTAAAGTTCTACATTATACTTGAGAAATTAGAATTAAAGTATTCCAGTTTCTAAAGATGATATTAGTGAGCACATTTTATATAAGAAATAGTACTGATTTAAAAGGCCACTTCTATGTCAGGACCAGAAAATTGCAAGCCACATGTAGTGTCTAGAACAAATAATGACCGTAAAATGTTGTTTAAGGTAGTTTAAAGAACAGCCAAATACATATTATTTAACATTTATAGTAGGTAGAAATTGGGCGTTCTATGACCACCCCCCACTCCTGACCTTGACCTTGAACCTATCTCTCTCTAACACATGGTGACCTTGAATCTATCTCTGTCACGTAAACGTGGCAACACCGCATTCTCAAGGTCAATAATATGGCAACACCGCATTCTCAAGGTTGACAATATGGCAACACTGCATTCTGAAGGTCATCAATATGACAACACCGCATTCTCAAGGTCTTGACCTTGAACCTATCTCTAACACTAAATAATGTATCAAACATTACATTTATTGACCTTATCAAAGTTAGAAATGATTACGACAGTTTTAACAAATTTTAATATATAGGTTTAATAAATCCAAAGAAGATTATGTTGGAAAATAATTAAATAGTAAATGAAAAATAAATTCTTATACTTCTTATTAAAATTTTGCTTCTTTTCAATTAATATAAAATTAATATCACACATTATTAATGTAACACATAAATTTATATAACGTTATGCATTAAATAATCGCATTCAGTAACCAAAATGTTCATATGTATAGTTGGTTACCTACCCGAGGAGTGGGAGGTGGTCACAGAACACCCAATTTTTATCTACAGCGCAACCCAGTATACATAGGAACATTTTGGTTACTGTCTTCGAGGGGATGTGATTATTTACGTTATATTAATTATATAAATGTAATTTATAAAATTAGAAACGCTTAAAATTCCTTTAGGTTAAATGCAGAACGCGTGCTTTTAGGCGAGCAACCAATTGTGCATGCAAGTACACATATGAACATATATAGTTACTGTCTTCGAGGAAATGCGATTATTTACAATATAATAAATCTAATTACATTTATTAAATTTATAAATCTAATAAATTTATAAAATTAAAACGCTTAAAATTCCTTTTGACGTTAAATGCAGAACGCGTGCGTTTAGGCAACCTTATATACATATATACAGATGGTTGTGTTAGTAAGTTTGTGATAGTTACAGAATACAGATATAATATAGGTGAATAAAAAGTTAAATCATGTAAGTATTTTTAATTTTTTACCCTATATTTTAAATTATTATTATTATGATTGGGGACGCATTTTATTTACTCATTTGTTTTAGTGCAAGTGCTATGTAATAAATAACTAATTTATACATTCATTTTACAGGTGTAATTGGGTGCGGAGTTTTCTCTTCTTCTTGGATCAACCATGTGTTTAATTTGAATTGTATTATTCTGCGTTTGCAGGTTGGATCTACTCTACCTCAAAGAGGGAATGCGATTAAGGTTATTTTTAATGTGGGATTGACCTATTGCATTTTTTCCCCCTCAGATCAGAGACTCCAGACATAAACAAACTGCAAAAAACTCTGTATAGTCTGTATAGTTTGTGTGTTGTGGAACACATTTGTATAGTAAGTTTGTGATAGTTACAGAATACAGATATAATATAGGTGAATAAAAATTCATGTAAGTATTTTTAATTTTACCCTATATTTTAAATTATTATTATTGGGTACGCATTTTATTTACTCATTTGTTTTAGTGCAAGTGCTATGTAATAAATAACTAATTTACAGGTGCGGAGTTTTCTCTTCTTCTTGGATCAACCATGTATTTAATTTGAATTGCATTATTCTGCGTTTACAGATTGGATCTACTCTACCAATTATTTATTTCGTCAAAACTAAAGTCTGTAATGTGGATAAATTACAAATTATTAAGAAACCAGAACTTTCAAATCTGTCACCTAAACAACGCATTTTCAAGGTTAATAATATGACAACAATGTTTTAACCTTGAACTCAAGGCCACTCTTCAAGGTCATCAAACACCATTCAAAGCCATGTTCAAGGTCATCAAACACCATTCAAGGTCAAGCTGTAGATATATATATATAGCAGGTCGCATGTATTGAAAAGTCAAAATGTGTGTAGAAGCGAGCTTACAGAATACGTGCCTGACAGAACGAGTGTTATCATTTCGTATTTGGAAGGGTATACAAACTCCAAAATCTTTAGCTGAGGCCGGATTTGTCTATACGGGGCGTGAAGATAGAGTAGAATGTGTTTATTGCCGAGTGAACATTTTCAAATGGGAACCGTCGGATAATCCAATCGTAGAACACCTGAAATGGTCACCACATTGCGTGTTTGCAAACGTGTTAGCACCCATAAACGTTGAAAGTGGTAGAGACGTTTGCGGTTAAAAGTAACCAGATAGAACAGGGAAGATGTTACCAATCAAGGCAGTAATATTATTGGCAACCTTGTACGAGGGCGTAGTGTACGTTGCAAAACTTCCAGATACAACAGCAGCCTTTATTTCATACGACTTCAATACGAGCGTTTGGTTTGGCATGCAACCGGTGACGTTGCAACAAATGGGAATGTTTAAACATGAAATCGGCAATAGAACGCAAGAAGTACGATTCAGGGTCAAATTCGTGTACCCAACATATACCATGGCTGGCGAGTGGCAAACCCTCGGGAATAGTCCGGTGGAACAATGTAAAGTCAGCAGCGAAACGTGTTACGCTTCCGTGGCGACCTTGGGCACCCTTAACCGGTTAATCGCAGTAGTTGGTGTAAGCATGGGGACATATTGTATCGCTCGTTATCGTTACCACTAAAGACCATGACCTTGACTCCCACCCGTCAACTAAGACCATGACCTTGGATCCCACCCCTCAACTCAGACCATGACCTTCGATCCCACCCGTCAACTCAGTATATATAAACGCATACGCAAGAACACTTCAGTAGTACAGCATTTACGCAAGAACACTTCAGCAGTACAGCATCATGAACGTGCTAGAGGCAACCGTTTTAGTAACATTCGATTTCGAGGACGAGGATGATGAAATGCGAGACGAACAACTATATGGTGGGAACGTCGAGAAAACTATAGACCACCACAAAGAGGCATTCATTAAACGCGTCAAAGAGAAGCGTGTTCTTGAAGCTGGTTATCTGGTGTTTGCGCTAGTGACGTTTGCATATTCAATGGACTTAAATGGGGAAAGGATATGGTTTGACGGAAAAAGTGGGACAGCGCCGAAACAGTTGGAGGAGCCGTTACACGAATGGTACGATGCAAATATAAAAATTCCTATAATGAGATGTGTAGAGGAGTATAATTCGGATAAGCTTCGAATGGAACATTTGTGTCGTTTCACCATCTTAATAGCGGAGAGTTAAAGTGTTGTGATGTTTATGTAAAGTCACAGAAACAGCCAGCGCATTATTTAGTGAAAAGTACGCCGAGGCTTAACTAATGTATTATTGAAATAAATGTACTCTGTAAACAAATACAAGGTGGTAAATTGTAAAAGATAAATGTACTCTGTAAACAAATACAAGGTGGTAAATTGCATATGTATTTAGTTAAATAAACCATGCAAATATGTCCCATTATATCGTTTCATTTAAGACCTCCGTCTCTTTTAGAGATTAATTTAACCATTAAATCAAAAGTGAAACTAAGATTTAAAAATTTCATACCATTTTAATTTCAATTAGACTCATACCTAACTATGAAAGCATGCAGATGAAAGGTGAACAAGACCGTAAGGGCAATAAGTGCAAATACAAGTACAAATGTTACATGTAGTTAGAACAAACGAAATTCCTCAGACGAGAACAAAGAAATTCCACAGACATCGTTGAGAACAGATGAAACAAGGTCAACGAGATTGTATTTACACAGAAAGTAGTGGGGGGGTGTAGATATATCTATAACTTCAAACTGCAGCACTCAGTTACAGTAAAAATGAATAACCAAAGTGCACCAGAAAGATCGTCACCGGAGGTCGACCGACCAGCGTCTCGGGGATCAAGTGTGTGGAGCGAAGATAAGGAGATCCTCGGGGACGATGTTGGCAACGTAGAGGTAGACCTGGAGGAGGAAACGATGGAAGTGCTGGTACGTAACTAAATAAGTTAACAAAATTACTACAAAACACATAGATATGAACCATATATATTTTTATTTTAATGTTCAGAGACCGAGATCAGCAACGTGGTGAGGTCTCGACCCGTGCTGGTACGGGGAAGGTTCAGCACGGAGGTGCTATGTTGTATCGGCAGAATTACATCACCGTGCCGCATAATTATGATGCAGTGAGGCACGCAGCAACACACCAAAAGTGTGAGGCATGCACATAAGTGAGTTTATTGTAATAAAATTACTTTTAAATTTTACCCCGTGTTTTGCAGCAAGTTACGAAAAGTGCGAGTAAGTTAGTTATGTTTAGTTATGTATAACTGTGACCTCCCACTAACAATAACCCAGTCATCTTCCTATACCGGTCGGTTTGCATAACACGTCCTCGTCGTCCCGACTGGAAATCAGTATCGCGAACGTTAGTGGTAAAAGTTGACGTAAAAGCTTTATCGTTTGCCAGTGCGTTCCCGTTTACTGATTACTAAGAATATGCATGTATGGAGCTGCGGCGCGTCCTTCACCCGACGGGATGCCTTAGCCCGTCACCGAAGAGAAAGCTGCCGTGGACCGTTGGACTACCCATCCACGAGCGGTAAGTAACCATTCCTATGAGGTTGTATGATGTGATACGAATATTTTGTTGATTACAGCTGGGGGAGTTTCGGATGCTGTAGGGAATACTGGTGAAGGACCTGTATCTAAGAAAGCGAAAAAAACCTCCCCGCAAGGTACGTGTACACATTGTTAACGGTTTTAGTGTTAGTGATCTGTGCAATTGTTTCAGTAAATACCTCAGCGACGGTGTATTACGATGTGTGCGAGCTGGATGTTCCACGACATGGCTACGTTGGACATCTACGAAGCAACCGCCACAATCATCGTAATACCGCGTCAGTGCAGTCGGAGGAAGTGGTGGTCCTGGAGACGGCTTTCAAGTCGCGTATAGCCAGTTATCGAGTCTCGGTGAGAAATCATCACATAAATCTCAGAGAATTTACTGATGAGACCCGCGAAAATGTGTTAACACTATTAGAAAGAAGCGTTCAGCGCTTTCGTAGTATGAAAGTCAATCTAGAAGTATTTGGAATGTACTTTTTGGAAAGTCAAAATTTGCACGAAATTAAATCGTTTGATACGCAAAATGAGATTGTGACCGGGACTTCGAATCTGACCGATTTGTATGATGATTTCGTTGAGGTGCTGGATACGAAGATGTCGGACTTTAATGATCGGAACTCAGGTAATGAATAGTTACGGGTTACGATTCGATTGCTAATTGTAGGGTCCTTACAGGTTGGGTACTGGAGCAGCTGTTATTTATAGAAGTCAACGTCAATAAATACAACCCGCTCCGTGCTTCCTCCTATGTTCCACTTCCGCCGTCGATACAACATAAAAGGGCTGTAATCAACGTGCAAAATAACGATCAGTACTGTTTTGGTTGGGCCTTGGCGTCCGCTTTGTATCCGCCGAGGGGACGTGTCGACAGGACGACGTCGTATCCAAATTTTGTGCAACTGTTTGATTTTGAAGGTATCACCTTTCCTGTCAAACTGAATGCTATTTCGAAATTTGAAGCGCGTAATCCACGCTTATCCATTAACGTGTATGGTTTGGAAGCTGTATTTAAAGACGGAGAAATGAAACAAGAAGTTGTAGGGCCTCTGCATTACTCTAAGCAAAAGAAAGAAGTTCATGTAAATTTATTATTAATTTCTGATATGAAGAGTAATAGTCATTACGTTGGATAAAAAACTTTTCGCGTTTGGTGTCGTCACAATTGTCGAATCACCATGCAACAAAATACTTTTGTGACGGCTGCTTGCAGTATTTTCCAAGTGAAAGTAGATTAGAACAACATTCCCGTTTTGATTGTAATCATGTTTACACCAAGTTACCAACTATCGAACCCGTATGCGATAAATTGGGGCACGACCGGCAGGGTAATCTATTGAAGTTTGAAAATTTTCAAAAGCAACTTACAGTACCTTTTGTCGTTTACGCGGATTTTGAAAGTGTGTTGAAACCTTTGGACACGGTTGAGCCGGATCCTAGTGGAAAATTTACCATGACATCGTACGAACACGAACCACATTCGTTTGCGTATTACATTAAGTGTTCCTACGATGACGCGTTATCTAAATTTGAATTGTACCGTGGTCCGAATGCAGCAAGTGAGTTTACGACGCGCTTAGAAGGAGATGTTAGAAGGTTGTATAAGGATCATTTAAAACATGTGCAAGACATGCGACTTTTATCGTGTCGACAAACTTTGAACTATGACAATGCAACCGTGTGTCATATTTGTAACAGACCCTTTGGTGAAAACGACGTTAAGGTGAAAGATCACTGTCACCTCAGCGGCGAGTACCGCGGTGCGGCTCACTCCGTGTGCAATCTAATGTATCAAATTCCCGACTTCATACCGATATTTTTCCATAATTTGACGGGATACGATTCACATCTATTCATAAAGCAAATGGCATTAGAAAAAGAAGCAATCGATGTGATTGCGCTCAATAAAGAGAAATACGTTTCGTTTTCGAAACGGCTTTTGGTAGATGAAATTAGGAACGGGTCCCAACGACAACAGGTATGTCTTAAAATGCGCTTTTTGGACAGTTTACGATTTTTAAATTCTAGTTTGGATAAGTTGTCTCAAAATCTAACTTCCGACCAGTGTTTGAGTATTAAAAAGTATTTTGGAGATGGGGTTAGCTTCGACTTACTGCGACAGAAAGGTGTGTTTCCCTATTCATACGTCGACAGCTTCTCCAAACTCGCACAGGACACGTTGCCGACGTATGAGGACTTTTTCGATCGTTTGACAGGGGAACACGTCTCTCGATCGCGGTATGCTCGCGCTGTGGAGGTGTGGAATACGTTTGGATGCACGACTTTGGGCGAGTATTCGGATCTCTATTTGAAAACCGATGTCTTACTTTTGGCTGATGTCTTTGAAAACTTTAGACGTGTATGTCTTGACAATTACAAGTTAGATCCGGCGCAGTATTTTACTGCACCGGGTTTAAGTTGGGATGCTATGTTGAAACGCACGTCTGTAGAACTGGAGCTGTTCACGGATCTGGACATGCTCCATTTCTTTAAGAAAGGCATTCGGGGAGGTGTCAGTACCTGTGTTGGCAGGAAGTGTTTCGCGAATAATACGTTTCTTCCAAATTATGACGCGTCCAAGCCCCATTCTTTTATTATGTATCTCGATGCTACCAATCTCTACGGTTACAGTATGCGACAGTATCTGCCGCAGCGCGACTATGAATGGCTTAGTCCGTACGAAATTGAACAGTTCGATCTAAATTCCGTGGCGGAAGACGCCGATATGGGCTACGTGCTGGAAGTAGATCTACACTACCCAACGCGGTTGCACGATTTACATAATGACTTTCCTTTCTGCTCCGAACCTCTGGTGCCGCCTACGGGAAACGCGCGTCACCCAAAATTAATTCCAAACTTGTTCGATAAAACGCGTTACGTTATCCACTATAGAAATTTACAACAGTGTCTTAAGCATGGTTTAGAATTAACCAAAATTCATCGCGTGTTAGAATTTCATCAGGCACCCTGGTTGCGTTCCTATATTGATTTGAATACCACGTTACGTAATCAGGCTACTAACGAAGCGGACAGGGACTTCTTTAAATTAATGGTTAACAGTTTATTTGGCAAGACAATGGAAAATATCGATAAAAGGGTGGACGTTCGTTTGGTCAGTCATTGGGAACGTCATGGTCGAAAGCATGGGGCTGAGACGTTAGTAGCAAAGCCTCAATTCAAAAGCGTTGCTGTCTTTTCGGAAAATTTGGTCGCTATAGAATTACAAAAAGTGTCGGTTACATACAATAAACCGGTGTACGTGGGTTTTACTATTTTGGATGTTTCTAAAACGATAATGTATGAATTTTTTTATAATTTTCTCAAACCTTTATATTGTGATAACGTGCGCTTGCTGTACACAGATACTGACTCTTTCATTATAGAAATTCGTACTGAAGATTTTTATGCTGATATGAAGCAACACTTAGATAAATTTGACACCTCAAAATTCCCACCTGACAACATTCACGGTATACCGCGCACGGCCTCGGTGGTTGGTAAAATGAAAGATGAATATTGTGGAGTGCCCCTCTGCAGTTTCTACGGTGCAGGTGCTAAAACGTATGGTGTAAACGTGCTTGACCGCGACGGTGAAATGGCGATTAAAAAGGCAAAAGGGGTAAAAAGGGCGGTAATTAAGCGCGATCTCACCGTTGAGGACTACCGTCAGGTTGTGGAGGATGGTGTTGTGCTCTTCCGAAAAATGTTTATATTCAAATTACGTTTACATGCTATGTACACAGAACTTCGGAATAAAGTAGCGTTATCACCAGCCGATAACAAACGTTACATTATTCCCGGGTCGCACAACACTTTAGCATGGGGACACCGCGATATTCATCCGGGGCGTGATAGTTATCAGAATTTGGATCGTCTGTTAGAATTACTGCAAGCCGAAATGTAATTTTGGAACTCGTTTGTCGGTAGAACCGACGGTACTGATTAGTATTATCGCAGAGGCCCCCGGCTACGTTGACAACAGCCTTTTCTTTGTTATGAATTATTGTAAATAGTATTTATGCTTTGTAGTTTATAACCGTATATATTTCATGTATTTATTATGATATTGACTAATGTGAATAAATTATATACATCATACTCTATGTTTCTGTAAAGGTAGAAGAAATAAAACACACTATTGATATCAAAAAGTGATTTATTATTGTTTACTGCTTACATAAAATGATAGTTATATATTAACATTGCAACACACTGCATGCACTATACTACTTAATGCACTATATCATGTGCTGCTATATACGAGTTGTGGGTATTATCAAAGCCCAACCACTTGTCTAAAACTTGATCTCCCTTTTTTTTAACACCTTCTCTACTAAAAATACTTCAGGATGTTTAACCATCTGTAATTCCTCCATGTAGAAGCCTCCACGTATCTCTTTCCCGTTCGTGTCTTCCAAGATATATGTTATGGGATTGGTTCGATTAACCTTTTTAATTTGAAAGATTTCGGTACTCCATGTCGGAGTATAGCCTTTCGCAAACGCTTCCCGATGCTTGCTGATTCGCACGTGATCACCGACTGTGAATTTAGCACTTCGCAGGTCGGTGGTTTTCTGGAAATCGTAAACTGTTTGTAAAAGAATCTTGGCGTTGCTGTGGTTCACGTCGATGGGTTTGTAGCCGGTGGTGTGGTGTACGGTATCGTTGTACTGGTTAACAACCTTTGGTAATAACTGCAACCACTTATATGACCGTTGCATTGAAAATTCCTTCCACATCTTGTTTTTAAGAGTTCGGTTTACACGTTCTACCGGACTTGCTTTCATACTAGAAAAGGTGCTGTAATGGTTGATGTTGAAAGTTTGCATTAGCTTACGAAAATGCTGGTTGTAAAATTCCTTCCCCATATCCGTTTGTAAATTGTCGGGAGTACCTCCTGTTGATGTTAATAATTTTTTCATTGCTTTCGTGACGTCTTCACCGCTTTTTCGTTTAAGTGGACACGCCCAAACACGCTTGCTAAACATATTCAACAATACTAAAATATATCGAAAACCTTTATTTATTTTAGCATAGGGAATCATTTCCACAAGATCGGCCATGTACAAATCGTTCAAGCCTTTTACGATTACGCGTCTTCTTCAAAATCGTTTACGAGCAGGTTTATGCAATTCTTCAATTATTTGACGTTTGATACTCATTTAGAAAATGCTGGAACACTAATAACAGCTTCAAAATTAAATATGTCCGTTGTTCCAGGTCTCTTCGCCTTAAACTTATCCCCTTTCTTCAATGACACTCCGATGAGTGATTCGGCATCGTATAACGTATCGTTTAAAAAGATTTGCGCATCTGTGGGATAGTATTTGATTTGTTTAATGATACCTTTTGTTAGAGGAACGACATACTCGAAGTTGGTGGAGTGTTCAAAAGTGCATAACCGTTTTCATGATTGTATATTCCCATCATATACAACATTGTCTCGTAATGCATATTAGACACGTCTTCTAAAAGGAATACTTTTGCACGAGAGTAGAGTTTAACTCGGACAGGAGTTTTAAGAAGATGTTTACCGAACTTATCCAGAGTCATCGTCGTGAGGTACTGATGATATATGATGATATGGCTGACTAATAACAGCTTCGAAGTAAAATGGGACGGCTGTAGACGGATATAGCAAACCTTTCGCCTTAATCGTATCACCTTTTCTCAATCATTTCCACAAGGTCCACCATGTACAAATCATTCAAGCCTTTTACAATTACGCGTCTTCTTCGAAATCGTTTACGAGCAGGTTTATGCAATTCTTCAATTATTTGACGTTTGATACTCATTTAGATAATGGTGGAACACTAATAACAGCTTCAAAAGTAAATATATCCTTTGATCCAGGCTTCTTCACCTTAAACTTATCCCCTTTCTTCAATGACACTCCGATGAGTGATTCGGCATCGTATAACGTATCGTTTAAAAAGATTTGCACATCTGTGGGATAGTATTTGATTTGTTTAATGATACCTTTTGTTAGAGGAACGACATACTCGAAGTTGATGGAGTTTAAAAGTGCATAACCGCCTTCATAGTTGTTTACTCCCATCATATACAACATTGTCTCGTAGTGCAAACTAGACACGTCTTCTAAAAGGAATACCCTTGCACGAGCGTCTAGTTTAACTCGGACAGGAGTTTTGTGAAGATGTTTACCGAACTTATCCAGAGTCATCGTCTTGAGGTAATGATGATATATGATGATATGGATGACTAATAAGAGCTTCGAAGTAAAATGGGGCGATTGCAGACGGATCTAGTGACTTAATTTTTACCTTAATCTTATCGCCTTTTCTCAAACGTCTCCCAATTAAGTTGGCAGCATGCCCAACTAGAATACCGTTTACATACATAATGCATGGTGGTGAGCTGCAAACTGCTTGTACAATCCCTTCTGTAAACGGTATTGTGTATTCCCGTTTACTGTTGCTACCTTTCAAATTGTAATATTTCGTTAGATCGGCAATAGTAGGTTCGCTCGACTCAGGCTCGGAGTCCGCCCACATATACATCATTGTTGTGTACCTTACATTTTGTATATCTTCTAATAAGTACACTCTCGAACGAGTGTCGAGTTTCACTCGGACAGGGGTTTTGTGAAGCTGTTTACCGAATTTATCGAGCGTCATGAGTCCACTAACGTTAGCAATATTATGAAACGAATCGATAAGCGTGTGATGATTTATTCGATAATTTTAGCAGCTCTCAATTCATCGATAATATATATGATTTCATTAGTGTGACCGGTGTGACCAGCCGATTTTGAACTTAAAAGGAGTCTCAATCTGTCCACTAATTTATTAGGATGTTTCCAAGGTATAAATTCCACCTGTTTATTATTATAGTTGAGAACGCGCATATCACCACCGCCAAGTTTTGGTAATGTGCGAGTTTTCGATCGCGTGACCGGTGTAGTAGGTGTAGACTCGCTTCGAGATCTTGCTCCAGGAGTAGTTAGAAGGGGTCTAATTATATTTGAATATTTCTTTCCCGTTCCGTGTAGCTGTGTACCCTCAATGTAACCTCTTCTGGTAGCATTGGTACGTGTAAGAAGGTCCTTATACTTCTGCAAGTCTGATTGGGTGTATCCAATAGGTGCTTTTTTAAACACTAATTCGTATAAACCAGGAGTGCCTGTATATTTAAAAATTGTGCCTGAGGGTTTTTTAATAATAAAGTCGTTCTCGTCAAAAGTGAGTACGGCGTCTCCGATTAGGTACTGGTGAGATTCCGGATGGAATCGTACTCCATAATGATGATCGAACTCGTTCTTAGTATCCTTGAACATGTTTTCCATATACATCTTAGCTCTACCAGAAAAGGTCTCATCTATGTAAGTTTGGAATTCCGGACTGAATCCAACAGCAGCAAGTTGTTCTTTCAATTGATCCAATGTTGGGATCCCAGATTCTTCCAGGACTTCTGTTTCAAAAAATGAGATATCAGGTGAGGGAACGCTAGTAGTGCGCATTCTTTGGGCGATAGGTGATGGTTCGTGAGGTATTCGTCTTGCGGGTGGAAGTCGTTTATAAAATTTTTTTGGGGTCGAGGTAGGTATGGGAGAAGACACTTCCGTTTTTAAGGGTTCTTCTTTCGGAGTTAATAATTCCGTTTTAACTCCGGTTATAAACTCACGCAATGGTTGAGTGATAGGTTGATAGCGGCGTTGTAGTTCTACTTCTGACCGTGCAATTTCAGACTTGAGACTTTTGTATTTCTGTTTAACTTGACGTCGTGCTTTAACCAAGTCTTCTGCTACACGCTTGTCCATGTTTACTAAAACGTTTAGTTCGTGTTTTCGGTATTTATGGTGAAGTAACAGTCGAAACCTTTTCGATAACGTCCCCCATTAAGTGGATAATCTTTATCGATTACTAAAAAGCCATATTTCTCCTTCCAACAGTGTAAACACAAGTGTTTAAACGCTTCGAAAGTCATATCCCAGCTAACATGATCGTTAAATATGTGTTTTAAGTTAGTATTATCCTGCTTAAACACGACAATGAGATTTGAATTATCTCTTACGAGTTGTTTAGGTATCGCAGAATATGTCTGACATAAATAAAAACAATCGATGTGTTTATGTCTCCCGAAGCAGAAGTAATCACGTATGGTGCTTTGACTATCGCGAACTACATCATCGAAGATAATAACCGAGTTTTGGTTTGCATCCTTAGGCGGTAATATAGTTTCAGAAGAATCGTATTCGAAATAACCGATGGGTAATGATCGAAACAGGTCGCGCAGATATGCGTATTTCGGTTGATAAAGAGATTTACTATAGACATATACGTTTTCGAAGCGTAAACCGTTTGGATGTTCTAGTAAACTTATCATTAGGTTGGTTTTACCACATCCGGAACTGCCTACTATTATACCGCGTTTGCATCCTGCACCCAACAATACGCTATGTTTAAACACTTGTGGCGTCGGTGAACAATTATCCCGATTTACAACCGGTAATCTGTGTCTCTTATGCACCAACTTTAGCTGCTCCATGTAGGACACGTTGTGAGGGAAGAGCACACGTGTGTGATATATATAAATATATGTAGACGGGTCACTTACAGTCACTCTTCACCTGTGATAGGAGGAGTAATGTGTTATGAAACGTACTCTGCGAAAAGCGGATAATCGTCAATCAACTCGTAAGGGGAAGGGAGTGATCAACACTCTCATTAATAAGTTACCGTTAGAATTACATTTACCAGGGTATAACTACTGCGGACCTGGCACCCGTTTACATCAAAGGCTTGCTCGTGGAGACAAAGGAATAAACCCGTTGGATGAAGCTTGTAAAGAGCACGACATAGTCTATTCAAAAACTGACGATCTTGGTGAACGTCATAAAGCCGATAGTATATTAGGACGTAAGGCGTGGACTATGTTTCGTTCTAAGGACGCTCGTTTTGGAGAGAGAGCGGCTGTACTTACTGTGGCCGGCATTATGTCTGGAAAAGGAAAATTGGGTATGGGTGTTCGACGACGACGACGACGATCTAAGGTAAAAAGAAGGGGTATTTTAACGTTCAACAACGCCATCAAATTAGCTAGAAAACGTATTGGTAAACGGTGGTAAAGTAAAAAAGTTATCTTTAAAACGGTCTGCTCGTCTTGCCCTAGCGCTCTCGAAACGTAAACGTATCATTGCTCCCAAAGGTCGGATTATACCTATTCCCAAGCAAGGTGGTTTCCTACCGCTGATTCCTTTATTTGCCGCTCTCGGAGCTATAGGCTCGTTAGGAACTGGAGCAGCTGCGGTTGCCAAAGCAGTGAATGAAGCAAAAGCAGCGAAATCAGCGCTCGAAGAAACGAAACGACACAATATAGCGATGGAGCAAGCGCCTGTAGGAAAAGGATTATATTTGAAACCGTACAAAAAAGGATTAGGATTGTATTTACGACCTCCAAAAAACTACCCTTAAAGCTACCACACCGACCACTGACCAATATCGATCTGTCAAAGTACGTAAACGAGTTAAAAATTCCATACTTCAGAGGTATTTTTATGCGAAACGGGTTACCGAAACGTATCCGTAAAAACGAATGTGGAATTATGAATTTGGATGATACAGATGGGGAAGGTACGCATTGGACATCGTATGTTAAACGTGGTCGAAATATATTATACTTTGATAGTATTGGACAGTTAAAACCCCCACTAGAACTCGTTCATTACTTTAAAAGTGATGGTAGCTTAAACGTTATTAGTTACAGCTATGATGCTTTTCAGAAGCTAAATTCGTACAATTGTGGACATTTAGCGCTGAACTTTTTATATGAAAACACTCCTTAACATTTCCTCAGTCTTACTGGGAATGTTGAGATGTCTCAAACATTCATCTTCTCCGCTACAACGTCTGTTTTAACATCTCCTTTTAACCCTCCCATATATTTGGATCCTACAAAACAATGGGTTATGCGTTTGACAAATTTCGAAACGTTCAATACTATTCCGAACGTAACGGATAAAAACAACGTGTTTAAAATGGGAGAAAGAATAATAAAGATACCTACTGGATCATATGAGCTTACTGATATAGCTCAATACATTAATTCTCAAGTAAACGGTGAGTCTGTTAACATCGATCCGAATCATAATTCCCTAAGATCGATTATAAAAGCCGATCACGACATTGACTTTACAGTTGAACACTCTATCGGTACATTGTTAGGGTTTAAGAATAGAATCTTAAAAGCTAAGGAACGTCACATATCTGATTTTCCAGTTAAAATTATCAAGGTTAACTCGCTAATGATAGAATGTAATATAATAACAAGAAATTATATTAATGGTACACCTGCCCATGTGATACATCAATTCTTCCCCAGTGTTCCTCCTGGATTCAAAATAATAGAAGCACCTGAGACTGCACCCTATTTACCAATTAATGTCAATACTATTTGAAACATTACCCTTAAAATATTGGATCAAGACGGGGATTTGGTTAATTTCCAAGGGGAAACCGTGACGATAGGACTTCATTTGAAGAGCGTGGATGATGGTGTTCAAATATAACACTCCTCGATGTTGCACTGATCGCTCTGGCTATAAAAGATCGTGTTGGAAGCGGAAAATGGTTAGTCAGGCATCGGTCGCTACTCAATTGACAAGGGGTAACCGCTTATTCTTGCAAACCTTAGGCTTTGTTATCCCAAAATGAATGTGCTAAATGTAAACGAAAAAGTTCTCGTCGATAACTCGATTGTTGGAGCTGAATTTCACACTCACCAACCTTATACCACTCGTTTTGAGAATAATGACGAAATTCGAATACCTATTCAAGAGGATGTGTCCACTTTGCCTTCGCGTAGTTATCTATATGTAGAAGGTACTGTACTGAAAGAAGATGGTAAACCATCAGCGAGTGGTAAATTTATAAACAATGGTATTGTATATCTTTTTAGTGAGATTCGGTACGAAATGAATGGAGTTGTGTTGGATTCGGTAACAAAAGTTGGTCTAACAACCACCATGAAAGCTTACTTTTCCCACAATTCGAATGAAAGCGTTAAGTTACAAAACGCTGGTTGGTTTCCGGATGGTACCAGCACCTTGCTAGATAGTAAAGGTAATTTTTGCGCCTGCATACCTTTATCAACACTGTTGGAGATTTTTGAAGACTATGGAAAGATTATTATGAATATTCGTCAAGAATTGGTATTAATTAGAAGCAATTCCGATGTCGATGCCCTAATATCCACCGATGCTAATGAAAAGCTTAAGGTTAACTTGCAAAAAATATATTTGAAAGTTCCACATATTCAACCGGGATTGGCGGAAGAATTATCATTAACAAAATATATTGGGAAAAATATTGACACTCAAGTGGCATTTAGAAGCTGGGAAACACATATTTACCCCGCTGTACCGCAAACGGATAAGCACAGTTGGTCTATTAAAACATCGACCACTCTGAAAACTCCCCGTTACGTTATCATAGGGTTTCAAACCGATCGTGATGGTCAGTTGCAGAAAGATATGAGCACATCCGATGCCTGTGATATTCAAAACGTGACGGTATTTTTAAATACGGAAAGATATCCTTACGATCAATTAAATATTAATTATGGTGAAAATCGATATGCTACTTTATACGAAATGTATGCTAACTTTCAACGATCCTACTATGATAAACCCAACGAACCTCTACTGGCTCCTGATAGATTTAAGGCACTTACATCTCTAATCGTCATCGACTGTTCACGACAGAAAGATTCCTTGCTAGGGAAAGCTGTCGTTCTTCGAGTTACTTTCGAAACTCACAAAAGCATTCCAGCGAACACTACTGCTTACTGTCTCATTTTGCACGATCGTGTATTTACGTATAATGCATTGACGAAGCAAGTACGTCAACTGTAAAGGAAATCGTTATATACGTCCAAGGACCTGTTACCTTTATTAGTATAGTCGCACGCTTCGATCATGCTAGTTATCGATGTGCAAGGTTTCAAGACTTCAGAAAAAGACTTTGCACCCAAGGAATTAGCCGTGTTTGATGGACATGGTGTGTCTCACTACGTTTTCAAACCTCCCTTCGCCTTTCGCAACTTACCACCCACGTTTCGTCAACAAGCTACTTGGTTAATGCATAATCATCATTGTCTGGATTGGAATGAAGGATTCACTCTTCCCTTTATGCTTCCTGTAATTCTGCAACGCTTGACTCAGCAGGCGGATACCGTTTACGTGAAGGGATCTGAAAAGAGCAACTACATTCGACGTTTCGTATCACAACCGGTGGTGGAGTTACCAGAGGAACCAGCTCTACAGGCTATGCTTCCATCATGCTTTTATCATCATCATTCACTGTGCTATTGTGCATTAAGTAATGTATACTACTTATATAAAACTCATGTAATGGATTTTTCAGAATAAAGTTTTTAAATATCCATAATGGTTTTATTAAAACAACATAATATGATTACAACTATTTATTCATTGTCTATTACAAACTTATATAACTATTCACGATTAAATATAGCAATTACTAAACTTTAATACCCAATCCAGATAACGTCATATGATTACAACTATTCATTGTCTATTACAAACTTATATAACTATTCACGATTAAATATAACAATTACTAAACTTTAATACCCAATCCAGATAACGTCATATGATTACAACTATTCATTGTCTATTACAAACTTATTATATAACTATTCACGATTAAATATAACAATTACTAAACTTTAATACCCAATCCAGATAACGTCATATGATTACAACTATTCATTGTCTATTACAAACTTATATAACTATTCACAATTGAATATATAACAATTACTACCCTTTAATTCCCAATCCAGATAACGCACCAAACCCGCAGGAAAACCAGCAGCAAGGTTGTCACGTGCACGTTCAGTTGCAGCAATCCATTCACTATACGGTGTAACACATTTACATTTGAATAGAATGAAATCACATTTATCAGACAACAAGTTAATAGTATGACGATGTTGGAACAACCCATGTTCTGTACATGCGGCATTTTGTATATTTATAAGTTTACCATTTTTTAACAAATAATGGACTCCTACACCTGCACACGAAGTGTGTCGATAATCGTTTTCACTACGTATAACCACAGTGTTCGACAGTTTAGCTCTTTCGATTAACAACCCGGTATTGTGCGTTTTATAACGCGAAAATTTAATTTCACCCTTATCTGTTGTTTCAAGAACCCAGTAATGTTGCCAACCCACTTTGATTGAACCCATTTCTGTAACTGAGGGTAAGCGACTGACGTGACTATTTAAACTATACCCCCACCACTTTTAAAACGTGTATTATAGATACCCTCTCTATACTCTTTTTCAAGACTGTAGCGATTACATTTTCCACGTAGCTTATTCGTCTCTGAAATCGTACCCTATCCCTTGCTATTATCTCCCATTGACTTCTGCGTGCTTGACGATGTGCATACTCCCATGTTAACATGTAATGCATTTTGTTTTTACTTTCATCAAATGTCACTAAACCACCCATTTAATCCGTCCTCTATTAAGTCATATGCAAAGTCCCTTAGATGTTGCACAATAAGCTTTTTTACCAAACACTCATCACAAATCACACCTCTAATGAAGTCTTGACACAACTGCACGCCTTTTCTATATCGTTGTGCTAACTCTTGACAATATTCTGGACTGAATATCCCCGTACCATGAACAGCTTCGTGTGCCGCATCCTCCTCTAGCGCTTCTAATTCACACCGTAGTTTCACCACAGCATTCAGTTTATCAATAGCTTTGCTTGATACGTCTTCACTGTTACGCGTCTCCATTGTATTTCACTACGGTACACCGAGACCATGTGTTCTTATATTCACCCGCTCCCCACCCTTTTCCCTCTTCATTCTTCCATTACGCAATACACCTTTTGACTTCCACATCCACTATTACCTTTTCTGGTAGATAATGCACAACTTCTAGCATTCCAAACACGTTCGGGATTTGAATCTTCATTAATGGTTCCAATATGTTTGTGATGTTCACTATGCAGTCACCCGGCATGTCTACAACACCATCTATTATGCTATGGTAGAAATCGAAAAATTCCAAACCCTTCAGAAGGTTTAATCGATATGTTAGTAACGGTATTAACTGCCACAGCTCATATAAGGACTCCCACGCTAAATACGATTCATCATCTCCTGCATCAGTTATCTTTATAATTTTTGTTTTATCGTAATTTCTGTTAACACGCTCAAACGAGATAGTTTTTGTACCAATTTTCAAAGGAACCCCGACCTCTTCTCCTGCTTTAAAGTACTTATTAATGACTCCTTCATTGGTTATTAACACGTTCCACTCCGTTTCATCAAACAGCATACACTGATTCTTTACTCCAGCTACTTTTATTACAGGAGCGAATCCCAAATGAGCACATAATCCAACAAATACAACTTTACTTTTTGATTTGTTTAAATAAAACACTGATTGATTCACTAGCGGTGCCCATTTAACATCCTTAGGGAGCTCGTTTGGAGCCATCAACTGCTTTTCTAGAGCTTGCGCTTTCGCATTCTCAATTGATTTAGCGAGGCTTTCCATTGTAACACTGCACTGTACACTGCAACTGCAAACGCTTTACTCTTCCCATACATGCGACCTGCTATATATATATATATATATATATATATATATATATATATATATATATATATATATATATATATATATATATCTACAGCTTGACCTTGAATGGTGTTTGATGGCCTTGAGTATGGTCTTGAATGGTGTTTGCTAACCTTGAAGAGTGGCCTTGGGTTCACGGTCATAACATTGTTGTCATATTGTTGGCCTTGAGAATGCGGTGTTGCCATATTGTTGACCTTGACAATGCAGTGTTGCCATAGTGTTGACCTTGAGAATGCGGTGTTGCCACGTTTACGTGACAGAGATAGATTCAAGGTCACCATGTGTTAGAGAGATAGGTTCAAGGTCAAGGTCTGAAGTGGGGGGTGGTCATAGAACGCCCAATTTCTACCTACTATTTATGAACTAAAAATTCATTAACAAATATTTAATAAGCCATAGAATTAAGTACACGAACTTATATAGTACACAAATATATAGTTCAGAACAATATGCGTTGGTAGTTTTATATTGGAGTAAAAGCGTGTAGTTTACAGTTAAACAGAAGCGGTGGTTCTAAAACGTTGGAATATTTTATACTATTTATGTGTTTAAACTTTATCATGTCGTTTAAAACTTCATCTTCCACTGGTTTAAATTCACTGGAAAGTGAGTCAAATCCATTCGAAGTGGACTAAATATTACTAATTAAATAAATTATTTAACACAGTATTCCAATATTCCATTATTGCGATCGCAAGAGATATTTTTCTTCTGGTCATCGAAAATTACTGTATTGGTAGCATTTTCTTGGCGATCGTTTTCCAAACTAGTTTAGTGACTTTACTTAGAATAATTTATATTTATAATAAACGAAAATAATAATAATCGTAACATTATTTGAATACCTTCCATTGCCGCGTTTCGTTCAAATAGAACAAAAGTTAGCAATATTAGCAACAAGCATAATACCCGTTGAAAAATCAACGGTTCCCTTCTGGTCATGTCACTCGTCTGGTCTATCCACGAAGTAAGAAAACAATTCTACTTATAAAAGTTAATTTTTGGGATCCACCACCAACACTCTCCCTCCTATTTTAGTAGTCCTTAACCCCTACCGTAAACAATTACCAGTTTATATGCATGCATACTTGAGCATATTGTTGAGTAACCTTGGCGGACGAACGAACGGACATAATTCCTTAATTGAATATTTCGTCGTACACAAGGTTTGTCGTAATCTTTTCCTTTTTGATTCCTCTTCTTCTTTCTCTCTATCATTTTTCTTCCTCTCCCTATCAGCCGCTTTATTTTCAATCTTTCAACGCCTATTTCTCTGATCTTCCAACCTTTCTTTTTCGATTTTTCATCTTTCTTTCTAGCATTTTTCTCCCTCTCCCTGTCAGCCTCTTTATTTCCGACCGTTGCACGTCTATTTATGTTATCTTCCAACCTTTTCTTTTTCGATTCCTTATCTTCTTTCTTTGTAGCATTTTTCTTCTTTCCCTTGCCAGCCTCTTTATTTTCGACCTTTGTATGTCTATCTTTGTTATCCTTCAACTTTTTCTTTTTTGATTCCTCACTCTCTTTATCCCTGACTTGTCTCTTTCTTTTGATTGCAATAAATCGATCTTCTCTTGGGCCAAACTCTTCGTTGTCTCTCCATCTCGCTTTCTGACTTTAATCTTTTTGCCCCTAATTGTTGTTGATTTCCTTTTTTGCGCTTCTTTCGAACAGACCCTTCCTCTTCTAAACCTTCTTGACGGGGTGTTTCAATTTTCTCCAACACATCAAAGTGACCTTCTGAGGGTCTCCCTGAGAAAAGTAGCCTTTTTGTATAAAGGTTAACTTGAACCTGAGGTGTAGTCGGATAGAAGAGGCTGCCGTTCCTCCACACTTCAAATACAAATGGGAAGATTTGGGTAGCTGCAATAACTTCACACAGCGAGCCATAAGTCCTACCGAGGCCCATCTCTGCCCGGTATTAGGTAGGAGTTAGGTAATTATCATCGCAGGGAGTCGAACTAAAGACCTCAAACTCTTCCCAATTGTTGCACACGTGACCGAAAATGAGGTCTCTTATCACATCGTGCACTATCTAACTGTTAAACACACAGTGTGCGATAGCTCTAAATAGACAGTTCTTATCGCCACTCATTGACACAATGCGATGGGAGACTTTACCGTCTTCCAATGTCAGTTTCTCCATTGTAAAAATCAAATATTAACAACTCCGTAACAAAGTTTGCTAAATGCAAAACCGAAGTAAAAAAAAAAGTTCAAGTTAAAACGGTCGAGATAAACTCGCCCGATGTTGCGTCGCTCCTTATATATGAACAGAACAACGCTCCTAGCGAAAGAAGTGTCGCCTCGTAGCTCAGGATGTGCTACCCCAATGGAATTTCTATTTTCCTTAATAATAATGTCAATAGGGTCTTAACATGTACCATTGTAAGTATAATTTAAAATAATCACGTTTGATTCATAATTAGCAATGCCTTTCTTAGTAATTACTAATAAGTCCCAAACCTAAATGCTATAAAACACATAAGTTGGCCATTTTTCAAAATAACTTTAAACGAATGGCAGGGGTGTTCAAAGAGAATACATAATATACTTATTTTAATTATATAAGTAGTTTTTTTACATATTATCTACTTTATATTAGCATAATATTCGTTGGAAGATCAACGGCGTGTGGAGGAACCACAGCTAAAAAGGCGCCATCGATCGCTAAAAATCAGCGTGACCCCCATTAACTTTGTAGTTTTTGTAAGCTCAGTTGTAAAAACTGTTGAATTTCGAGAACCACTGAATAGATTTTGATGCCGTTTTCACTATTTGATAGCGTGTTTCTTAGAAAAGGTTTCTATGTATACAGATTGCTCAGAGGATCTTTCGAAAGTCGTGAAATAAGTAATTAAGAAAATTGCCTCAAACAGAGACAAAACGCATTACGCTGCGAAAATGATAAGAGATAAAGGCAAACTGTAAGCGAACGAATTGTAGATCTCAAAAGGATCTACAAAAAAGCCCGATGGCATATACGTATCTGTTACAGATTACTCACAATCAAGATTTTTATAATAGTTATTTTTGCGGAAAACTCTTCTCCCCCTGGAATGTTGCCTTATAGTCTGTGAAGATTTGAAGTTTGTAGCTTACGCCATTCAAGAGATATATAGCCATATCGATTTTTTAAGAAATGCCTCTCCCTGTGACCCCCTCGGGTTTTTTTAGGATTAAAAATATACTCATGCACCCCTTTGGGACAAGGCCCACCTGCCTGTAAAATTTCAGCTTCATAAGTCTTCTAGTTTTCGAGATAGTTTTCGGTGGACATCGGACATCGGAACTGGCTATTATTATATTAGGAGATTTTCCATTCGAAAGAATCCATTGACCTTGTTGACTATTGTGCAATATCATAATCGTCATAAATCCTTGTTAAAAATTCGCGAAGAAATGGTCTTCCAGAGTATTCTTCGTTTAGTGCCACTTGATCATAAGCTGGTCGTCACGTCAATAAACGTAGTGTTTGTCGAATTTTAAAAATTTACTGCCATAATTAAAGACTAATTCTGGTCAAATTAGAAAAATTTTGGACCAACCCCCTATTCATCAGAAATGAAAAGTTTAAAGTGCAGGAGCGGACGTGAGCTCAACTAGCACTCCCACCATATAAATATAAATAATAATTCAATTTAAACTATGCCATAAATTTGGGTAACTAAAGACTATTCACTAGAGCAAATTCATTTTCAAAAAGAACCCCTAAATAGAGAACTATTTAAAAATAATTTTTTTTAAATTTATTTTTATTAGCAATCAGATACATGATATCTATAAGCTAATTTGTTAATTGATACATTGTAAAAGTAATGTATGTAATGACATGATGAGGAGTACATCCAGCGACGCCCCCTCTAACTCATTATAGGTCTGACGGCAGTAGTCTTACTAATCTTCTGTTGTGTACACGTAGCAAAAGTGGTGCAATTAAAGGATTGGGATATTCATGTAATTTTTCACGATGTTTATTGGCTTTTTCGTGGACGACTTCGCTTATGTATGTGATTTTCAGGTCTCTATGGAGTGTGTAGTTCTAGGCGTACCAGGGTGCATTTGCAATGGTTCTTAATATTTTTGACTGGCATCGTTGAAGTATGGCTATATTTGACATGTAGGCACAACCCCACAGCTCAATGCCGTAAGTCCAAATCGGTTTGATTACGGCTTTATATAGAAGTATTTTATTTTCTATAGACAGATGCGACTTTCTACCTATCAACCAGTTTAACTCCTTGGCTTTTAGGTCTATTTGTTGTCTTTTCTTTTTGATGTGATGTTTCCAATTCATTTTTGAATCTAAATGTAGTCCCAGATATTTGACGGTGTCTTGTTGTGGCAGTATGACCTGATTAAAGTTAACAGCAGGGCACGTGCCCCTGCGAAAAGTAAATGTAATGTGTGTGGATTTGGACGCGTTCGCCTTGATTTTCCATTTTTTTTGCCAATTCTCTATAAGGCTGAGATGCTCTTGCAGATAGGATGCGGCTAAATTAGGATCTTCGTTAATTGCTATGATGCCCGTATCGTCTGAGTATGTACCTATTTCTGTGTGTCTAGTAGTTGGTATATTGGCTGTGTACAAAATATATAGCAGTGGACCAAGGATGCTTCCTTGGGGCACCCCTGATTATATAGCAAAACGACTGGACACTTCTTCGTTAACCTTTGTTTCAAATTCACGTTTTTGTAGGTAAGATTTCAATAAGGTATATAGTATTTTGCTGGTAGTGTTCTTTTGATTTTGTACAACAAGCCAGGCTGCCAGACTTTGTCAAAAGCCTGGCTTATGTCGATAAATGCAGCTGTGCAGTATTTCTTATTGTCTAGTGCTTCGTTTATTATGTTAACAATACGGTGGCATTGCTGTACTGTCGAGTGGGCTTCCCTGAAGCCGAATTGGTGATCCGGTATACTATCACGTGGTGCGAGATCTTCTTTGGTTCGCTTGAGGATAAGCTTTTCTAAGACCTCAGCAATTAACTTTTTAAGTTGGAGTGAAATGTAGTTAGTCACTTTTTGAGGTACTTTTTGTGGAGTGCCTTTTTTAGCTGCTTGTTAATAAAATAATAAAATTAAGAAAAAACCCACGTCATAATTTTGGACTAAATAAAAACCATCCATTGGCACACAAATTCCCAAAATTGATAAATCACCCCCGTTGAATAATGTCATGAAATTAAACAACAAAGTGCTGATAAGACCGTGCTGTAACTATGAATTAATTAAATACTATTGGTTGGTAGATAACTTATTTTTAAACTCACCCTCCCCGTGAATAATGTTGCAAATTAAAGATTATAAAAATCAGAAAAATACGTGCCATAATTTTGGATGTATAATCCATTTTTGAAGTCGTCTCCTAAATTAGTAAATAAATTCCATGAATGGTAACACGAAATTAGAGATGATACAAATCAGAATTAAATCGGACCATTATTTTGGACTAATTATAGACTAAGTTTGGACCAACCCCTACACATCAAAAATAACGACTTTAATGGTGGATAGTGCTTACTTGAGCTGAAACTAGTACCCTACTATTTGAATAAAAGATCAATTTACTCTAGGCCACACTTTGGACGAATTAGAGCTCATTCACTGGCATATGACCCATTTTCCAAGTTAACCCCGAATAGGAAACCATACCACATGAATAACGTCATAAAATTAAAAATAAGAAAGTTCAGGAAATAGACGTTGCCATAAAAGGTTTTTTAGAGGCTATTGAATTTCTCATTACCCAAACTCGAATAATCCTTTACATCGATAATTTCGCAAAAAGCAATGAATGAATATTTGGATTAATTTACAAAAACTTGATGTATGACGAACGAAAAGAGTGCCAAATTTGACAATAACAATCCTCCAATAACCAGACGCTGTCAGGTTTTTAAATACTTGTCAAATTTGACACTCATTTCGTTCGCTATGCATTAGAGCCTACTAAATTAATTGAAGAATTCGTAGAGTAGGTATTGGGTCAGTTGAGTCCATCCCCTCTCCTTTTTGGCCACGCCCCTTTCCCCTTCTCCCTTCTGTTAGCTCCTCCCCTTGCTTCTGATTGGTCGACGCCATTTTGAATCGCCATTTTGAATAGCCATTTTGAATCGCCATTTTGAATAGCCATTTTGAATCGCCATTTTGAATCGCCATCTTGGATCGCCATCTTGGATCGCCATTTTGAATAGCCATTTTGAATCGCCATTTTGAATAGCCATTTTGAAACGCCATTTTGGATCGCCATTTTGAATAGCCATTTTGAATCGCCATTTTGAATAGCCATTTTGAAATGTCATTTTGAATCTGTCAATTTTGAATGTCATTTACATATCCGCCATTTTGTATCTATCATTTTCAATTTGTCACTTTAGATTTCCCGCCCTTGGATTTGAATTTTTAGTACTGCTACTGCCATCTATCGGCGACGTCATGTCATCGGTATAGTAGATTCCTCTCTCTCGCTCTCGCTTGGTTCAGGCCCTCTCTCTCTCGCTCTCGCTTGGCTCTGACCCTCTCTCTCGCTCTTGCTCTGGCCCTCTCTCTCGCTCTCGCTTGGCTCTGACCCTCTCTCTCGCTCTTGCTCTGGCCCTCTCTCTCGCTCTCGCTTGGTTCAGGCCCTCTCTCTCGATCTCGCTTGGCTCTGACCCTCTCTCTCGCTCTTGCTCTGGCCCTCTCTCTCGCTCTCCCTTGGTTCAGGCCCTCTCTCTCGCTCTCGCTTGGCTCTGGCCCTCTCTCTCGCTCGGCTTTCGCTCTGGCTCTCTCTCTCTCTCTCGCTCTCGCTTGTCATTTCCAACTTGTCATCATTTCCCGCCATTGGATTTGAATTTTTAGTACTGCTACTGCCATCTATCGGTAACGTCCTGTGATCGGTATAGTAGATTTCTATACACCTGTAGATAGGCAACCTGCTACACTTTTTTATAAAAATTAATGGATCCAACGAGTTTCGAACCAGGGTTCGTAAAGTACGTCTGTTTACAAGTCCATAGCTTAACCCCGAGACCACGGAGCTTGTCTTTTAAATTACTGCATACGAGTTATTTATAAAAATGTTTTCACGTATATTTGATTAAATCCAATTTATTTAAAAATAATTCCCGGAAAATATTTATAAATATTGTACATTAATAATATTAAATCTTTAGGATTCAAAAATTATAAGCCAATTATGATTATTATCATGAGTCATTGAGATGAGACAATTATTAACCTTATATGAGCCAATCGTGAAGAAACTCAAGAAATTTTTCTTGATACATCTTAAATATAACAATTTGAAAACTATATACAGATATTATTGAGGCCCGTAACATCAGTAGATCCGCGGCTTTTTATATCAGTACAAAATAATTAGATATAGTTATATTTACTATCTATTCTTTTAAACAGCAGTTATACTTTCCATGATTACTTTATAGTCGGGTATGTAGTACCATTATTATCCTACATTAACTTATATGAAAAATGAGATCGGTAAGGTAAAAACATGACGTCTTGATTGTAAAATTTATTCTCTGTAACGATGATTTCACCATTGCTAATGAATTTCCAATTAGCGGGTGTAGAAAGTTAAAATTCAAACATGAAAGACTATTGGTTCAATCGAAATATTTTAAAAGTTGCCGACGGCTAATTATTATTTAATAACAACTGTAAATTCTGAGTAAATCTGTTTGGATATTTCCTGAAGCCTAGATCAATTTTGTTTGTATTAAAATCTAGAAATTTCAGAAAAACGGTTTTAAAATAAATTGTATATAGTTATACATTGTGAAATAAAAAATGCAAGAATAAAATACATACACGGATTAAACTAAACTATATATATTAAGAAATATTAATTACGGCTTTTATAGCATCTTACAGGAAAAAGATTACAGTCAATCAAGATCACAACACATATCATTAACTAGATATCAAAAATAAATATATTATATATTGAAGGTAAAGACATGAGGATATCCATCGTTTGACTAATGTCTATTTATTAAAACAAATAAGTTATGAAATGAAGCAGGGAGTCTATTCAATGAACATTGCCTAATACTTTTATGATTTTTCTAGCCTATAGATCAGCAGTTAGAAACACGGGCCTGCTAAATGCCTGCAATTCACCTACCCTATCAATATGTTGTACAATTTTAGATATGTAATGTATACGTTTTGTTTCTTACTTAAGTCTATTTTGTTTGTATGTTTGTAATATTTAGACATTTACGAAAATTAAATCAAGCTGAACAGCAGATTACTATTTTAAATTTAATAGATCATACGAATTATCTTTCTCTGTTCTGAATGACTGCATTGTATATCATGATGTGATATCATACAATTATATTCTAGTAAGAATTGTAATAAAGTCACTGCTATAAATAACAACATTCTTTATCACGATCATCTATCATTATCATAATCATCTAATGTCATGCAGAGTCAGCAGTTAGCTCCTAAGTTCGTATATGCGAGAATCAGTATTATATAACACACACATCAGTCTACATTCAGTGCTCTAATATTGATAGGAACTTTCTAGAATCTATAAAGTTGTACTACATATATTCAACTAATTTGAATATACGATAACTGATACTCATTATACTTCTATGCACACAATCGAGGTATCAGTACACTCCAACCGCGTGATCAAGATTGTAGTATTCAAATCAAGCTTCCTAGCCCCTATACAAGTATTCTAGAACACAGAATATTCATCACTAAACGTATTTTTCATATATGAAATCATAAAATTCGAGTCTAACTACTGACGAGGTGAAAGAATAGGTGCAATCGGTTTATGCCCATACCAGGCTCCCTATGATTATTATAAATGTCTTAACAGAATAAAAAAGGGTGAAATGAATATAACTTATAGGATTTAATCAAACTAGAAGAATATCGATATATCCTACGCTGAGAAAATAATTATACTATGTAAGCAGCGATACGCTACATATGATTGCGAGCCTGAGTATAAGCATAAACCCTATACTACAGATTTTTATCCTTTTTCATTATATCTACTACAGACGAGGTGAATGAATAGGTACATTTAACATGCGTATGCTACAATTATCTAATTTTCTAGGTTTCTAGACGTAATGTAATTTTGAACAGATTTTAACCCTTTTCGTTCTATCTACTACCCCTGTAAGCGATTTCTACATATACGTTCTTATTGTTTATACACCATATAGATATTCGTAGCATCTAAAGTAAACTCTTATTTAAACGTTATTTTACAATATATCATACATTTCAGCAACTCCGAAATATGAAGATATGTAATAATTTACTATATACTTTTGTAGGATATTAACTCGTATAATTAATACTAATTTGTAATTATCTTCGATACCTTCGAAATATAAGTCTATAACATATCTACCCAAAAGATTCGCCGACAAACTTACTGAAGATAAAGTGGTCGATCTCAAATCAAAAGATAGCGAATACAACTCTGTCTCTAGGATTGGTTTACCTAGGTAAAGTAAAGACAGAAAGATATCAACTGTATGCTGACTGTATGTTCATCGAGACGAATAAGGTATGAAATGTAACAGGTAGTCTATTCAATGAACATTGCCTAATACTTTTTTCTGATTCTTCTTCTACCCTATGAATCCGCATTTAGAAACATGGACCTGCTAAATGCCTGCAATTCACCTACCCTATCAGTATGTCGTACAATGCAAACATTTAATATTATTATTAAAATTTTATAAATAAAAACGATAAAAGAAGTTTATAGTTTTCATTTATTTTTATGTTAAACATATACGGTAGCAGGATCTAGATCGATGTATACAAATTCATATATGACAGAAATGTTATGTATCTCAATACATACCTAAAACGTATTCTTCGTATATTCAGTAAGAGCTACCCATTTTTTTCTTTTTTTCTAGACATTCGAATTTTGAACAGCTTAATAATATGTTTTCTCATTTAATCATAATTAGGTTGACTTTATATAGTATTTTTCAGGAAAACCTTCTTCAGAAAAACCCTAATGATTCTTTAATTTACATAAAAAAAAAATTAAAACATTTGATTACACAATAATCCCATTTTCGATACCTTCGAAATATAAGTCTATAACATATGTTTAGGTCTTTATAACTTTGAAACACAGGGTAGTTACCTCTTGCAAAATTTACAGTTATGAGAACCCTGAAGACTTAACCTGGAGAAATAAATCAGATAAATATTTTACTTTTATTGAAACGATAACTTTGCATACTAATATATGAAAATAATATAATGTATATCACCTGATAAATAAAATTGAAATTATTCTTATTCTTTTACAATGAATGTGTTTTGGAAAAACACGATCAAACGTTATGTATATTAATGCAGGAGTTCTGTTAACGCATTCGTTATTTAGAGATTCACTTATAAGTACACTATCTATTTAGCTGATTCAATAAAAATTTCATTATTTTTAAAATTCCTAACGAGGGACCTACTGATAAGCGTTATATTATACCAGGTACGTATGATACTCTACTGCTGATTGCATACCTGATGAACGCAGTTGTACAAAGTAATATAGGATATACGTTACAGAGAAGTTTAATTTTCCGTGCAACAAATGACCTATATATATATTTTATGTACAATGCTGACATTAACATATTTAGCGCATACCTGTTGAACATAGCTCTACAAAGTAATATTTAAAAGACTTAAAAGGCTTATATTTTAGAGATCGGATACAGGCGCATATATTCCTGTATATTACCTCTAAATTTTACTTTAACAATACATGTAGTCAGGTTAGGCGTAAATAACAATTAGGGATATCAAAGCCATACTAACTGAACGCTAACATAATATGCTCTACAGGTCAAACTCAATTAATTAACCCTGGGGCTATACATCCTTAGGCTAGAAACAGTCTTAAAACAAAAAAAAATTGCTGAGTCCACCCTGTTAGACAAGAAATCAGAGTATGGGCGTGATAAATAAAACATATAAAGTTATTTTACAAACATTTATTTAGTATACATAACATAATACAAGAATATAGATCATAAGTTGTTTTCTATGACGACTGTTGTAGTTCTACGGGTCTCTGAGTCGTCGTATGCCCTCGCAGCAATACTAATACGTATAAAGTCCGACGACTGACTTATTGGAACTGTACCGATAGCCCTTTCCTTGTTCAACTCTTCGTTACTATCATAGTTGGTAAACGAGGAACCACATTCATCAATACCCAAATGCATGGCTGAAGTCATATCTTCTTCTTCTTCTTCTTCTGTCTCAACGATATCAGTAGGTCCATTTGCTTCCTTTACCAGAGCTGTCTTTACAACATTTGCGTTATTATGTACGTTTTTTAAATGCCTTTTATAGCTGTCGATGCGTGAAGGATATTTGAAGCAATTAGAACACCGGACTTTGATTGATTCGTGAACGCTTTTAATATGTCTTTTTAAGTGGTCACGACGTGAAAAAGTTTTGACACAGCTAGAACACTGTTTGAATCGTGCTTGGTTTTTACGTGTCTCTTGCAAGTGAATGGCCTCGCGAAAGACTTGAAGCAAACCGGACACTGTATTTTTGCAATCCTGTCGACCAGAGTCATTCTTCTTACATACGTCGTTAGCGTGCTGCTCTATTTCGACTAATGAAGGAACAGGAACACTAGCCCGCCTATTTATACTGATCGACCAGCGCAATCGGTTGTTCTCGGTTATAATCGTAAGCGCTCGGAGCAATATGTATGCTCGAGAATGAATCGTAGGTTCTATCCTAAGTGTATGTAACCCGGAACCGATGTCCGTACATTTTAAATTATCAAACTTACCATATAAACATGAATATTTACTACATTTGCTTTAATTCTTGTTCCCTCCCTACCTACCTACCTACCGTAAACAATATGACATATCTGCGTCTAAATACAGTGAACGAAAGTACTAGAGGAACTTAATACCTTAGATCACGGCTGTTTCTGGATACGTGATTTCCTCTTACAATATCTATAGTTATGAGAACCTTGAAGACTTAGCCTGGAGAAATAAAACATCGTCAGTTTAAAAGAAATAAGTCCGTCGCCATCTTTAAACGTTATTTTACAATACATCATACATTTTCAATAGCTTCGAAATACCAAGATATGTAATAATATACTATATACTCTTGTAGGTTATTCAACGTATCTATAGTAAATTCTTATGATTAATAATAATCTGTAACCTTATTGTTTTTTATTACATCACAGGTTAGAGCGTACGAATATAATTTAGATTAGATTAGGTTAGAGCCTACGAATACATTTTTAGGGCAGAACGTAGGGAGCAGAGTAAGTACAAAACAACATACTTTCATACAAGAACGTTTATTGATACGAGTAGTTTCGACGCTACTTAAAACATAATACATAACTTATATATATATATATAATATCTATTAAAATAGTACATTTCGTATACACTAATAATGGTACTACATACCCGACTATAAAGTAAACATGGTAAGTATAACAGCAGTTTAAAAGAATAGATAGTAAATATAACTATATCTAATTATTTTATAAAATACTATGTTAACTAAGAGGTTATATACAGAATATATACGCCTGTATTCGACCTCTAGAGGGTTCATAAGACTAGATTAGACCACACCAGACCAGACCAGACTAGACCAGACCAGACCAGACCAGACCAGACTAGACCAGACCAGACCAGACCAGACCAGACCAGACCAGGCCAGACCAGACCAGACCAGACCAGACCAGACCAGACCAGATCAGACCAGACCAGACCAGACTAGACTAGAGTATAGATGATAGACTGTAAAATCATGAACAATTATACCACCTGTAATATAATAGAGCTTACTTGATATTTTAAAATTAGTGGCTGAATCTAATTATTACAGAAATTCAATTGTAGAAACTGAAGATGTAATCTTTAAAACATCTAAAGTTAGAAGTTTTTAGTAGTCAGGTTAGATTAATAGAGGGTGTTATAATCAAATCGTTTTTAGAAACTATTTGTTTTGTAAGATTGGCTCCGTAAGGAAAAACAACATAGCTGTAGTCTTGATTTTGAAATTGAGATAGCTCGGGACAAAACGATGAATACAAAGTTTAGAAGTTTATTTCAAAATTCTGTGATAAAAAACATTAATTCTTCTTTACTTTACTTTAAAACCCAAAATTGCATGATAAATCAATATAATATTAATATAAATGATTAAATTAAATGAAGCAATCTAGGTTAGACCCCCAAAAATTATATTAAGGTTATAGATTTTAGACTCCGGTTGTTGCAAAGATTCAAGAATCTCTATTAAGATTAGTTCATAAAACATTTATTAGGTTAGAGCATGTAGCTACTTACAAAAAAAATCTCTATTAAGATTAGTTCATAAAATATTTATTAGGTTAGACCATTGTAGTTACTTACAAAATCGTCATTAACATTCGAAAAACTTACATATAATATTAGTTGGGTTACAGTCTACGAATATATTTTAGGTTAGATTTAGGTCGCGTGCGATCTAAATCTAACCTAAAATATATTCGTAGACTGTAACCCAACTAATATTATATGTAAGTTTTTCGAATGTTAATGACGATTTTGTAAGTAACTACAATGGTCTAACCTAATAAATATTTTATGAACTAATCTTAATAGAGATTTTTTTTTGTAAGTAGCTACATGCTCTAACCTAATAAATGTTTTATGAACTAATCTTAATAGAGATTCTTGAATCTTTGCAACAACCGGAGTCTAAAATCTATAACCTTAATATAATTTTTGGGGGTCTAACCTAGATTGCTTCATTTAATTTAATCATTTATATTAATATTATATTGATTTATCATGCAATTTTGGGTTTTAAAGTAAAGTAAAGAAGAATTAATGTTTTTTATCACAGAATTTTGAAATAAACTTCTAAACTTTGTATTCATCGTTTTGTCCCGAGCTATCTCAATTTCAAAATCAAGACTACAGCTATGTTGTTTTTCCTTACGGAGCCAATCTTACAAAACAAATAGTTTCTAAAAACGATTTGATTATAACACCCTCTATTAATCTAACCTGACTACTAAAAACTTCTAACTTTAGATGTTTTAAAGATTACATCTTCAGTTTCTACAATTGAATTTCTGTAATAATTAGATTCAGCCACTAATTTTAAAATATCAAGTAAGCTCTATTATATTACAGGTGGTATAATTGTTCATGATTTTACAGTCTATCATCTATACTCTAGTCTAGTCTGGTCTGGTCTGGTCTGATCTGGTCTGGTCTGGTCTGGTCTGGTCTGGTCTGGTCTGGCCTGGTCTGGTCTGGTCTGGTCTGGTCTGGTCTGGTCTAGTCTGGTCTGGTCTGGTCTGGTCTGGTCTAGTCTGGTCTGGTCTGGTGTGGTCTAATCTAGTCTTATGAACCCTCTAGAGGTCGAATACAGGCGTATATATTCTGTATATAACCTCTTAGTTAACATAGTATTTTATAAAATAATTAGATATAGTTATATTTACTATCTATTCTTTTAAACTGCTGTTATACTTACCATGTTTACTTTATAGTCGGGTATGTAGTACCATTATTAGTGTATACGAAATGTACTATTTTAATAGATATTATATATATATATATAAGTTATGTATTATGTTTTAAGTAGCGTCGAAACTACTCGTATCAATAAACGTTCTTGTATGAAAGTATGTTGTTTTGTACTTACTCTGCTCCCTACGTTCTGCCCTAAAAATGTATTCGTAGGCTCTAACCTAATCTAATCTAAATTATATTCGTACGCTCTAACCTGTGATGTAATAAAAAACAATAAGGTTACAGATTATTATTAATCATAAGAATTTACTATAGATACGTTGAATAACCTACAAGAGTATATAGTATATTATTACATATCTTGGTATTTCGAAGCTATTGAAAATGTATGATGTATTGTAAAATAACGTTTAAAGATGGCGACGGACTTATTTCTTTTAAACTGACGATGTTTTATTTCTCCAGGCTAAGTCTTCAAGGTTCTCATAACTATAGATATTGTAAGAGGAAATCACGTATCCAGAAACAGCCGTGATCTAAGGTATTAAGTTCCTCTAGTACTTTCGTTCACTGTATTTAGACGCAGATATGTCATATTGTTTACGGTAGGTAGGTAGGTAGGGAGGGAACAAGAATTAAAGCAAATGTAGTAAATATTCATGTTTATATGGTAAGTTTGATAATTTAAAATGTACGGACATCGGTTCCGGGTTACATACACTTAGGATAGAACCTACGATTCATTCTCGAGCATACATATTGCTCCGAGCGCTTACGATTATAACCGAGAACAACCGATTGCGCTGGTCGATCAGTATAAATAGGCGGGCTAGTGTTCCTGTTCCTTCATTAGTCGAAATAGAGCAGCACGCTAACGACGTATGTAAGAAGAATGACTCTGGTCGACAGGATTGCAAAAATACAGTGTCCGGTTTGCTTCAAGTCTTTCGCGAGGCCATTCACTTGCAAGAGACACGTAAAAACCAAGCACGATTCAAACAGTGTTCTAGCTGTGTCAAAACTTTTTCACGTCGTGACCACTTAAAAAGACATATTAAAAGCGTTCACGAATCAATCAAAGTCCGGTGTTCTAATTGCTTCAAATATCCTTCACGCATCGACAGCTATAAAAGGCATTTAAAAAACGTACATAATAACGCAAATGTTGTAAAGACAGCTCTGGTAAAGGAAGCAAATGGACCTACTGATATCGTTGAGACAGAAGAAGAAGAAGAAGAAGATATGACTTCAGCCATGCATTTGGGTATTGATGAATGTGGTTCCTCGTTTACCAACTATGATAGTAACGAAGAGTTGAACAAGGAAAGGGCTATCGGTACAGTTCCAATAAGTCAGTCGTCGGACTTTATACGTATTAGTATTGCTGCGAGGGCATACGACGACTCAGAGACCCGTAGAACTACAACAGTCGTCATAGAAAACAACTTATGATCTATATTCTTGTATTATGTTATGTATACTAAATAAATGTTTGTAAAATAACTTTATATGTTTTATTTATCACGCCCATACTCTGATTTCTTGTCTAACAGGGTGGACTCAGCAATTTTTTTTTGTTTTAAGACTGTTTCTAGCCTAAGGATGTATAGCCCCAGGGTTAATTAATTGAGTTTGACCTGTAGAGCATATTATGTTAGCGTTCAGTTAGTATGGCTTTGATATCCCTAATTGTTATTTACGCCTAACCTGACTACATGTATTGTTAAAGTAAAATTTAGAGGTAATATACAGGAATATATGCGCCTGTATCCGATCTCTAAAATATAAGCCTTTTAAGTCTTTTAAATATTACTTTGTAGAGCTATGTTCAACAGGTATGCGCTAAATATGTTAATGTCAGCATTGTACATAAAATATATATATAGGTCATTTGTTGCACGGAAAATTAAACTTCTCTGTAACGTATATCCTATATTACTTTGTACAACTGCGTTCATCAGGTATGCAATCAGCAGTAGAGTATCATACGTACCTGGTATAATATAACGCTTATCAGTAGGTCCCTCGTTAGGAATTTTAAAAATAATGAAATTTTTATTGAATCAGCTAAATAGATAGTGTACTTATAAGTGAATCTCTAAATAACGAATGCGTTAACAGAACTCCTGCATTAATATACATAACGTTTGATCGTGTTTTTCCAAAACACATTTCATTGTAAAAGAATAAGAATAATTTCAATTTTATTTATCAGGTGATATACATTATATTATTTTCATATATTAGTATGCAAAGTTATCGTTTCAATAAAAGTAAAATATTTATCTGATTTATTTCTCCAGGTTAAGTCTTCAGGGTTCTCATAACTGTAAATTTTGCAAGAGGTAACTACCCTGTGTTTCAAAGTTATAAAGACCTAAACATATGTTATAGACTTATATTTCGAAGGTATCGAAAATGGGATTATTGTGTAATCAAATGTTTTAATTTTTTTTTTATGTAAATTAAAGAATCATTAGGGTTTTTCTGAAGAAGGTTTTCCTGAAAAATACTATATAAAGTCAACCTAATTATGATTAAATGAGAAAACATATTATTAAGCTGTTCAAAATTCGAATGTCTAGAAAAAAAGAAAAAAATGGGTAGCTCTTACTGAATATACGAAGAATACGTTTTAGGTATGTATTGAGATACATAACATTTCTGTCATATATGAATTTGTATACATCGATCTAGATCCTGCTACCGTATATGTTTAACATAAAAATAAATGAAAACTATAAACTTCTTTTATCGTTTTTATTTATAAAATTTTAATAATAATATTAAATGTTTGCATTGTACGACATACTGATAGGGTAGGTGAATTGCAGGCATTTAGCAGGTCCATGTTTCTAAATGCGGATTCATAGGGTAGAAGAAGAATCAGAAAAAAGTATTAGGCAATGTTCATTGAATAGACTACCTGTTACATTTCATACCTTATTCGTCTCGATGAACATACAGTCAGCATACAGTTGATATCTTTCTGTCTTTACTTTACCTAGGTAAACCAATCCTAGAGACAGAGTTGTATTCGCTATCTTTTGATTTGAGATCGACCACTTTATCTTCAGTAAGTTTGTCGGCGAATCTTTTGGGTAGATATGTTATAGACTTATATTTCGAAGGTATCGAAGATAATTACAAATTAGTATTAATTATACGAGTTAATATCCTACAAAAGTATATAGTAAATTATTACATATCTTCATATTTCGGAGTTGCTGAAATGTATGATATATTGTAAAATAACGTTTAAATAAGAGTTTACTTTAGATGCTACGAATATCTATATGGTGTATAAACAATAAGAACGTATATGTAGAAATCGCTTACAGGGGTAGTAGATAGAACGAAAAGGGTTAAAATCTGTTCAAAATTACATTACGTCTAGAAACCTAGAAAATTAGATAATTGTAGCATACGCATGTTAAATGTACCTATTCATTCACCTCGTCTGTAGTAGATATAATGAAAAAGGATAAAAATCTGTAGTATAGGGTTTATGCTTATACTCAGGCTCGCAATCATATGTAGCGTATCGCTGCTTACATAGTATAATTATTTTCTCAGCGTAGGATATATCGATATTCTTCTAGTTTGATTAAATCCTATAAGTTATATTCATTTCACCCTTTTTTATTCTGTTAAGACATTTATAATAATCATAGGGAGCCTGGTATGGGCATAAACCGATTGCACCTATTCTTTCACCTCGTCAGTAGTTAGACTCGAATTTTATGATTTCATATATGAAAAATACGTTTAGTGATGAATATTCTGTGTTCTAGAATACTTGTATAGGGGCTAGGAAGCTTGATTTGAATACTACAATCTTGATCACGCGGTTGGAGTGTACTGATACCTCGATTGTGTGCATAGAAGTATAATGAGTATCAGTTATCGTATATTCAAATTAGTTGAATATATGTAGTACAACTTTATAGATTCTAGAAAGTTCCTATCAATATTAGAGCACTGAATGTAGACTGATGTGTGTGTTATATAATACTGATTCTCGCATATACGAACTTAGGAGCTAACTGCTGACTCTGCATGACATTAGATGATTATGATAATGATAGATGATCGTGATAAAGAATGTTGTTATTTATAGCAGTGACTTTATTACAATTCTTACTAGAATATAATTGTATGATATCACATCATGATATACAATGCAGTCATTCAGAACAGAGAAAGATAATTCGTATGATCTATTAAATTTAAAATAGTAATCTGCTGTTCAGCTTGATTTAATTTTCGTAAATGTCTAAATATTACAAACATACAAACAAAATAGACTTAAGTAAGAAACAAAACGTATACATTACATATCTAAAATTGTACAACATATTGATAGGGTAGGTGAATTGCAGGCATTTAGCAGGCCCGTGTTTCTAACTGCTGATCTATAGGCTAGAAAAATCATAAAAGTATTAGGCAATGTTCATTGAATAGACTCCCTGCTTCATTTCATAACTTATTTGTTTTAATAAATAGACATTAGTCAAACGATGGATATCCTCATGTCTTTACCTTCAATATATAATATATTTATTTTTGATATCTAGTTAATGATATGTGTTGTGATCTTGATTGACTGTAATCTTTTTCCTGTAAGATGCTATAAAAGCCGTAATTAATATTTCTTAATATATATAGTTTAGTTTAATCCGTGTATGTATTTTATTCTTGCATTTTTTATTTCACAATGTATAACTATATACAATTTATTTTAAAACCGTTTTTCTGAAATTTCTAGATTTTAATACAAACAAAATTGATCTAGGCTTCAGGAAATATCCAAACAGATTTACTCAGAATTTACAGTTGTTATTAAATAATAATTAGCCGTCGGCAACTTTTAAAATATTTCGATTGAACCAATAGTCTTTCATGTTTGAATTTTAACTTTCTACACCCGCTAATTGGAAATTCATTAGCAATGGTGAAATCATCGTTACAGAGAATAAATTTTACAATCAAGACGTCATGTTTTTACCTTACCGATCTCATTTTTCATATAAGTTAATGTAGGATAATAATGGTACTACATACCCGACTATAAAGTAATCATGGAAAGTATAACTGCTGTTTAAAAGAATAGATAGTAAATATAACTATATCTAATTATTTTGTACTGATATAAAAAGCCGCGGATCTACTGATGTTACGGGCCTCAATAATATCTGTATATAGTTTTCAAATTGTTATATTTAAGATGTATCAAGAAAAATTTCTTGAGTTTCTTCACGATTGGCTCATATAAGGTTAATAATTGTCTCATCTCAATGACTCATGATAATAATCATAATTGGCTTATAATTTTTGAATCCTAAAGATTTAATATTATTAATGTACAATATTTATAAATATTTTCCGGGAATTATTTTTAAATAAATTGGATTTAATCAAATATACGTGAAAACATTTTTATAAATAACTCGTATGCAGTAATTTAAAAGACAAGCTCCGTGGTCTCGGGGTTAAGCTATGGACTTGTAAACAGACGTACTTTACGAACCCTGGTTCGAAACTCGTTGGATCCATTAATTTTTATAAAAAAGTGTAGCAGGTTGCCTATCTACAGGTGTATAGAAATCTACTATACCGATCACAGGACGTTACCGATAGATGGCAGTAGCAGTACTAAAAATTCAAATCCAATGGCGGGAAATGATGACAAGTTGGAAATGACAAGCGAGAGCGAGAGAGAGAGAGAGAGAGCCAGAGCGAAAGCCGAGCGAGAGAGAGGGCCAGAGCCAAGCGAGAGCGAGAGAGAGGGCCTGAACCAAGCGAGAGCGAGAGAGAGGGCCAGAGCAAGAGCGAGAGAGAGGGTCAGAGCCAAGCGAGATCGAGAGAGAGGGCCTGAACCAAGCGAGAGCGAGAGAGAGGGCCAGAGCAAGAGCGAGAGAGAGGGTCAGAGCCAAGCGAGAGCGAGAGAGAGGGCCAGAGCAAGAGCGAGAGAGAGGGTCAGAGCCAAGCGAGAGCGAGAGAGAGAGGGCCTGAACCAAGCGAGAGCGAGAGAGAGGAATCTACTATACCGATGACATGACGTCGCCGATAGATGGCAGTAGCAGTACTAAAAATTCAAATCCAAGGGCGGGAAATCTAAAGTGACAAATTGAAAATGATAGATACAAAATGGCGGATATGTAAATGACATTCAAAATTGACAGATTCAAAATGACATTTCAAAATGGCTATTCAAAATGGCGATTCAAAATGGCTATTCAAAATGGCGATCCAAAATGGCGTTTCAAAATGGCTATTCAAAATGGCGATTCAAAATGGCTATTCAAAATGGCGATCCAAGATGGCGATCCAAGATGGCGATTCAAAATGGCGATTCAAAATGGCTATTCAAAATGGCGATTCAAAATGGCTATTCAAAATGGCGATTCAAAATGGCGTCGACCAATCAGAAGCAAGGGGAGGAGCTAACAGAAGGGAGAAGGGGAAAGGGGCGTGGCCAAAAAAGGAGAGGGGATGGACTCAACTGACCCAATACCTACTTCGTAGCTCTTTCAGTATTGCTAAAGAAAAAACTTTATGTTGACGTTTTGCTTTAATTAGATATAATTTACCAATTTAGCGAATGGTTCCGAAAATGGGTTTTGCCCCTATGCATGGTCCTTAATTAGTCAAAAATAACGACATGGGTTTTTCCTGAATTTTACCGTATTTAATTTTTAGCCATTATTCATGTGGAGTATGCTAGTTTTCTATTTAGGGGTTGATTTTTTGAAAATGAATTTATTTTAACTAATTTTAATTAGTCCAAAACTATAGGTTAGTTGCAATTGAGGTTTTATTTATATTTATATGGAGTGGTTGCTATAAGTTTCTTACTTCTGAAGAATAGGGGTTAGTCCAAATTTTTTTGTAAATTAATCCATAATTAGTCTAAAATTGTGATACTAAAATTCTTGAAATTTGACAAAGTGGGAAATTACTGATGTTTGGTCTACATCTAGCACAATCTTTTTTCCCTCGCGAGGTGTACCTATTAATATGAAGCGAACCTTTCGCAGACCCGATATTTTTACAATATCACTGATGTCAATGATACTCACTGTCACTGGGTATCAATGACTATACAGACAATTTACCGTGAAAAACATTCTTTCATTTCCTGAGCAAGTACTTTACAAGTACTGAGTATTTTAACTTTTCTGCGTTTTCTTTGTATATTGGTTAATAATGGTATGCTAATGTCTATTAGCTTGGGGCGTTGTGTGAGCTAATTGTGTATTAGTATATCTGATGTATGTATTATGGTACGATTCCAATGCGCACGCTATGTATTCTTTAGTTTCTGTAACAGAGTTCGGTTAGTATTGGTAGTATGGGGGAATGTTGTTCCAGGGCTCCTATATTGATCGGTATCTGCTGGTGAAAAACACTTGCCACTTGCTTACGTCGTGTGTTGTATTCGTTGGGTGCTAGTGTGGGACAGCCTTGTACTATCTGTTCTATTGCTTCATTGTATCCTCCACACATCTGGCATATGTCATTTTTGTCCTGCAGGATCTTTTAAAATGTATTTCCCGTGATTTTTGGTGGCTAATATGTGATTCTGGATTGCGACCCTGAAATCTTCTGTTTCTTTGAAGATGCTTCCAGTAATCATCCACTTGAATGTTGAGTTGTTGTCAATATATTCTCGTTTTAGTATGACTGGATTGCGTCCACGTAGTTCTTTTCTCACCCAGTTGTTCATCTTTTCTTCCCAGTCAAGCTTATTCGCCGATTTCCGGCGAACCGTGAAGTCAATAAGTATATAAGGTTAGGTTTTAGATTTTAGTTTAGTTTTTCAATGACTGCTGAAGATGACGACCTACCTTTTGTAATACGTGTTTAGAGTAAAACAACTGTGTGGAGAGAGTAAAGAATAGTTTAATGTATAAGTTTTAATGTATAGAAATGTATTTACTATGATTTATTTACATGAGTATCATAAAACAACACCTATAACAAAATCTTCAAATACCAGTATGTTACTAGATTTATTTTGTTATTAAGTATTCTTGTAACTTCTTTATTGTTTTATTAGCTACAAGCTAACGTTTCTCTTCAGAAATCTTTTAATATCTGTTAGTATAACCCAAATTCTGTTTTTTCATTAACGTAATCTACAAATTTAAATACTAGTATAAGGAAACAAAATCCTTTTATGAGTTGACTTTTAATTAGATTAAATTAGGTATAATTCGATCAGCAAAGACAGGTAATGCTAAATAGAGAAGGTATGGAGTTTATACGACGGATAGCTGTGTATGGTGGCTTCGTCTGTCAGCGATAAACAAAAATGTGGGTATACGCTGATCGATAAATTGTTAATAAGTGAAAAGGTCACAGTGAAAAGTGTTAATTAACGTTGATAGGTACGAAAATAAAAATAAAAGCTAGGTAAACAAATGACGACGCTAAACGAGTAAAACCGTACGTCTCGTAGGTGTTGTCAGATCAATGTTAGTAAATGGGTAAGTAAAAGTTGTCTCACGGACGTTTTCTAGCAGTTGAAGCGTGACGTCACTGGCGACATGTATAACAAGTTCTATGTACCTATAATAATTTGGTGATACACAATGTTTTCAATAAAGCATCTAACATCATAAGTAAACCCGTTGTAATATTATTTCATATTTATTTCTTACTTGTCAAAAATGAATTGTAACTTAAGTATAATTTAATAATTTAGAAAACGTGCTTTTCAATACAAAATCATTTTATTGTAAATAACACAATCTACCAAACTTTAAGTAAATCAAGAACGAAACTATAAAATATTGTTATTTGATAACCGGAAAGTAATTCTTAGAACAGCGACCTAACAATATAAATAAGCTGAATTAAATTCATTTTTACTACTTTTTACTTAGTATTTTTTGTAATTTAAATGCCCTTCTTCTGAAATCATCCATTTATCTAATAAGATTATTATTTATTTATTATTCATTTCTTATGTATATTTTTCTATCATTTTAAAGAACTCGTCACTGTAATATAAGTAACAGTATTTTTATCTTTTAAAACAATTACAAATGCGTAAATTCGCTATATTTTTATTTGGTACTTAAACTGAAAGTATTACGGCACAAAAATATATAATGCACTTAATTTGTTTGAGCTAAATAGTTCAGTATTAAATTAAAGTATTTAAATTAAATTAAAGTATTAAATTAAACTAATAATGCAGAATATATTCGACAGTGAAGGTCACTAATATCGTCACGTAGCTGTCTCGCTGTTCCCCTTCCATTACTCTTTTCCGTGCCCGCATTTAACATGCGTTGTATAGGGCAGTGAGACAACTTCCCATGTACTAACTTTACTGTCAGATAACAACACGTAAAGATCAAAACGCGCGGCAAAATTTAAACTCGACATTACAGTAAGACTGTAAGCACCTAAGTGAGATCGTCTCTGCGGCTGAATTTTAAACGGTAAATAAAAAAAAAGATTAATCATCCTGTTTAATATAAGGACAATTTAGGAGAAAACCCTGAAAAACGTAAGAAGAGCGGATTACAGGCATTAAAAAACAAAGAACTAAAAAAGAAACACAAAAACCCTGCAACAAACTTACAGACAATTGATGAAATATACAAAGCAATGCAAGAAATACTCAATGCATTCATGAAAAGGCGTGCAGCTTTATATATTTAGGTGCGCTAATAACTCAAAATAGTGACAGTGAAAGTGAAATAGAAGCTTCAGAGACTTCAAACTTCAAAACAAAGAACAATTGGAATCATATTACGGGCAAGACTAATCGGAGCTCGAGCTAGAGGTAGACCTAGGAAGAAATGGAATGATGTAATGACATTAGAAATATCGGTGTTCAGAATTGGACAGAAGTCGCAAATTGTAGAAAACTGTGGCGAAAAGTAACTAACAAAGTCCTAGGCCTGTAGAGGTCAGGCCCGGATTGTACCGCCGAGTTACCGAGAAAATCTCGGTGGGCTGGTGAATTCGGGGGCCGGTGGGTTGCGGCGCACTCGGCTGCATCAATGCTGGTTACATTTTTTTAATAAAAAGAAAAGATCACAAAAGAAATAAAATTTCTGTTTGTTTTAAAAATATCCTAATATCATGATGTTACTAAATTTTTAATTTCTAATTTTTCATAATGTTTATAGTACCTATATTACACAATGAGCATGGAAAGTGGCATATTTCGCACGGGCGTGAACATACGGATATCATACGAGGGTGTGAAAGTACACTTTCTAGCGAGTTATGTACACTACTTTTCCTACTACCCCAAAACAACGATATATTTCATTCATTATTTTCTCGGTTTTTAGCTTAAATTACAACAAATTGAAATTATTATAGAGTAACAATTTTTTAAATGATTTTTAATTTGTTTTTCATTTATAACATTTATGTTAATGGTTTGTTAATAAATACGTAATATACGATTTCTTTTACGTTTATTATTATATTTATTACTGTTTACATTTACCGAATTAAGTTAACAGCAGCAGTCGCATATGACATACGAACCTACACCCCTTTTTTAAATAACTTGAACTCGACCACATGCATGTTGGGTTTCACGTGAGGCCTTCTTCAATTGACGTAGCCAGTACTCTACGTCTACTCAAGCAGCATTAGCCTGCATTGCATCTATATGCGATAATTATTTATCATGATATTAATTCAATAATACATTACTGAAAAAGAATTTGGTGTTATTTTTGTTTTCATTCATTATTTCAAGTCATTTTAACGTATTCTTATTTGAATGTATTAATACTTTACTTTACTGTTTAATCGTTGGTGTTCACTTTTAAAGTATCCGACACGTAGGCAAAAAACCCTTGTATATCACTTCCAAGATATCACCGACAGAAAATCATTTGCAGTCCTTAGTTGTCTGCTACCCTCGCTTTGCCGGCTCTAATGTTTTACTATTAGTTACTATTTAGTAAAAAAGGTTCTAATATTAGTTTTACCAATAGCTGCAGATCAAGGAATTAAAATTATTTGGACGGTTTAACGTTTATTGTTATTAAAATCAATCTAGGCATCTATTTATGTGCGTGGGTAAAGAAGGTTCATTGGAAAGACAAATGTTTAATAAAACATTTTTTGCGATGTGTAGTGACATTAATGTGCCTGTGCGGAAACTATTGATATCGCACGCAAACATCATTTATCAGTTGTTCTTAGAGGATGATTGATATTGCCAACTTTCAAACCTACCTTATTGTGCGATAATATTAGGTTTCCTATGGGGTCGTAGGAAAAAATATTTACATCATAAAAAATCTTGAATTCTTATACCTAGTATATAAAATATTATAACATATTTTATTTTTTTTGTAGTATTTAGTATTTAACATTTACATTAAAGAAAACTGAAAAACTCTTTATGTGTTTTATTAATTATTATCGTGTCACGTGGGCCGGTCAGATGAAAACTCTGGCCAAAATCTCACTACAATCCGGGCCTGGTAGAGGTAATACATACGATATACATATATGATATAAGATATTTGCTAAAATACGAGCAGCGTTCAAATTTAGATTATAATTAAATAATTATAGAAAAATTAACAAACGAAACCAAATTACGTGAAATCATTTTTCAATGTAGTCTCTCTTTTTTTGAATATACTGTGGCCATCGTTTAGGAAGCTTCCGTATTCCTCGGGAAAAATTGTTTTGGCTGCAGACGCACCCATTCTCAAACAGTTTCAACGAGTTCTTCATTAGAGTGAAACTTTTTTCCCCTAAAAACTTTTAAGGGTAAGGGTCCAAATACATGGAAATCTGAAGGAGCAAAATCTGGATTATAGGGCAGATGAGGAATAACAGTCCATTTCAATTTTAAATTGTAGCCATCGTATGACCTGTGAGATGAGGACGTAGGTTATCTTGTAAGAAACAAAACAGATTTTTGCCTTTTTCTACGCTATAATTTCAATTTGAACGCGCCTCGTACATCTCTTCTAGATGAGCTCATCATTTTTGGATTCATACGACAGTTGCGAATGATTCCACCAGGAGTGATTATTTTCTTTATTTCTCTCATGTGCAATAAGGAACTATTCCTTCGCTCAGAATTCAATAGTGTATTATGCTTATATTTGTAAATATAATGCTGCATTTTATTTGACGTACCTACTTAATATGTAGGTATATAAACTAATAACAGTGTAATGAGCCCGGGGGGGGGTAGCGTAGGTATAATGCAGCTAAAAGTAAAAATTTGAAGCAACAGAAATAGCAAATCGTCATACCTTTCTTAAGATTTCCATTTAGCAAAAAATCAAATGCCCAGTGGGCCATCTGTGGCGAATTCTCCTGGGCCCTACATTGTGATAAAAAAATTATTTGCAACAGGAAAAGATGTTAAACCGTTAATTCACCAGATAATCAATATACATATTCTACAAACTTAACTAAAGTTCAATTTCAACCGCTTCAAAAATATTTTTGGGGTGAGAATTAATTTTTTTTAAATGTTTTGGCATAATAGCGACTGAATTTGAAAAAAATTAGATTAAAAATTGGTTTTTAAATAGTATATTAAAGTATTAGTTTCATAAGACAAGTCTTTAGCACACGCGTCCGAGTTTAGAAAACGTCCGCGTAGCGGGGAGTTTTCTAAAGAGAACAAGTGCGCTAAAACGTCTTATGAAACGAATACTTTCTACTATTTTTTCTATTTGCGTTAGTACGTTATTAAACAATTAAAAAAAATTACTTAATTTTAAATAAAACTTGTTAGGGATATTTTGGTAAGTAGCATAACAGTTGGCAACACTAGAAATTATGTAATTATTTTTTACATAACCACGCTTAATCCGCGCGACGTAGAAATTCTCATTCTTATCTCATACACACAAACCCCGCTAGTAACGGGCCGCTACTAAGCAGCAGGATCTCGTTCAAATTTGCCAGGTGTATTATACGTACTGTTGAAAATTATTATAAATTCAAAGAAGAATGTATGCCAATATATTTGTGACATAAATAATTGCTACTTAATGAATTGAAAACTTGGATGAAATAAGAATACGTAATTATATTTAATTTCATAAAATAAATACCCTTATTTGTTAAAGAAATTAATGAGGTATAAATTCAATAGTATTTTCAGCAACGATTAATTTTTGTTAACAAAAATAATTATTCATTGGATCTTTTGGATATTATAACTTATAAGGTAAAGATATATAATTTTATAAAACTGAATTTTATTACGTTAAGTTTATCGTGAGCTTCTGCACATACACAACACAATGCATCTCATATGATGACAGTATCAAAATTTACAATTTCGTTAATAATAAAGTAAAAACCGTTAAGCCAATTAACGTTTCTTGACGAAGAAAGACGTTTTTTAAAAATGGTACTTTCTTTTAAAAACGCAAAAGACGGAGCCCAAGTTACAAAATGAACACAGTTTACAGTTAAGTACAATAAGATATTTATTCGTCGTGAATTTACACAGTATGCACTTGCATAATCACTTAAATACTATTATACAATTTTAACTTAAAGCTGGTAATTATGATGTTCAGAAAGACCGAGGTAAACAGTAACCATGGCTACCAGTTTCTACGGCTTTCTGGGTGACTATTGCTTGAAAGGAGGTAAACATTTTCCCTGGTAAATAGTTTCTACCTTTCGAGCTTCGTTGTAACTCAGACTGAACTGTCCCATAAAGTGCTGGTCTTTATATACTCCTTCTGTGGGCGTGAAATCGTGGCCGTGTGCCTACGTGACTTCCTTATAGAGTTCTAAGTACTGCAGCTGCTGTGGACTACGTGACTTCCTTATAGAGTTCTGCGTACTGCGGCTGCTGTGGCCTACGTGACTTCCTTATAGAGTTCTAAGTACTGCAGCTGCTGTGGCCTACGTGACTTCCTTATAGAGTTCTGCGTACTGCGACTGCTGTGGCCTACGTGACTTCCTTATAGAGTTCTGCGTACTGCAGATGCTGTGGACTACGTGACTTCCTTATAGAGTTCTAAGTACTGCAGCTGCTGTGGCCTACGTGACTTCCTTATAGAGTTCTGCGTACTACGACTGCTGTGGCCTACGTGACTTCCTTATAGAGTTCTGCGTACTGCAGATGCTTGCTATGCACACACGTGGCCGTGGGTTTGATACCGCGCCTGCAATTGTGGGCGCCCCGCTCGAGGCGTTTAGCTCGCATACATTTATAATGAGGTCGCACTTCGCTTGGGTAATGAACAAATGTTAACTCCTCCCACGCAAGAATGAAATATACTTTGAAGAAGAATATTTCAGTGATGATAATAAAGTGACTGGCAAAATGAAAAGTAGGAGGTGTCACATTTTACAAATATACTGATAATAATAAGAATACATAATAAGACAGTAAATAAAATAGTACTTAATATATGGAGATTACATAGATATATAATAGAGTACATAATATGAATATAGAACAGAGTAATAATAAAATGATAATATATATAACACTAATACTAATGTGTAATCATAATTAGGTATGAGGTTAGTATTGATAAGAACACTAATAGTTATGTTAAAGGTGATCTGCTTTGGACCAGGGGACTTGAAGTTGGGTTAAAAGTTATATTGTCGGGTTCTTTAAGGGGTGACGTTAGTTGATAAATTTTTGTGGCGATTAATCTGCCTTTGTAGTATACAAAGAAGATAAGACTTATTGTTATGATAGTCATGATCGGCGTGAGAATAAAAGGGCTATAATGTAATGGTGTATATAATTTGGATTAGGGGGTCTCATGGACGTATTAGGATGTATCGGTCTCGGTTTAATGGTACTAGCTTGCATTGATTCTGGCCGTTTTTGTGGTTGAAAATCTCTTTTGGGTGCAGAAACATTAGGTCGGGAATTAGTTCCAAACTGCTGAGTTACTGGATTAAATTTAAATTGATTTGTATTATTAACATTTGGTTTGAATTGATGAGTAGGATTAAAACTGAGCTTAAATTAAGGCAATACGTTCTGGTATTGTGGTTTAAACTGAGGGGGTTGAGAAGTTGGCTGTGGTTTATTGCAATTGCGTAGGGGAACTGGTTGTAGTAAAAACTTAGGTTGTTAGTTATTTTGTTGAGTATTTTGAAAATATCGTATGTCCAGTTCTTCTTTTATATAAGTTAAGGCTACTTCGAGCGATGTTGGTGCTCTACTACGTAGGAAGCTTCCAAAAGGTTCGGAAAGTCCTCCTAAATAGGTTTTAAGAGCTAAATCTTTAGCATCTCGGGGTTGGTACTCTTTTATTTCTGGTATTTCCGAGCCTAGTGCAATTTTAGAATTTAGTATGGCTAATAAGGATCTAATTCGATTATAGAATTCTACGGGAGACTCTCGTGATAATTGTCTCATACGAGACAGATGGATCCGGATGTTCAGTTCCGATCGTTGGTCTCCAGAATTACTAAGAAGGGTGTCTTTTAAAGAATACCATGAATCAAATACTTATCCAGTTACGACCTCTAAGGCTGGGCCTTTTAAGCGGTTGCGTGCTGAGGAAAGTAAAAGTCTGTTGATATAAGCTGCTGGGTCGTGTGGTTGCCAAAATTGGCAGAAAATGTCCTCTACAGCTCGAATATATTCAGATAATTCGACGGGGTTTCCGTCATAGGTTGGAATTTCATTTAAAAGATTTGTATGAAAGCCAGGTGGGTAGCCTATACATTGTAGGACAATAGGTGCTGGTGTTACTTGGGGTTGTACTTGAGGTTGATTACCTTGTGGCATTGTAGTATGGCTTTGCTTGCTGATCGATAATTTAGATGGACGTAAACTTATTGGTCGTGGTGATCTTACAAAAGTTTTGTTAATCAGTAATTCAGTTTCACTATCTGATGACGTATCAGTATTAATCATGAAAATGAATTCGTGATGTCAAAGTAGTGAAATATTAAACGATTAATAAATCGTTTGCACTTTAAAAATAAATACTTAAAAATTCTATGAATTTGTTAACAAAGTTTGAAAGATTCTAAACTTAATAAAAATGATTTTTATGTTAGTAAGGGCCTATTCAAGGTGCCTACCCATTGCTTGCAAGTGGGCTGGAAATTAAGTATCACTAGTTGATACACCAATCTGTCTAGCTTACTACAAGCAAACGTGAACTTAAATCTAAAGGGTTTAGTATGTATTAAACTTAAAATTAATAAATTGTTAATCTTGTTTGATTTTTGAATATAATTTGTAAATTATATTCAATATTTGATTGTTTGATATTTGTTTGCGCAAAGCGCCTTTAACAATAATAATAATTGATAGTTAGTTTCTTACTCTATCTTCATTGTTGGCTTAAATTTTGCCGTTAAATGACTCCAATAGTCAGGAATGGCTCCAATAGTCAGGCTTCTGCAGCAGTAGTGCGTTCTTCGGGCGATGCTTGTCCCTTAGACACGGCTACTTACAGGTGATGCTCTGGAAACAGCTACGGTCTCAGGCTATGTTTGTCCTTTGAATCGATGGTTCCCAGATGCAGACTCGATAGGCAAATAAAGACTTAAAAGACAAGGAACTCGACGGTGCTTTTAATTTTCGAAAAACGGTGTCCTGAGTCCTTTTGCCTATCATACCGACTGCGCCAATTAACGGGCGTTTTTTAAAGGCGTTTTTTAAGAATGGTACTTTATTTTAAAAACGCAAAAGACGGAGCCCAAGTTACAAAATGAACACAGTTTACAGTTAAGTACAATAAGATACTTATTCGTCGTGAATTTACACAGTATGCACTTGCATAATCACTTAAATACTATTATACAATTTCAACTTAAAGCTGGTAATTATGATAATAATAATAATGTTCAGAAAGACCGAGGTAAACAGTAACCATGGCTACCAGTTTCTACGGCTTTCTGGGTGAGTAGTGCTTGAAAGGAGGTAAACATTTACCCTGGTAAATAGTTTCTACCTTTCGAGCTTCGTTGTAACTCAGACTGAACTGTCTCATAAAGTGCTGGTCTTTATATACTCCTTCTGTGGGCGTGAAATCGTGGCCGTGTGCCTACGTGACTTCCTTATAGAGTTCTGCGTACTGCGGCTGCTGTGGCCTACGTGACTTCCTTATAGAATTCTAAGTACTGCAGCTGCTGTGGCCTACGTGACTTCCTTATAGAGTTCTGCGTACTGCAGATGCTTGCTATGCACACACGTGGCCGTGGGTTTGATACCGCGCCTGCAATCGTGGGCGCCCCGCTCGAGGCGTTTAGCTCGCATACATTTATAATGAGGTCTCACTTCGCTTGGGTAATGAACAAATGTTAACTCGCCCTTAACAGAGCTTTTTATTATTCTGCGCATTTATGTGTCCTGCAAGACTAGTTTTGCAAGCGTTGCATTCCAGTTATAAGAGTTCACTGCGTAAATAAGATAAGTTTGACATTCTAAGAATAGCTGTCTAATAGATATAAACTTTAAAAAAATAAAATGTTACTGTCTACAGTATTCTAAAAAAATATTTTTGGTATTAGGATTTTCTTTTAAATATTTTTTAATTGAATTTTTAAGAATTTATTGGAAATAGAGATAAAGGATTAGAGTTTCTCAAAATATTGTTGGGGTTAGGAATTAATAATAATTGCTACTACCCATTACTTGGCGAACCAGGCTCCAGAAGCAATGAAGCTTGTACGGGAGGGAAGGGCGATTGTTACTATTGTCACGTGGGGGTTGTCGTGACGGGGGACGTAGTTAAGAGTAGAGACAGAAATTAAACACAGGTCTCAATTTAACTATATGCTACATAACAAATTGGATTACAATGGACTTATAAACTACACAGGTATGAGGATGACCAAGTCCTTCTAAGAGCTAACATTAAACATTAGAATGGTCGAAACCACCCTAGTAACTACAGAGTACAACTAAGCATTTTTAGGAAAACCAGGTAAGCAGCGCCCTTGGACGCAAACTTCTACAAACCCTTACAATTAATTAATATAATAATTTTTGCCAGGCCTGCTTCAAGTTCATGGTTCATGGAGCCGACTGAACTTTGCCTTGGAACAGACCCGTTTATATACTGTATATTGCAGAAGTCATTAGCATATTAATGCAAACTCGTGGGTGCTGCGCACTGGACGGTTCCGTGTATTCGTTGGTATTCGTTTGTTTGACATGCAGCTGCATCCTGGCGTAGGATGTTGGTCACGTGTGTGCTGAATGAAGTTCTCCGAATGAGAGCAGCTGGCTCGCGTGTGTAAGCAACATTAAGCCAACGCTATATAATGTTACAAAGAAATATATTAATCTTGGAAAATATTTGCACCAATTGGAATGCGGAATTATGAATTATTGAAGTTCTAAATAATTCTGTTTGTGACACTATTACGCAGGCTCAACGTGCCGTTGCAGCCAACTTAAAAGATAGTATAAGCACAAATCCCACCTTTGTGTTATAGCTAAGGGAAACCGCAGAAAACTTTACTTGCCGGTACCGGGAATCGAACCAGGCCGCTTGGGTGAAGGACGCGCACGCAACTCCCTACACTACCAAAGCTGTTAATTGCAATTGAATTCTTAAAAATATATTTCAAGGTTGAGGATTGAGTTTTTAAGAATATTTAATTATTAGGCAGTAAAGCTTAAATGTTTTTAAGCATGTTTTGCGATTAGTGATTGAGGATAGTTTTTAAAATAGTTTTTGGTATTAGTGATTGGCAATTAGATTTAGATTTCATAGGGATTAAAAAAATAAGATTATTAAATATTTTTGAGATCAGGAATTGAAATTTTAAAAGTTTATTGGGCTTAGAGATAAAGAATTAGTTTTTTCAAAATATGTTTCGTGATTAGAAATTGGAGTCTAGTCCCCCAAAATATTTTTTTATATTAGGGCTTGAGGCTTAGATTTTTAAAAATATTTGCTTGGTATTGGTTACTAGATATTGGTTTATTCGTTAATCCTAATCACGGGTTGGTGATTACTAACCCAGATTACATTATTAGATTAGATTTAAAAAAATATATGCTTGGACTGGTGATTAGGGCTTGATCTAATCATAATCCGGATCACGGATTGGTGATTACTAATCAAGAGATTATCTAACCCTGTTTGTAAATGAAGCATTATTAGCACTTCGAGTGGCTATTTACTGCACTAAGAATGGCTATTTACATCACGACTTTTTAAAAGTATTGTTTTCGACAATTTTTATATTGTACAATTGATATATTCGAAGAGCGTTTGACTTTGTCCTGATGGAATTATATTATTGTAATCGGTTTTCAACGTTTTGTGATCTACTAAATGAGTTTCGAAAATGATCTAGAAAAATGTATTTTATTAATTCGGTAAAAACATTACCTGATTAGTCCGGTAATAGCGTACTTCCCTGCCTCAACCGAACCTTGAAACACCAAGCTCTGTTAACGTAATATTTTCTTCAAATTTAGTTTTATTGACTTTTTAATAACTTTTCAATATTTTATGTATCTCATTTTTGTTTTTTTTTTATTAAAGAAGTTGCAAAAAAAATATTATAGGCAAGGTGTCAGGAATATATATTTTTTCATGACTCACATATCAATTCTTTGTCTAAAGTACCATTTCGTTGCCTTATGATGGATATACTATTTTATCATATACAAAGAAAGACTACCATTTTAAATGTGCATATCTATGAAGAAAAAAACTAGACATTTGTCGAACAAATAATCAAACAAACTTCTGTCGAGCAAAAAGTCTGACATTTCATAAAAATGCATAGGCGGTAAAATAGAAGCGAAACCAGAGAGCATAGCTGGATTACTTTACCTTACAATCAATATTTTTTTATGTAGTTTGTTTACTTTCGACTATTCAAGTTTTCGTTGATTAAAGGTAAATGAAAACTTTGGGAACCTAGAAAGTTGCAAAATATTTATGTTGATTAGATTTATTAAAATTTTGTTTATTTTATACGTATCTTTGTTGCTTTTTAATTATGTTATTCACTCAAACAAAGAACAATAAAATTTGTATTAACTAATACCATAGAAAATACGGCCTAAAGGGCCCTAATGCAGTCAGTCCAACACTGTTCATTGTTATCGACGGAATGATGGGGCGGAGAACTACTGCTACAGAAAAAAATGCAGCTTAATCGCCAATACAAAGTAATAATATTTAGATCAACAAAAAAAATAGAAATTATTCTGCAATTATAGAATTAGTAAAACAGAACACACAGTGGCAATTAAAAGAAGTAAATTATCCAGGATCAAGTTGTTCAGAGAATTCAGCATTTTTAAAAGACTTGCACAAAAACTGACAAACACGAGATTGCTGAAACTTAATCAGTGACAAACATAACAATACAGGATTTACGTGCAACGTTCGGGACCCATCCGGCAGAATTTTCGTAGCATAATTTTTAGCTGCGTCTATTACTTCTAAAGTTAACCTCTTCCAGGCTCATTTGGTAAAAAAAGCAAAGCAAAATTCAAAAAGTTGGACATAGCTTTTTTCAATCTAGTTACTACGAAAACTAATTGAAAGTTGTTGATTCTAACCTTTTTAGCACGGGAAATTTGGTTTGGTCCCACTGTGCTGCGACAGTTATTCTACAACTCTGTGGATGTCTTATCTTATGTTAGAGTTAGATCCTTAGCGTGTTAAATGAAGGGGACATGGCACTTTATTAACCAATATCAATAAACCTAAGTAATAAATAAAAAAAGTAATATTTACTGTAGACAATTATTTATATTGTCCTGCCAATTTCATATTTAAAATAAAGACTTTTACGATTGCTTTTCGCGCCGTCCTGTTCCAATTAGCTAACTTCCTTTTTGTCAGTGAATCTTCCCCCACAAAAACATTTCTTCAGGTTCTTAAGCAAATAATAGTCTCCAGGAGTGAAGTTGAGCCTGAAAAGTGGATGTTTCAGTTCCGTGAGCGCATTTTCCTATACATTACAAAACTTTAAACGACTTCTGTACTAGTACGTCGTCACGCAAGGGCAAAATCTCTTTCTTCTAACTGTCTCGTCGCCTTTCGCAAATTACATCTCCCGGATGTTTATTTCATTAGGGTTATGCATATTTCGCTGCTAATTTATTTGACATACATTTCAGTAACAAAAATCTTATTATCTCAAAAATAATTTTCTTTGATTTTTAATACCAAATATTTTAGATGTAAGATCTGCATAAACTCAATTCTTCCTGCGTGTGACGGTAAAAAAACCGGCGTTTCATCACCCTATTATCACCTGTTATCACCCTATTAAAAAGTTTTTATCCTTCTTGGAGAAACAAATTTTTAACATGAATGTTCGTAGGTACTCATCTTTGAGCTGGTATAAACATTCACTGCAGCCCGTTCATTCATTTTTCACACTGTGCATTATTCTTTCTTTTTAAGGTAACCGTCTTGTTAGCGAAAGTAATACTTTTTAAATATAACGGATGGATGACTACTCATTCCTAAATAATGACTACTATTTGTTGTTATTTTCATTTTGAAAAGTGGCCAAATATTTTTTATTTTAATAAGTAAAGAACGATCTCGAAAATAAAACGTTACACAATTTTTAAAAAGTTGACAAGAAAATAAGATAACTAAAAAAATGTATATTACTGCTAAAAGTGAAATAAAATCTTCAGTTCGTGTATTTAGCTTGTTCAAACTTTCAGATTACTAGTACACGAGGCAATTCATTTTACAGAATAAGAAAATTCTTTACAGGTAGCTGCTGCTATTTTTCATCACTGTTTTCATTTTTAGGTAATAACACATACATATGGGCAATTCTACACCTTGTATATTTTCATATTTGACATACAATAGATAGTATGCACCCACACATAAAATTCTTCTAACAAGATGTTAGATGGGTTGCATAACCTCATGGAAAAAAATAATTATTTGAAATTTTTTTAGATGAAGCCAACCAAAGAAAAGGTTTTAACTTAATAAGCATGCACTCTAGAACACACTAGGAAGTAAAAGGTTAAATTTTAAAATTGATTTTTCTTAGACTCAAGGTAATTTTTCATTATTCAGATAACGATGTGAAATCGTCACCTAATTAGGCAATTAAAACAAAGTTTCAAGTTAACGAGATTATGATATCGTTGAATTTTTCTTCATTAACTATTATACATTATTCACCTTACACAACCATCATACACCTCGTAGCTAAAATGTTTAATGCTGTTTTGTTAAGCAGTTTCTTAAGCACAATCCTGAAACCATCTCGAATGTTGGGTTTGCTTTTTGAAAAAGAATATCATTGAAATAAAATGCAAGTTTGTACGTTTCTCCATTGCAATCTGAAATCAATGTAATTTAGCTACTATTTTCATGTTATTGATATCCAAAAGTATGTAAATAATGTTTGTCAGGATGTAAGGTTGGTTTTGTCAAGATAGGAAGATGTAAATAGGTAATTTTAACTAATTAAGTTAATTTTAATTATTTGATAGTTGTGTAGGAAATGTATTTTGGTTGACATTCTCTAGTGGCCTTATTTTTGTATGTCAATGTAAATGTCATATATCAATGGTGAGGGGATTTTTTTAGCTATGTATTTAATGAATTTATTTAAAGATTAATTAATAGTTATAAACAATTATGTGGTTATGTTGTATTTAGTTTAAGAAAATACTTTTGTTTGTAACCAAACAATTTCAATAACCTTCTTTTGTTTGAAGAAGGGTAATAAAAGAGCGACCATTTTAGTAACAAACTGTGTTTTCAGAACTTTCAAACAGCACATATGTTGTGAGCAAAAATTTAATATTTTAAGGTTATGTTGTGAAAAATGTAAACAAACCAAACGTCAAAAATGTTAGGTTATATTTTGTTGAACTGTCAAAATATTAAACAATCATTGAAGATCTTTGAATATAACTGTTTTTAATAATAATAACATTTAATTAAGGCTTTTCTCCCGAACGTATGAACTTTGTGTAAATTATTCCCGGCTGCTATACGACCAATTTTTTTTTAAATTTTCAAATTGTGATGTTGTTGATGATACAAACGGATTTGTAGTCTCCATTTTGCAAAAAAAATCCGTTAAAAAGTTATATAAGATTTTATTCAAACATAAAAAAATTAAAACTACAAATCCAGCGACCACTATTTATCTTTGGTATTAAAAAAATAATAGTAGGGAAAAAAGGAGAGTTCTGGGACCACCCCCCACTCCTGACCTTGACCTTGAACCTATCTCTCTCTAACACATGGTGACCTTGAAACTATCTCTGTCACCTAAACGTGGCAACACCGCATTCTCAAGGTCACCAGTATGGCACCACCGCATTCTCAAGGTCAACAATATGGCAACACCGAATTCTCAAGGTCACCAATATGGCACCACCGCATTCTCAAGGTCACCAGTATGGCACCACCGCATGCTCAAGGCCCTCAGTATGGCTACAATGTCTTGACCTTGAACTCAAGACCACTCTTCAAGGTCATCAAACACCATTCAAGGTCAAGCTTTAGATATATATATAGCAGGTTGCATGTATGGGAAGAGTAAATCGTTTGCAGTTGCAGTGTACAGTGCAGTGTTACAATGGAAAGCCTCGCTAAATCAATTGAGAATGCGAAAGCGCAAGCTCTAGAAAAGCAGTTGATGGTTCCAAACGAGCTTCCTAAGGATGCTAAATGGGCACCGCTAGTGAATCAATCAGTGTTTTATTTAAACAAATCAAAAAGTAAAGTTGTATTTGTTGGATTATGTGCTCATTTGGGATTCACTCCTGTAATAAAAGTAGCTGAAGTAAAGAATCAGTGCATGCTGTTTGATGAAACGGAGTGGAACGCGTTAATAACCAATGAAGGAGTCATTAATAAATACTTTAAAGCAGGAGAAGAGGTCGGGGTTCCTTTGAAAATGGGTCCAAAAACTATCTCGTTTGAGCGTGTTAACAGAAATTACGATAAAACAAAAATCATAAAGATAACTGATGCAGGAGATGATGAATTGTATTTAGCGTGGGAGTCCTTATATGAGCTGTGGCAGTTAATACCGTTACTAACATATCGATTAAACCTTCTGAAGGGTTTGGAATTTTTCAATTTCTACCATAGCATAATAGATGGTGTTGTAGACATGCCGGGTGACTGCATAGTGAACATCACAAACATATTGGAACCATTAATGAAGATGCAAATCCCGAACCTGTTTGGAATGCTAGAAGTTGTGCATTATCTACCAGAAAAGGTAATAGTGGATGTGGAAGTCAAAAGGTGTATTGCGTAATGGAAGAATGAAGAGGGGAAAGGGTGGGGGGCGGGTGAATATAAGAACACATGGTCTAGGTGTAACGTAGTGAAATACAATGGAGACGCGTAACAGTGAAGACGTATCAAGCAAAGCTATTGATAAACTGAATGCTGTGGTGAAACTACGGTGTGAATTAGAAGCGCTAGAGGAGGATGCGGCACACGAAGCTGTTCATGGTACGGGGATATTCAGTCCAGAATATTGTCAAGAGTTAGCACAACGATATAGAAAAGGCGTGCAGTTGTGTCAAGACTTCATTAGAGGTGTGATTTGTGATGAGTGTTTGGTAAAAAAGCTCATTGCGCAACATCTAAGGGACTTTGCATATGACTTAATAGAGGACGGATTAAATGGGTGGTTTAGTGACATTTGATGAAAGTAAAAACAAAATACATTACATGTTAACATGGGAGTATGCACATCGTCAAGCACGCAGAAGTCAATGGGAGATAATAGCAAGGGATAGGATACGATTTCAGAGACGAATAAGCTACGTAGAAAATGTAATCGCTCCAGTTTTGAGAGAAGAGTATAGAGAGGGTATCTAAAATACACGTTTTAAAAGTGGTGGGGGTATAGTTTAAATAGTCACATCAGTCGCTTACCGTCAGTTACAAAAATGGGTTCAATCAAAGTGGGTTGGCAACATTACTGGGTTCTTGAAACAACAGATAAGGGTGAAATTAAATTTTCGCGTTATAAAACGCACAATACCGGGTTGTTAATCGAAAGAGCTAAACTATCGAACACTGTGGTTGTACGTAGTGAAAACGATTATCGACACACTTCGTGTGCAGGTGTAGAAGTCCATTATTTGTTAAAAAATGGTAAACTTATAAATATACAAAATTCCACATGTACAGAACAGGGGTTGCTCATACATCGTCATACTATTAACTTGTTGCCTGATAAATGTGATTTCATTCTTATCAAATGTAAATGTGTTACACCGTATAGTGAATGGATTGCTGCAACTGAACGTGCACGTGACAACCTTGCTGCTGTCGGTTTTCCTTCGGGTTTAGTGCGTTATCTGGATTGGGAATTAAAGGGTAGTAATTGTTATATATTCAATTGTGAATAGTTATATAAGTTTGTAATAGACAATGAATAGTTGTAATCATATGATGTTATCTGGATTGGGTATTAAAGTTTAGTAATTGTTATATTTGAATAGTTATATAAGTTGTAATAGACAATGAATAAATAGTTGTAATCTTATTATGTTGTTTTAATAAAACCATTATGAATATTTAAAAACTTTATTCTGAAAAATCCATTACATGAGTTTTATATAAGTAGTATACATTACTTAATGCACAATAGCACAGTGAATGATGATGATAAAAGCATGATGGAAGCATAGCCTGTAGAGCTGGTTCCTCTGGTAACTCCACCACCGGTTGTGATACGAAACGTCGAATGTAGTTGCTCTTTTCAGATCCCTTCACGTAAACGGTATCCGCCTGCTGAGTTAAGCGTTGCAGAATTACAGGGAGCATAAAGGGAGGAGTGAATCCTTCATTCCAATCCAGACAATGATGATTATGCATTAACCAAGTAGCTTGTTGACGAAACGTGGGTGGTAAGTTGCGAAAGGCGAATGGAGGTTTGAAAACGTAGTGAGACACACGATGTCCATCAAACACGGCTAATTCCTTGGGTGCAAAGTCTTTTTCTGAAGTCTTGAAACCTTGCACATCGATAACTAGCATGATCGAAGCGTGCGACTATACTAATAAAGGTAACAGGTCCTTGGACGTATATAACGATTTCCTTTACAGTTGACGTACTTGCTTTGTCAATGCATTATACGTAAATACACGATCGTGCAAAATGAGACAGTAAGCAGTAGTGTTCGCTGGAATGCTTTTGTGAGTTTCGAAAGTAACTCGAAGAACGACAGCTTTCCCTAGCAAGGAATCTTTCTGTCGCGAACAGTCGATGACGATTAGAGGTGTAAGTGCCTTAAATCTATCAGGAGTCAGTAGAGGTTCGTTGGGTTTATCATAGTAGGATCGTTGAAAGTTAGCATACATTTCGTATAAAGTAGCATATCGATTTTCACCATAATTAATATTTAATTGATCGTAAGGATATCTTTCCGTATTTAAAAATACCGTCACGTTTTGAATATCACAGGCGTCGAATGTGCTCATATCTTTCTGCAACTGACCATCACGATCGGTTTGAAACCCTATGATAACGTAACGGGGAGTTTCCAGAGTGGTCGATGTTTTAATAGACCAACTGTGCTTATCGGTTTGCGGTACAGCGGGATAAATATGTGTTTCCCAGCTTCTAAATGCCACTTGAGTGTCAATATTTTTCCCAATATATTTCGTTAATGATAATTCTTCCGCCAATCCCGGTTGAATATGTGGAACTTTCCAATGTATTTTTTGCATCGGAATTATACTCCTCTATACGTCTCATGATGGGACTTTTTATATTTGTATCGTACCATTCGTCTAACGGTTCTTCCAATTGTTTCGGCGCTGTCCCACTTTTTCCGTCAAACCATATCCTTTCCCCATTTAAGTCCATGGAATATGCAAACGTCACTAGCGCAAACACCAGATAACCAGCTTCAAGAACACTCTTCTCTTTGACGCGTTTAATGAATGCCTCTTTGTGGTGGTCTAAAGTTTTCTCGACGTTCCCACCATATAATTCTTCGTCTCGCATTTCATCCTCGTCGTCCTCGAAATCGAATGTTACTAAAACGGTTGCCTCTACCACGTTCATGATGCTGTACTGCTGAATTGTTCTTGTGTAGATGCTGTACTACTGAAGTGTTCTTGCGTATGCGTTTATATACACTGAGTTGACGGGTGGGATTCAAGGTCATGGTCTGAGTCGAGGGGTGGGATCCAAGGTCATGGTTTCAGTTGGCGGGTGGGAGCCAAGGTCATAGTCTTTAGTGGTAACGATAACGAGCGATACAATATGTTCCCATGCTTACACCAACTACTGCGATTAACAGGGTGCCCAAGGTCGCCACTGAAGAGTAACACGTTTCGCTGCTGACTTTACATTGTTCTACCGGACTATTCCCGAGGGTTTGCCACTCACTATCCATGGTATATGTTGGGTACACGAATTTGACCCTGAATCGTACTTCTTGCGTTCTATTGCCGACCTCGTGTTTAAACATTCCCATGTGTTGCAACGTCACCGGTTGCATTCCATACCACACACTCGTATTGAAGTTGAATGAAATAAAAGCTGCTGTTGTGTCTGGAAGTTTTGCAACGTACACTACACCCTCGTACAAGGTTGCTAATAATATTACCGCCTTGATTGGTAACATCTTCCTTAGTGTTATATTCTATGCTGTATCTTCTTTTAACCGCAAACGTCTCTACCGCTTTCAAAGTTTATGGGTGCTAACACGTTTGCAAACACGCAATGTGGTGACCATTTCAGGTGTTCTACGATTGGACTATCCGACGGTTCCCATTTGAAAATGTTCACTCGGCAATAAAAACACTCTACTCTATCTTCACGCCCCGTATACACAAATCCGGCCTCAGCTAAAGATTTTGGGGTTTGTATACCCTTCCAATTACGAAATGATAACACTCGTTCAGTCAGGCACGTATTCTGCAAGCTCGCTTCTACACACATTTTGCATTTTCAATACATGCGACCTGCTATATATATCTAAAGCTTGACCTTGAATGGTGTTTGATGACCTTGAAGAGTGGTCTTGAGTTCAAGGTCAAGACATTGTAGCCATACTGAGGGTTTTGAGCATGCGGTGTTGCCATATTAATGGCCTTGAGAATGCGGTGGTGCCATACTGGTGACCTTGAGAATGCGGTGGTGCCATATTGGTGACCTTGAGAATGCGGTGTTGCCATATTGTTGACCTTGAGAATGCGGTGGTGCCATACTGGTGACCTTGAGAATGCGGTGTTGCCACGTTTAGGTGACAGAGATAGTTTCAAGGTCACCATGTGTTAGAGAGAGATAGGTTCAAGGTCAAGGTCAGGAGTGAGGGGTGGTCCCAGAACTCTCCTTTTTTCCCTACTAATAATAATTTCGATATCATTAGAAATAACCATAGGAAACGTACAGGAAGTTAGAAAGAAAATTTTGCGAATCGAAGAAATTTCATAATGAAATGTGGTACATGAAGGACAAGGCTACGTCATCGCTCCTCCCCGTTGTTTGAAGTAAGCAAGCTTTGATAAGGCGAACAGGTGTAAATTGTTTCTTGGAGAAACGATTTATTTATTATTTTGTCTTGTATAACGAATAAAAATTGGAATATTTTTGAATAGTTTTAGTGGAAATTTGTTTAGCGTGATCTGTCGAAATAACGAGAATAAAGAGATGTACAAGAATAAAAAATAATAATATAAAAAATAAATCCGATTACTTCATCACTAAAACAGTGCGTAATATGACATTATTCTCTTTCAAAACGGGACAACGTCTCAATGTTTTGACATAATGTTGGGGTAGTGCTTCAAGTTGTTTCGATGTTGACATTCTTTATTAACTGGATGCCGAGGTCATCATTTACCATTTGGTTGGTTATGTACCAAGGATCATCTACTATTAATCTTAGGATCTTGGATTGGCATCTTTGCATGATGACGATGTTAGAGTTGCTGGCACAGCCCAGCTTTACTTCATAGGTTCATATAGGATTCATGTGATTTTATATCAGTTTTTTGTTTGGGGATAAATATGATTTTCGTCCGATTACGTGCATGTGCAATGTGCATTTTCTGTCTTAGTTCTATTTGTGCTTTTTTATGATGTGTTCCTCCAATCGAGCTTGTTGTCAAGATGGAACTCCAGATATTTCGTAGTAATTTTAATATTATTTAAGTGGATTGGTCGACACTGCTTTTTTAAGACTACAGTGCAGGTTATATGACTTGACTTATTTTCATTGAATTCTGTTTTCCACTTTTTTAGCCAGTCTTTGAGTTGGTTAAGGTTGTTTTGTACGTGAAGTGATGTAATATTACATCTTCATGACTTACAAGACTGACTGTGCCATCAGGGCAAGTGCCTGTAGTTGTGCTTGGTTTTGTTGGTAGATCTGAGGTGAACAATATAAAGAAGATGTCCCAAGACACTTCCCTGAGGTAGTACTCCTGGTTGGATAGGATATACAACTGAGATTACATCGCTGACTTGTTCTAAATTATAAGTTTCTTAAGTAACGATCTAATAATTTGCAATATTGCGATGGTAAAAGTTGTTTGATTCTATAAAGGAGCCCATTATGTCAGACTTTATCAAAAACTGGCTAACGTCTAAGAAGCAGTTGTGAAATAAGTTTTTAATTCTAGAGCAGTATTTATTTTGCGTGCCATGCAATGAAACTGGATGGTTTAGTGCGACCTGATATACTAATAATCTGGTATCCAGTCTGTTGACGTAAAGTCAATTTCAGGTTTTTTAAATTTATTGGGACAGTAATGAAATCTCAGCAGCATTTCCGTACAGCATTGAAAATGTAGGCAAATAGCACGATGTCATTTTTTGTAGTTCTCTTAACATTTGCTGATGCTTGTTATTTCTTTACGTTTAGGTACTCTATCTCTTCTTTAATTTGCTTTGGAGTGATTACTGATATGGGTGCGGAAGTTTTTGTGGTTGATGACAGGTATTCTAGGACTTCATCATCGGTTATGTCATCATGTAGTTGGGATACGCCTGCAAAATATTTATTTTTGCAGTGCATTTAGTTTTTTCGTTGTCGCTCTTAGTTCGTCCTAATGTTGGAGGACGGTAGCTGTAGGTTTTAAGAAAAATTTTATTGGTCTCCAAATTGAGTTAACGTATCTGTTTAATCTCGATACGTAGGTAGCTTTTAAAGGTCGTCCCTTAGTGCATTAAGTGAATTGTTTAAGTTGTTCAGTCTCATTTTAATGGATTGTGACTTCTTTACCATTAAGCTCTGGCTTTTCTTTTTTGATCGTCTACCGTTTTAATGTCCAGAGCAAGTTAGCAGAGTATGAAATGTATTGACAGCTTCTTCTATTTCCTTCGGACTTATATTCAAATCTGTAGATTTATTTATTTATTTTATGGCAATATAGTTTCCAGTTTGTTTTTTGATTATGTGATTTGTTAGAGGGTTCTTTATCATGACGCATGTACTAATTATTGCTATAATTGGTTAATGGTCTGATGTTAAATAGAAGCTTGCTGAAATATGGCGTAGTTTGCCGATGTCGCGTTTATTTGACCAATATGTTTTCTTGGATAACTTTGTACAACCATTTACCATTAGTAGTGACCTATTGAGATCCCGAGATAGTATGGTTGCTGTTGAAATACTCTCCGGCAATGATCTTAGGTTCCAATGTGCGAAAGAATTGTCCGTCTTTTTTTCAATATTGTGCCCAGGACAGCGGTTCTCAACTTTTTAATATTTGGGACTCAACTTCTCATATTAGTTTAAAGCGCACCCCCTTCCATTGATTTTTTGGAGTCTTAATACTTTTTTCTATATCTATTTTTTTTGCTGCTGATATTCGGCAACAACGCTAAGATTTTGACAGAATAGCAAAATTACGCCACATTTGGCACCCCCACCGTATTTAGAAGTTACCTTTTGTGTTGTTTATATGTATTTACCTATTTTAAGGAAGACATTTTATTTTCGTATTAACAGAATGTATCTTTTCTTATTTTGGTTTCATTCTTTTCGACTTTCTTCCATGTCTTTTGCGCCCCCTCTTTGGTAATTTGGTGACCCCTTAAGGGAGCGCGCCCCACAGGTTGAGAGTCACTGGCCTAGGAAGACCGTACACAGCCGCAACAGCTAGTTCGTATGGTAACATTAGATGTGCCCATATGCCTCTGAAGCATTTCTTCTTCATATTTAGGTAGATCATAGTGTTTTATTAATATAACTGTTCCTAATTGTCCAGTTCTGTTTGGATGATTGGTGTAATAAATGTGATAATTTGGATTTTTAAAATAGGATTTTTCTGTAAAATGTGTTTCGATTATGAAAAGCATGTCGATAAAAGTTTGTTTTAGGAACAAAGTTAGTTCATCTTCAAATTTTGCAAGACTATTGAATTTTCTTTGACCTATTCGGAGTCTGCTAGTAGTAAAACTAAGCCGTTACTGCACCATTTTCTTATGGGATTTAACATGGGCCCAAAAAAACTATATCACTTCCGGTCTGAGCTCGACCGATGACGTCATGAACTTTGTAACGAACTTTTGCTATTTGAAACAGGATGTAGCATCCGGTCCAAAATTTAAAACAGGATGTAGCATCCGGTCCGAAGCATTTTCAGATGCATCCGGTCCAGAGACAGGAAACGACATCCGGCCCAAAATTTAACGAACTTTTACATCCGCTCCAAAATTCGGGCCATTTGTAACGGTCTTTTACATCCGCTCCAACATCTTAACACATGAACTCGGGGTACACGCCCCGCCGAGAGAACTCAGGTAGATTTAGTATAAAAAAGACGAGACAGGAAATACATCAGTTCATCACCAAGAATCATTAAAGCAACATCTCAAAGTTCAGCGAAGCGCTATAAGTAAGTATGATTTTTAAGATGTTTTAATTTTTATTATAATTTTTATTTATTTCAATTCTAATATGTTTAAAATTTTTAATATGTTTTAATATTTTTTATTTCGATTTTCAGTGAGTCAACATGATATGAGTGAGTTCCTGATAAAAAGATCCGTCGACCAACCCAACGATAACGCGGTAGATAAATTTCCATCAGTGAAAAAACGAAAATACGAGCCGAAAGAAGTTCCGCAAGATCTACAACTGATTTCCCAAAGAAGTTTTTGGCTAAACAAATCGAGAACGAAGTACATTGCCGTAGGGTACAGCTCATCCGAGTCATTTACCCCAGTTGTTAAAATTGGGGGTGATAGACAATCCATAACCTTCCTACCTGAAGAGTTTGGGAGATTGATCGCATACAAACAGCAGATATCAGCATATTTTACGAAGTCTGAAGATACAGCGCCTGAATACTTTAAAGGGTGTGAGATACTATTTACATCATTCAATTCAACGCCAGTAATTAAAATTACTAAAGGCGAGAGAAGCATCACCTTAGGTGAGCGCTCTTTTGAGTATCTTTGGGAAGTCCAGAGCATAATCTCAGGGCATTTAGAACTGTTGAAAACATCAGGATTTGACACCTATTACAAGAATATACTGATAGCTGCAGTCCAAATTCCGGGAGAATTCCTTAACAACATCCGGATCTTGATTTCTGATACAGTAAGATCCCATAATACTGTTAGTGTGCTTGAGGTATTACATTTGTATCCTGAACAGATTGTTGAAGATCTTCAAAACTATTTTAAACAAGGATAATTTTGGAATATGCATTCTATACACTTATCAAATTCGATTAAACGCTTTTCTAATCGAACTAGAACGTTTAAAGTATGATATCAAGATTTATAAAATTTATTCAAGCATTTTAGTATTAAGAAATAATGTAAGTTAATCTCTTATATCAATAAAAGAATAATCTAAACACATTTTATTATTATCTCATTGAGGATATCAACTTCCTATAGAAGAATGTTTTATCTCATTCAGAAAAAAAAACTTTTAAAATTGAAAGATAATTAACTTTTGACTAAAAAGGAAGATTGCGGTTTTGAGAGTTGAAATAAAACTTTATTCAAATCGGTTATCAACGGCTTCTGTCTTATAATGAATTATTAAAATTGATTGTTTATATTATTTATATTAAAAAAGGTAAATTTCAATTAATGAAAAGGCAGCCTGCGGTTATAAGTCTTAAAAGGTCGTTTTATATGACTAAAAAATTCATGAAGCCGGAAGCTCTTATCATCATTAACATAGAAACATAAGATAGACAAATTGAATAATTTATTCAGAAACAAATTATTAATACGAATTATTAAGGGAAGACGGTCACTATAGTTATTACATAATCGAATAAAAACCGTTTATCAATTTCCTACATTTTACACCTATAAAGCTTCGTATAATTACCAGCATAAGTTTGACGAAAGTCGAAAATTATTTCTATATATCGCATTTGATTTCTCATACTTCTTATTACTTAGGATGTTTGTTTTCTAAGAAATCGCCTGAGGTATCGCCTAGATAGCTAGACAGATTCGCATTTACTCATACAGATAGGGATTGCAATATACCGAAAGCATTTAAAAATCAATGAGTGTTATCAACTTGAGGTTTCCTATGTAGTATAATTTCATATAAATGAGAGAAAAGGTCGTTTAAATTAAATCAGTTTATAATATTATTAAAGCTAGTTTTACGAAATGTCCTACAGATCATACTTTCCACGTATAGCTCAACAGTTAAACTGCTTAGCCTAAGGAAGCATAGATTAGCAGATTTTTTATGTATAACTTCCGACAAAAGATAGGTATTAAAAGGTTTTAATGACAAAACTAGTTTTCAAGTAAGATTAGTTAAACAATATATGTTAAAAAATCTCTTTATTTTAATTCAATACACTTTATATTCAAAACATCTTTAAGATTATTTATTATTTCACGAGGTGAAGCGAAGGACGGAAATAATCCTGAGTGTTTCAATTCGTTTATTATTTCAATAGCTATAGGGTATGTATACAGACTATCCTTCAAAATACCATAATAAAACCGAAGCCGGGCTATTAGGCCGCGCACAATCATCCAATTTATTTCAGGCTCTTCATCACTTAAATAGTCGCTAAACGTACTCCAATCATCATCATAACAAGGAGCTACAATCTCATTGACCTCATATTCTATAGGGGAATTCACAGTATGTTTATTGCTTTCTTTGTCATGCTTCGTTCATATGCCTTTTATAGCTATCGAGACGAGAGAATCTCTTAGAACATTTAAAACATTGAGCTTTATACCCATAATGAATATGACGTCTAAAATCAGATTGTCGAATACTCTTACTGCATACATCACAGACACGGCTCTTCATCTTTAAAGAAATAAATGAGGTGATGCTACTACCTCTATTTATACCTACATCTATATAGCGTCACACAGCTGCATGTTACCGCCACACAACCCCATATTACAGCCACACAGTTACACATTACAGCCACACAGCCATATATTACAGCCACACAGTCACATATTACTGCCACACAGCTACATATTACAACCACATATTACCGCCACACAGCCACACATTACAGCCACACAGCCACATATTGTAGCCATACATCCACATATTACCTCCACACCGCCACATATTACAGCCACACAGCCTTATGTTGACGCCACTAGGTCCTCCTATTATCGTTGAGGATCCAGAACACCGTTTAGTGCCAATAGAAATGAATATAAAACACATACCTATACATTTACCTCAAAGTTACATAAATATCATCGTTATTTAAAGATTATATATACTGTTGAATTATAAGGTTAAGAAAAAGGATAATCGAATGACCTCAAAATCAAATATCAATACACCACTGATTTTCTTAAACCTCAGATAAATCTAAGCCAGTAGCTCCAAATTCTCTCTTTCCTAAATGTATAGCAGATACAGCCTTTTATTCATGATCAGCATAGCATCAACATTCTATACCAAACAAATATCTGTAGGGTTAGGAGATATTGCTATAATAGCAGCTGTAGTATGCCGCAGATTATCACGACTTCAACATATTTAGGAACATACATAGGATATCCATATTTTCTTTTTCTTAAAGGTATAGACCAAACCTATTGATAGTATAGCAGATTTACCTTTTTATTTATGATCAGCATAGCATCAAAATCCTTTACCAAGCAAATATCTATAGGGGTAGGAGATATTGCTATAATAGCAGCTGTAGTATGCCTCAGATTATCATGACTTCAACATATTTAGAAATATACATAGGATATCCATATTTTCTTTTTCCTAAAGGTATAGACCAAACCTATTGATAGTATAGCAGATTTACCTTTTTATTTATGATCAGCATAGCACCAAAATCCTTTACCAAGCAAATATCTATAGGGGTAGGAGATATTGCTATAATAGCAGCTGTAGTGTGCCTCAGATTATCATGACTTCAACATATTTAGAAATATACATAGGATATCCATATTTTCTTTTTCATAAAGGTATAGACCAAACCTATTGATAGTATAGCAGATTTACCTTTTTATTTATGATCAGCATAGCACCAAAATCCTTTACCAAGCAAATATCTATAGGGGTAGGAGATATTGCTATAATAGCAGCTGTAGTGTGCCTCAGATTATCATGACTTCAACATATTTAGCAATATACATAGGATATCCATATTTTCTTTTTCCTAAAGGTATAGACCAAACCTATTGATAGTATAGCAGATTTACCTTTTTATTTATGATCAGCATAGCATCAAAATCCTTTACCAAGCAAATATCTATAGGGTTAGGAGATGTTGCTATAACAGCATCTGTAGTATGCTGTAGATTATCATGATTTCAACATATTTCCTAGGTAAAGGATCGTACTGATTCAAGAACTCTTCGCCTACATCAGTATCTAATATGAATGCATCGTCATCTTCTTCTTCTTGTATTTCCGGAAGACTCTCCCATTCCTGAGTATATTGAGGAAGCTCGGTCTCTGTAGCAACATCGGCATGCTTGATAGGTTCAGTCTGCATATGTTTTTTATGTACAGGCGCCGTTTCGGTATGCATATGCCGTACAGATCTCTTCTCAGTGATTTGCTTCAGCGGGGTCACTATCGGTTTGTAAAGGTCCTCAAGAAGGCGCTCGGTATCCTGCTTACCCTGTTTAAGTTCCTTATACTTTCTCTTAATGTCTTTGCGGACTTTAATGAGATGCTGCTTGATTATCTTAGACTTTTTATCCATGATGATAGGTACTTTCAGACAGACAGACAGACAGCCAGACAGACAGACAGACAGACAGACAGACAGACAGACAGACAGACAGACAGACAGACAGACAGGTAGACAGGTAGACAGACTCCTTTTAGACAGCTCCTGTACAGCTTTATACAGCCCCTGTACAGCTTTATACAACTCCTGTACAGCTCCGATACAGCTTTTAGACAGACAGGCTATACACGGGCTAGACAACTTTTAGGCAGGTACGGCTTTATTTTCTTATGCAAACTAACTTAGGTTGAAAAAACTATATCACTTCCGGTCTAGCCAATGAAACAGGTTCTCTGACACCTCATCTAAGGAGCACCTATTACAGATAAACATTGAGTACCCCAACACCTCCACAATTTGCACAAAGACATATCCCCGCTGCCCGACTCAAAAGAAAAGGAGTTGATGATCGCATTGTACAACAAAGAGCGATACGTCATCCACTATAGGACTCTCAAACAGCCGCTTAAACAAAGTCTCATACTGACTAAGGTGTTACAATTGTTAATAGTAGGGCAAGAGCTATTTTACTTCCAGATGAAGATTTGTAGAGGTTAACACACACCCAGCTGAGAGCACATAGGTAAATTCAGAATAAAAAGGTGACGCATAGTACATATGTTTCAGTTCCGAAAAAACTATATCACTTCCGGTCTAGACGGTCAATAACCGTGAGGTCTCTGACACTTCATCTAAGGAGCACCTGATAGAGATAAACATTGAGTACCCCAAGACCTACACAATTTACACAAAGACATAACCCCGCTGCCCACTTACATCACCACTCCAGGCTCAAAGAAAAGGAGTTGATGATCGCATTATACAACAAAGAGCATACGTCATCCTCTATAGGACTCTCAAACAGACGCTTAAACAAAGTCTCATGAGGACTAAGGTGTTACAATTGTTAATAGTAGGGCAAGGGCAATTTTACTTCCAGGTGAAGATTTGTAGCGGTTAACACACACACACCCCACCGAGATAACTCAGGTAGATTTAGAATAAAAAGGCGGTGCATAGTACAGATGTTTAATAGTTACATGATTAGTATATGTGTTTAAGAGAAAAAAAAAACTGACAGAGCATCATCAATATTTCACACCATATCATTATCATCATTAAACGAGATCGACGATGAATTCATATTCAACGATGTCAAATACAGTCTAAATGAGTTAGAATTACATCAGGAATTTCAGTGTTGTATCTTAAATGTAGGCCACACGCCGATTTCAGCGCTTCTATGCTATTAGCAGGAACTATTACTACCTTATGGGGAAGTGTTATTAGATTCAAGACAATACACAACAACATCGGTTCAAATACAGAGAAGTGACAGCGAAGAACATGTGTTCAATGCGTATAATCAACTTTTGCAGGATATTGAAACGATAAATAGACGTTTAGGAGTGAATTATATCACATTTGTAAAATGTATTCATATATAAGTAGTATTATTTTTTACGCTAGAGCAATTTTTACTAAATATTTACCGGTACTATTATAAATTAAGATTAAATGTAATTATCTTTTTTATTATTAAAAATGTTAATCTATAATTCATGAAGTAATTTTTTAAATGCCACAAGACTTATCTTAAGGAAGTCTACGGTTTTATCATTCGAGTTGTAAAGATGTCATCATATTCTATCGATTTCACTACATTATAAATAAAACATTAGTAAGTTTTAAAAAGTATATTCAAGCCCATTTATAAAACAAAAGGAAAAACATATTAAAATTATTAATACAAATTATTAAGATAAGCTATTAAAAATAGATAAGACGAACATTATTAAAACTAAACCCCAAGATGTTTCTTAACAATACTAATTTTAGAAAAATAATCAAATTTGTTCAATTCATAAAGGATATACTCTTTTATTGATTTACAGAATTAAAGGTATGTAAGCAATATCTATATATCATACGTATGATTAGGATCATGATTATCGTACGTGAGCTCTTTTTAAGTATGATTATTTCAGCATATCATATTCACTTTCTCTAGTGATAAGTTATCGGACTAACTTTCTTAGTTCACCTGAGGTATCACCTAGATAGACCACTTAAGATAGATAGATTCCCCGTCATTTGTACAGATAGGGATTGCAATATGATATAAATTTATATCGATAAAGCTATCACGTGAATATACCGAAAAATCAAAGTGTATGAGCGTTAGTACATTAGCTCTCTTTTAAGTAAGATTATTTCCGCAGATCGCATTCGCTTTCTCTAGCGATAAGTTATCGGACTAACTTTCTTATTTCATCTGAGGTATCACCTAGAAAGACCATTTAAGATAGATAGATTCACCTTCATTCGTACAGATAGGGATTGCAATATGATATAAATTATATCGATAAAACTATCACGTAAGTATACTGAAAGAATTTAAAAATCAAAGTGTATGAGTGTTATCAGCTTGCGGTTTTCTATGTAATACAGTATAATTTCATATAAATGAGAGAAAAGATCGTTTAAATTAATTCGGTTTATAATTTATTATTAAAGCTAGTTTTAGGAAATGTCCTGCATATCAAAGGTAGCTTTCCACTTATAGCTCAACAGTCTAACTTTTATACAACTGCTTAGCCTAGGGAAGCACACATTAGTAGATTTTTTATGTATAGCTTTTAGACAGGCAGGTAGACATACAGATTTTACATAGCCTCATTTTCTCATGCAAATTACATGGGACAATGAAACAGGTTCTCTGACACCACATCTAAGGAGTACAAGTTAGCGAGAGTACCCCCGACACCTCCACGAGCTGTACAAAGACATACCCCACGCTATCCATTCACACCAAAATAAAAGGGGTTGATGACCGCATTATATAACAAAGAGCGACACGTTATCCACTATACGGCTCTCATCCAGGCGCTCTAGACCAAACCTATTGATAGTATAGCAGATTTAGCATTTTATTCATGATCAGCATAGCATCAAAATCAGTTACCAAGCAAATATCTATACGGTTAGGAGATATTGATATAACAGCAGCCTGTAGTATGCTGTAGATTATCATAACTTCAACATATTTACTTGGTAAAGGGTAGTACTGATTCAAGAACTATTCGCCTACGTCAGTATCTAATATGAAAGCATCGTCATCTTCTTCTGCGTGTATTTCCGGAAGACTTACAATCCTGAGTACATTGGGGGAGCTCGAGCTCTATAGCAACGTCAGTATGCATGATAGGTTCAGACTGCATATGTTTTTTAATTACAGACTCCATCTCGGTTTGTATACGCAGTATAGATCTCTTACCAATTTGCTTCAACAGGTTCACTATTGGTTTGTATAGCAACGTCAGTATGCATGATAGGTTCAGACTGCATATGTTTTTTAATTACAGACTCCGTCTCGGTTTGTATACGCAGTATAGATCTCTTAACAATTTTCTTCAACAGGTTCACTATTGGTTTGTATATGTATTCAAGTATACGTTCGGTATAGGTAGGTAGACAGGCAGACACCTTTTGGACTCTTGCTAGACGCAGGTTAAGCATGGACTGCACACGGTCTTATTTTTTATATGAATTAAAATTAGGTAAAAAAAACTATATCACTTCCGGTCTAGACAGTGACACGGGTTGTTAATCCATGATATAATGAAGGTCTCTGACAGCTCGCCTAAGGGATACAAGTTAGCGAAAGTACCTCCGACATCTACACGATCTATACAAAGGCATACCTCACGCTATCCATTCACACCAAAATAAAACAGGGTGTTGACCACGTTAAGATCGATACGTTATCCACTATAAGGCTCTCAAACAGGCGCTTAATAAAATTCAAACCAGAGCGCTTGGATGAGAGTCCTATAGCGGATAACGTATCGATCTTAACGTGGTCAATACCCTGTTTTATTTTGGTGTGAATGGATAGCGTGAGGTATGCCTTTGTATAGATCGTGTAGATGTCGGAGGTACTTTCGCTAACTTGTATCCCTTAGGTGAGCTGTCAGAGACCTTCATTATATCATGGATTAACAACCCGTGTCACTGTCTAGACCGGAAGTGATATAGTTTTTTTTACCTAATTTTAATTCATATAAAAAATAAGACCGTGTGCAGTCCATTCTTAACCTGCGTCTAGCAAGAGTCCAAAAGGTGTCTGCCTGTCTACCTACCTATACCGAACGTATACTTGAATACATATACAAACCAATAGTGAACCTGTTGAAGAAAATTGTTAAGAGATCTATACTGCGTATACAAACCGAGACGGAGTCTGTAATTAAAAAACATATGCAGTCTGAACCTATCATGCATACTGACGTTGCTATACAAACCAATAGTGAACCTGTTGAAGCAAATTGGTAAGAGATCTATACTGCGTATACAAACCGAGATGGAGTCTGTAATTAAAAAACATATGCAGTCTGAACCTATCATGCATACTGACGTTGCTATAGAGCTCGAGCTCCCCCAATGTACTCAGGATTGTAAGTCTTCCGGAAATACACGCAGAAGAAGATGACGATGCTTTCATATTAGATACTGACGTAGGCGAATAGTTCTTGAATCAGTACTACCCTTTACCAAGTAAATATGTTGAAGTTATGATAATCTACAGCATACTACAGGCTGCTGTTATATCAATATCTCCTAACCGTATAGATATTTGCTTGGTAACTGATTTTGATGCTATGCTGATCATGAATAAAATGCTAAATCTGCTATACTATCAATAGGTTTGGTCTAGAGCGCCTGGATGAGAGCCGTATAGTGGATAACGTGTCGCTCTTTGTTATATAATGCGGTCATCAACCCCTTTTATTTTGGTGTGAATGGATAGCGTGGGGTATGTCTTTGTACAGCTCGTGGAGGTGTCGGGGGTACTCTCGCTAACTTGTACTCCTTAGATGTGGTGTCAGAGAACCTGTTTCATTGTCCCATGTAATTTGCATGAGAAAATGAGGCTATGTAAAATCTGTATGTCTACCTGCCTGTCTAAAAGCTATACATAAAAAATCTACTAATGTGTGCTTCCCTAGGCTAAGCAGTTGTATAAAAGTTAGACTGTTGAGCTATAAGTGGAAAGCTACCTTTGATATGCAGGACATTTCCTAAAACTAGCTTTAATAATAAATTATAAACCGAATTAATTTAAACGATCTTTTCTCTCATTTATATGAAATTATACTGTATTACATAGAAAACCGCAAGCTGATAACACTCATACACTTTGATTTTTAAATTCTTTCAGTATACTTACGTGATAGTTTTATCGATATAATTTATATCATATTGCAATCCCTATCTGTACGAATGAAGGTGAATCTATCTATCTTAAATGGTCTTTCTAGGTGATACCTCAGATGAAATAAGAAAGTTAGTCCGATAACTTATCGCTAGAGAAAGCGAATGCGATCTGCGGAAATAATCTTACTTAAAAGAGAGCTAATGTACTAACGCTCATACACTTTGATTTTTCGGTATATTCACGTGATAGCTTTATCGATATAAATTTATATCATATTGCAATCCCTATCTGTACAAATGACGGGGAATCTATCTATCTTAAGTGGTCTATCTAGGTGATACCTCAGGTGAACTAAGAAAGTTAGTCCGATAACTTATCACTAGAGAAAGTGAATATGATATGCTGAAATAATCATACTTAAAAAGAGCTCACGTACGATAATCATGATCCTAATCATACGTATGATATATAGATATTGCTTACATACCTTTAATTCTGTAAATCAATAAAAGAGTATATCCTTTATGAATTGAACAAATTTGATTATTTTTCTAAAATTAGTATTGTTAAGAAACATCTTGGGGTTTAGTTTTAATAATGTTCGTCTTATCTATTTTTAATAGCTTATCTTAATAATTTGTATTAATAATTTTAATATGTTTTTCCTTTTGTTTTATAAATGGGCTTGAATATACTTTTTAAAACTTACTAATGTTTTATTTATAATGTAGTGAAATCGATAGAATATGATGACATCTTTACAACTCGAATGATAAAACCGTAGACTTCCTTAAGATAAGTCTTGTGGCATTTAAAAAATTACTTCATGAATTATAGATTAACATTTTTAATAATAAAAAAGATAATTACATTTAATCTTAATTTATAATAGTACCGGTAAATATTTAGTAAAAATTGCTCTAGCGTAAAAAATAATACTACTTATATATGAATACATTTTACAAATGTGATATAATTCACTCCTAAACGTCTATTTATCGTTTCAATATCCTGCAAAAGTTGATTATACGCATTGAACACATGTTCTTCGCTGTCACTTCTCTGTATTTGAACCGATGTTGTTGTGTATTGTCTTGAATCTAATAACACTTCCCCATAAGGTAGTAATAGTTCCTGCTAATAGCATAGAAGCGCTGAAATCGGCGTGTGGCCTACATTTAAGATACAACACTGAAATTCCTGATGTAATTCTAACTCATTTAGACTGTATTTGACATCGTTGAATATGAATTCATCGTCGATCTCGTTTAATGATGATAATGATATGGTGTGAAATATTGATGATGCTCTGTCAGTTTTTTTTTTCTCTTAAACACATATACTAATCATGTAACTATTAAACATCTGTACTATGCACCGCCTTTTTATTCTAAATCTACCTGAGTTATCTCGGTGGGGTGTGTGTGTGTTAACCGCTACAAATCTTCACCTGGAAGTAAAATTGCCCTTGCCCTACTATTAACAATTGTAACACCTTAGTCCTCATGAGACTTTGTTTAAGCGTCTGTTTGAGAGTCCTATAGAGGATGACGTATGCTCTTTGTTGTATAATGCGATCATCAACTCCTTTTCTTTGAGCCTGGAGTGGTGATGTAAGTGGGCAGCGGGGTTATGTCTTTGTGTAAATTGTGTAGGTCTTGGGGTACTCAATGTTTATCTCTATCAGGTGCTCCTTAGATGAAGTGTCAGAGACCTCACGGTTATTGACCGTCTAGACCGGAAGTGATATAGTTTTTTCGGAACTGAAACATATGTACTATGCGTCACCTTTTTATTCTGAATTTACCTATGTGCTCTCAGCTGGGTGTGTGTTAACCTCTACAAATCTTCATCTGGAAGTAAAATAGCTCTTGCCCTACTATTAACAATTGTAACACCTTAGTCAGTATGAGACTTTGTTTAAGCGGCTGTTTGAGAGTCCTATAGTGGATGACGTATCGCTCTTTGTTGTACAATGCGATCATCAACTCCTTTTCTTTTGAGTCGGGCAGCGGGGATATGTCTTTGTGCAAATTGTGGAGGTGTTGGGGTACTCAATGTTTATCTGTAATAGGTGCTCCTTAGATGAGGTGTCAGAGAACCTGTTTCATTGGCTAGACCGGAAGTGATATAGTTTTTTCAACCTAAGTTAGTTTGCATAAGAAAATAAAGCCGTACCTGCCTAAAAGTTGTCTAGCCCGTGTATAGCCTGTCTGTCTAAAAGCTGTATCGGAGCTGTACAGGAGTTGTATAAAGCTGTACAGGGGCTGTATAAAGCTGTACAGGAGCTGTCTAAAAGGAGTCTGTCTACCTGTCTACCTGTCTGTCTGTCTGTCTGTCTGTCTGTCTGTCTGTCTGTCTGTCTGTCTGTCTGGCTGTCTGTCTGTCTGTCTGAAAGTACCTATCATCATGGATAAAAAGTCTAAGATAATCAAGCAGCATCTCATTAAAGTCCGCAAAGACATTAAGAGAAAGTATAAGGAACTTAAACAGGGTAAGCAGGATACCGAGCGCCTTCTTGAGGACCTTTACAAACCGATAGTGACCCCGCTGAAGCAAATCACTGAGAAGAGATCTGTACGGCATATGCATACCGAAACGGCGCCTGTACATAAAAAACATATGCAGACTGAACCTATCAAGCATGCCGATGTTGCTACAGAGACCGAGCTTCCTCAATATACTCAGGAATGGGAGAGTCTTCCGGAAATACAAGAAGAAGAAGATGACGATGCATTCATATTAGATACTGATGTAGGCGAAGAGTTCTTGAATCAGTACGATCCTTTACCTAGGAAATATGTTGAAATCATGATAATCTACAGCATACTACAGATGCTGTTATAGCAACATCTCCTAACCCTATAGATATTTGCTTGGTAAAGGATTTTGATGCTATGCTGATCATAAATAAAAAGGTAAATCTGCTATACTATCAATAGGTTTGGTCTATACCTTTAGGAAAAAGAAAATATGGATATCCTATGTATATTGCTAAATATGTTGAAGTCATGATAATCTGAGGCACACTACAGCTGCTATTATAGCAATATCTCCTACCCCTATAGATATTTGCTTGGTAAAGGATTTTGGTGCTATGCTGATCATAAATAAAAAGGTAAATCTGCTATACTATCAATAGGTTTGGTCTATACCTTTAGGAAAAAGAAAATATGGATATCCTATGTATATTTCTAAATATGTTGAAGTCATGATAATCTGAGGCATACTACAGCTGCTATTATAGCAATATCTCCTACCCCTATAGATATTTGCTTGGTAAAGGATTTTGATGCTATGCTGATCATAAATAAAAAGGTAAATCTGCTATACTATCAATAGGTTTGGTCTATACCTTTAAGAAAAAGAAAATATGGATATCCTATGTATGTTCCTAAATATGTTGAAGTCGTGATAATCTGCGGCATACTACAGCTGCTATTATAGCAATATCTCCTAACCCTACAGATATTTGTTTGGTATAGAATGTTGATGCTATGCTGATCATGAATAAAAGGCTGTATCTGCTATACATTTAGGAAAGAGAGAATTTGGAGCTACTGGCTTAGATTTATCTGAGGTTTAAGAAAATCAGTGGTGTATTGATATTTGATTTTGAGGTCATTCGATTATCCTTTTTCTTAACCTTATAATTCAACAGTATATATAATCTTTAAATAACGATGATATTTATGTAACTTTGAGGTAAATGTATAGGTATGTGTTTTATATTCATTTCTATTGGCACTAAACGGTGTTCTGGATCCTCAACGATAATAGGAGGACCTAGTGGCGTCAACATAAGGCTGTGTGGCTGTAATATGTGGCGGTGTGGAGGTAATATGTGGATGTATGGCTACAATATGTGGCTGTGTGGCTGTAATGTGTGGCTGTGTGGCGGTAATATGTGGTTGTAATATGTAGCTGTGTGGCAGTAATATGTGACTGTGTGGCTGTAATATATGGCTGTGTGGCTGTAATGTGTAACTGTGTGGCTGTAATATGGGGTTGTGTGGCGGTAACATGCAGCTGTGTGACGCTATATAGATGTAGGTATAAATAGAGGTAGTAGCATCACCTCATTTATTTCTTTAAAGATGAAGAGCCGTGTCTGTGATGTATGCAGTAAGAGTATTCGACAATCTGATTTTAGACGTCATATTCATTATGGGTATAAAGCTCAATGTTTTAAATGTTCTAAGAGATTCTCTCGTCTCGATAGCTATAAAAGGCATATGAACGAAGCATGACAAAGAAAGCAATAAACATACTGTGAATTCCCCTATAGAATATGAGGTCAATGAGATTGTAGCTCCTTGTTATGATGATGATTGGAGTACGTTTAGCGACTATTTAAGTGATGAAGAGCCTGAAATAAATTGGATGATTGTGCGCGGCCTAATAGCCCGGCTTCGGTTTTATTATGGTATTTTGAAGGATAGTCTGTATACATACCCTATAGCTATTGAAATAATAAACGAATTGAAACACTCAGGATTATTTCCGTCCTTCGCTTCACCTCGTGAAATAATAAATAATCTTAAAGATGTTTTGAATATAAAGTGTATTGAATTAAAATAAAGAGATTTTTTAACATATATTGTTTAACTAATCTTACTTGAAAACTAGTTTTGTCATTAAAACCTTTTAATACCTATCTTTTGTCGGAAGTTATACATAAAAAATCTGCTAATCTATGCTTCCTTAGGCTAAGCAGTTTAACTGTTGAGCTATACGTGGAAAGTATGATCTGTAGGACATTTCGTAAAACTAGCTTTAATAATATTATAAACTGATTTAATTTAAACGACCTTTTCTCTCATTTATATGAAATTATACTACATAGGAAACCTCAAGTTGATAACACTCATTGATTTTTAAATGCTTTCGGTATATTGCAATCCCTATCTGTATGAGTAAATGCGAATCTGTCTAGCTATCTAGGCGATACCTCAGGCGATTTCTTAGAAAACAAACATCCTAAGTAATAAGAAGTATGAGAAATCAAATGCGATATATAGAAATAATTTTCGACTTTCGTCAAACTTATGCTGGTAATTATACGAAGCTTTATAGGTGTAAAATGTAGGAAATTGATAAACGGTTTTTATTCGATTATGTAATAACTATAGTGACCGTCTTCCCTTAATAATTCGTATTAATAATTTGTTTCTGAATAAATTATTCAATTTGTCTATCTTATGTTTCTATGTTAATGATGATAAGAGCTTCCGGCTTCATGAATTTTTTAGTCATATAAAACGACCTTTTAAGACTTATAACCGCAGGCTGCCTTTTCATTAATTGAAATTTACCTTTTTTAATATAAATAATATAAACAATCAATTTTAATAATTCATTATAAGACAGAAGCCGTTGATAACCGATTTGAATAAAGTTTTATTTCAACTCTCAAAACCGCAATCTTCCTTTTTAGTCAAAAGTTAATTATCTTTCAATTTTAAAAGTTTTTTTTTCTGAATGAGATAAAACATTCTTCTATAGGAAGTTGATATCCTCAATGAGATAATAATAAAATGTGTTTAGATTATTCTTTTATTGATATAAGAGATTAACTTACATTATTTCTTAATACTAAAATGCTTGAATAAATTTTATAAATCTTGATATCATACTTTAAACGTTCTAGTTCGATTAGAAAAGCGTTTAATCGAATTTGATAAGTGTATAGAATGCATATTCCAAAATTATCCTTGTTTAAAATAGTTTTGAAGATCTTCAACAATCTGTTCAGGATACAAATGTAATACCTCAAGCACACTAACAGTATTATGGGATCTTACTGTATCAGAAATCAAGATCCGGATGTTGTTAAGGAATTCTCCCGGAATTTGGACTGCAGCTATCAGTATATTCTTGTAATAGGTGTCAAATCCTGATGTTTTCAACAGTTCTAAATGCCCTGAGATTATGCTCTGGACTTCCCAAAGATACTCAAAAGAGCGCTCACCTAAGGTGATGCTTCTCTCGCCTTTAGTAATTTTAATTACTGGCGTTGAATTGAATGATGTAAATAGTATCTCACACCCTTTAAAGTATTCAGGCGCTGTATCTTCAGACTTCGTAAAATATGCTGATATCTGCTGTTTGTATGCGATCAATCTCCCAAACTCTTCAGGTAGGAAGGTTATGGATTGTCTATCACCCCCAATTTTAACAACTGGGGTAAATGACTCGGATGAGCTGTACCCTACGGCAATGTACTTCGTTCTCGATTTGTTTAGCCAAAAACTTCTTTGGGAAATCAGTTGTAGATCTTGCGGAACTTCTTTCGGCTCGTATTTTCGTTTTTTCACTGATGGAAATTTATCTACCGCGTTATCGTTGGGTTGGTCGACGGATCTTTTTATCAGGAACTCACTCATATCATGTTGACTCACTGAAAATCGAAATAAAAAATATTAAAACATATTAAAAATTTTAAACATATTAGAATTGAAATAAATAAAAATTATAATAAAAATTAAAACATCTTAAAAATCATACTTACTTATAGCGCTTCGCTGAACTTTGAGATGTTGCTTTAATGATTCTTGGTGATGAACTGATGTATTTCCTGTCTCGTCTTTTTTATACTAAATCTACCTGAGTTCTCTCGGCGGGGCGTGTACCCCGAGTTCATGTGTTAAGATGTTGGAGCGGATGTAAAAGACCGTTACAAATGGCCCGAATTTTGGAGCGGATGTAAAAGTTCGTTAAATTTTGGGCCGGATGTCGTTTCCTGTCTCTGGACCGGATGCATCTGAAAATGCTTCGGACCGGATGCTACATCCTGTTTTAAATTTTGGACCGGATGCTACATCCTGTTTCAAATAGCAAAAGTTCGTTACAAAGTTCATGACGTCATCGGTCGAGCTCAGACCGGAAGTGATATAGTTTTTTTGGGCCCATGTTAAATCCCATAAGAAAATGGTGCAGTAACGGCTTAGTTTTACTACTTCTGCTGATTATTCTTTTTACTCATTAACATTGTCAGCATGTTAAGAACCAAATTGTTTTGTTGGATAAGTTGTGAAAACATGATTTAACTTATTCTAAGAATTTGCTAAGAGTGGAGCTAACAGACTGCTCTGTATTGTTTATAGTTTGTGGTTCTCGGTTTCTGGCTTCATCAGCTCAATAGACGATGAAAGTTTTTTACAGAAACATCGAAATTACCTGTTTCCAGAACTGCAACGGTAAGTTAGAATAAAATTGGAACCCAATACATAATTAAAAGTGAAAACCTTAACCGCTAGTACTGTCAAACATAGAGATGGTTTACAAATGGTTTGGGGTTGTGTATCGGTTAATGGCGTGAGAGATTTAATATTTATTGATGGCATAATGCACAAATGGGGTTACCTTGACATATTGAAAAATTGGAAAAATCAATTTAAAAAAGTATTAAATTTATTTGAGTACTGTTCAAAACAACCCAATTTACCATTCTGTAATAAATAGCTTCCAAGATACAAGCGATTGTTACATGGAACACAGTCACTGATCAGAATGTGCTACCAGTGTGTAAGAAATAGATGAAAATTGTGCAAGGAACTTATTTTTATAAAGTATTATTAGCTATGGCTTTCAAATTAATCTAAAGAATCATTACCAGGTTGATGTGTTTTTGTAATTTTACATCTAACGTCTCAATTCAACTTGGTAAATGTTATTGAAGAATTTCTTATTTACAATTTTAATTTTCTATAACAGAAAATCGCTTATATCTTAGAAACTATTTAGCACAGAATGCTACAATTTTGAACAACGATCAAGAAGATCTGAAACTTTGCTATACTGATTTTTTTCTCTGAAATAGTTAGGGGAGCCAATATCCGAGAAAGTGTGTTTTCACATGCTAGTCGCCTATGTAACAAAACAGATAAAACATTCTACAGTCTGTTTTTTGTAAACGATAACATAGGAAATCCAATGGAATTTTATCATTTTCCTCCTAAATTTGTACCCTTGCAAATGTAAGTAGAAATTTTGGTATCAATCGAAAGAAGAATTCATTTTATGTCAAAAATATAATAGACTTAATGGAAAAAACCAAAAACTGTTTAGAAAAATACTTAAAAAGCTTGTTGATTTATTAGTTTTTGGTAATAAGCTATAAGAAAAGCTGTACACTGATTGGCCTAGCGGTTATAGCATCAGATTCGTAATCAGAAATCGCTGGTAAAAACCCCATCATTGTATATTTTTTTTAATTGAATTGCTTACTAATTATTATTTTTAAAACTTTATTACAACTATTATTAGTTTTATGCCCTTATTTTATTTGCTTTTCTGATAGGTAGTTAAAATTGTACGAAAAGTAACTGTAAACTCTCGTAGCAAAAATATCTAATAATAAAAAAACTAATAATAATTGTAATAATGTTCTAAAAATAGTAATTAGTAAGCAATACAAATTTAAAAAAAAGTATACGAGAATGGGGCTTGAAACCAGCGATTTCTGATTATGAATCTGATGCTTTAACCGCTAGGCCAATCAGCGTACAGCTTTCAGCTTTTCTGTATAGCTTATTACCAAAAGCAATAAATCAATAAGCTTTGTAAGTATTTTTCTAAATACTTTTTGGTTTTCTTCATAAAGTTTAATATGTTTTTGATGAATTTTATTTTGAATATGATTTTATTCTTCTTTCGATTGATACCAAAATTCCTACTTACATTTGCAAGGGTACAATTTTAGGAGGAAAATGATAAAATTCCATTGGATTTCCTATATTATCGTTTACAAAAAACACACTGTATATATACATATTCCTTTCGGAATAAAATTTATTTAAAGTGTGGCTGTACAATTTTCACTATGAGCAACTGTAGATACAAAACAGACATAAAACTAAATATCTAACATTTCTAGTAATGAAGAATTACTAATCTTACTATTTTAAAAATTGTTCTTACAATATTTACTATTCTCTATAACCATTTTAGTGTTAAAATGAAGTCTTTGGTAATAACATGGCGCATCTTTTTTTATTTTTTTTCCTAAAACGTTTGGTAGAGATAGAACATACGGTATACTACGCGATAGGTTTTTAAAAATCGAGAAGTGCAATTTAGCTTTAAACATTAATTAAAATATAAAAATCTCTCTCGCTAAATAATGTATATCGAATTTTATAAAAACGGTCCTCAATTGGAAAAATGAATAAGGTAATAGTATTTATTGCTATGTTGAAAATTCACAACATTTGGTGATTATTATCGGTTATATTTCTCTAGTCCACGTAGACTTTTAACACCTTTTATACAGCACAACAAATCAAATATTAGTTTTAGTTATAAATTATCCCTTCCACTGTTAACGCGTTATTGAAATGTATTTGTCCTTTTTATACTTATTTGTCAGTAACAGATGGAATGATTTTGACTACTAAACAGCGATACGCCCATGTCATATACGGATCCTTGCAAAGCGGTAAAACAGCCTTAACATAATAATCAATCTTGTGAATTTATTTGTGAAATAATTTTTTTATAAATACGAGAAGAAAATTTTATTTTGATAATGGAACTTCTAACCTTTGTTATAATTTGGATGTTGGAAGAGAATTTAAAAATATAATCATTATATAGACTTACCATATTTCGTTTACGCAGTTGGATTTTAATTTAGATTTAATAATATAGGTGGCACCTCAAATTGGGCGTGTCTATAAAGTTATAGGTTGCTAGGCAACTGTTTTGTTACTGTAAACAAAACAAAAACAATAATTGTTTTTTTGATCACGTCAAATTGAAAATGAAAAACTTAAAAGAAAATGATAGACGAAGTGTCATTGACGAATTCTATTCGAGGAACAAGGATCAAGGTAAATCATACACTGTAAATCACTTTCTCAAGATAAAAATTCCGCACCAAACAATATACGACATTATGAAAAGAAAGGATGAAGGCAATACACCCATCCGAGAATTAGGATCTAGTCGCAGTGCTTGGAAAATGCCAGAAAAGACAGATAAGCTTGTCAAGGACGTTGTTGGAGTGCTTGGATCTACGCAGAACCAGATGGCCCAAAAATACAACATTTCCATATCATATGTATGTCGCATTTTAAGGGAAAGAAATGTTGTTTTAAAGAAAAGGATCTCAGCACCAAAGTACAGTCAGAAGCAATTGGAAACACAGCAAACCAAACTGCGGAAACTTTCGTTTTGAAACCTTCGAACAACTTTTCGGTAGTCATGGATGACGAATTTTACTTCACGGTCGTAACAAGCAATATTATCATATTGACGGTGTTGAAAGTGAATCCCGAGGTGAAACTTAAACATCACACCAAGTTTCCAAAAAAGTGTTGGTACGGATGGCAATTTCGGAAGTGGGACGGTCTACCCCTTATAGTATTATTCCATCTGGAAATCTTCAACTCTATAAACGCCGAGAATTATTCCAAAAATGCATACAGAAGCGATTGATTCGTTTCCTTAAAAAATATCATTCTTATGGAAATGTGTTCTGGGCGGACATGCCATCATAGCATTACGCGACCGTCACAAAGGAAGTTTTATCGAGTAACAACATCCGTTTCATCGACCATGCTGACAATGTTCCTAACGTACCCCAACTGCGGCCAATTGAAACAATTTGAAAGCACCAACATACGCAGGTAGCTGGACCACAGAATCTACAGCGGAACTGGCAAAAAGAATCAACTAGAAGTTGTGCCAAACCCCGAAATTAGTATTTGCCGATTAATGGCTTCAGTTAAAACAAAAGTGAGGAAAGCAGCTGACCATGGTGCGGATTCTGTACTAAAATAACTACTTAACAATATTATAGTTGTGTTTCTTACATTAGATTTTAATAAGATTAATTTTTACCTAAAATTGTTTTGTACGGATTTTTAGTAATAACACCCATACCATTTATTTTAACACAATTTGAAAGAGAGGTAGGTGGTTGTTCTTCCACCATTTTGTTACAATTATAGTTGGAAAACTGTTGGCGGCAAATATTGGATTGATTTAAAAATTTAATATCTATATTTATTTAGTGCCCTATTGAAGCGACCCGTATGAAGGTCTCAGTGTGGTGGAATTTTTGAAGTTTCACCACGATTGTAATTAGCCGGAACATTTTTTTTAAAGAGTAAAGGTAGGTGGTTTGTGTTTTGTATGTATCATCATTGTGCCACTACCGCATACTGTTTATTATTGGGTGACCCAAATCTGTTGCTGTGTAGTTTGTACTGTCATATAAAACAATTATAGGTTTTTATTTTCAACCAACCCAAAATTCGTAGCAATATGTTAACCCCTTATTAGTTTTTTTTAAATTTTTAAGCTAATGGAATTGCCAAAAAAACAATATTATCTGCAGTTTTTAACATATTAAATTTTTAGAATTCTTATGATATACAGGGTGATAGAAAAAGTGTGTCCTTTTTAAACTCAACGCATTGTTTAATTTTCAATAATTGAAGTCCTTACTATTTTCTGATATCAATTATTCAATGACTTGCAATTATTGGAAAATATATAAGGCGTTCCGTTGAAAAAAAACATTTTTTCTTTTACACTGTTTAATACATAAATTTTTAAAAACTGCACATAATATTGTTTATGATTATTTTTTTAGCGAACCAATTATCTTAAAAATAAAAACTAATAAGGGGTAACAATATATACTTGTATCGCTCAGTACAAGAACATAAAAATAAAGATTATATTATTTTAAATATGAGAACAGTACGTATGGAAAAAGTTCAAGTTACGAGGGAAAGTAACAGAAGATACCCATTTATAAGATTAAAGGCGTACAATCTTCGTACAGGTATTCATTTACCAATTCATCGTGAACATCTTTGGTTCTTATAAAACTATTTTAAATAGTTACCAGAAAGAATTATCCCTTTAGACTTAGGTTCAAGTTTCAAAATTTCTTGTATCAAGAATGGCTGAGAGATTTTGATCTGTTTCAAATTTTCTTTACTAATTTACCGAAAAATATGTTATATAGCAGCAGGAAAGATAGGATTAGTTACCATTTCAGATTTTTTTCCTGAAATTACATAATTTAAGTTATTCTAGGTAATGATATGCAATGATTTGGCGTACTACCATTTGAATTAATAACCAAGTAAAACTTGCTTATACTATTCCCAAGAAACGCTAAAGTTGGTACACGTCTGCACTTTAATTTACAGAAAAGCAAGTTAACAGTTGGTAAGATGGGGTTAGTTAATATTTCAGATTTTCGTCATGAAATTAATATAATTTAAATTATTCTAGGTAATGCTATAGAATTAAGGAGAAATAAGTTTCATGTTGTTACCAGCTGAAACAATAATTGAGTAAAACTTACTTTCTAATTCCAGAAAACGTTAAACTTGAAACACTTTTCTGTATTTAGGTTTGCTAATACGACCTCTACTGATATTCACTGTTAACAAGGAACAGTAAAAACTTTATTAGTTCTCGCAGTTACAAAATTATTTCCATTAAACGTGAATAAGACAACACCAGCAAAATGTTTTTCACATTTCTTCATAGTTTGACTTAAATACGTTCCAGGGACGTAAGTACCGTTTTATTTGTAATTAAAAATATCAATTCAAAGTTAGTCAAAAATTCTTTTACACTGTAGTTGCAAAATGTAGTTAACGGTTTTGTCAGGGTAATGTAATTTTGTACAACTTGCTTCGGATATTAGGTTATAAAATCTAACTTGACTGGAAATATTGACGTGTTGTGCTATATGTACGAGGGGAGTTTTTTAAGTTATCTACCTAGCTATGAAACAATATACTACCGCGACAATTTTCTTATGTCAAGTTTCTGTGACATTTTATAGTGCCATCTCCAAGTTTGATTCCAATCGCTTAACATTTGTCATTTATATATCAGTTTAAAGAAGCGAAAATGAGTGATTTGAAGCTTGAACACAGAAGCGTCATGAAATCTCTAACGAAAGATGGCAGTAGCCCGAAGAATATCCATGAGAGAATGGTGGCAGAGTATAGAGAAAATAGTCTGTCCTATTTACAAATCAAATATTGGTGCAAGCAGTTTAAATGGGGCAGGGTGTCCATTTATGATGACCCAAAGTGCGGAAGACCTCTGGATGCACGAACTGAAGAAATCATCAACAAAGTTGAAGATTTGGTGTTGACTGACCGCCGAGTAAAAGTTTCGGTTATTGCTAGAGAAATGGGAATATCAGAAACGAGTGTTTTAAAATTCTACACGAATAATTGGGAATGAGCAAAGTGTCGGCACGATGGAATACCAGGCTGCTCAGTCCCGAACAAAAACTATGTAGACGGCAGATTTGCGAGGTGAATTTGACTGCTTTATCCCAAGGTGAAGGCTTCTTCTATAGAATTATAACCGGGGATGAGACCTGGGTATACGACTGGGACCCTCCTACAAAACAAGAGTCCATACAATGGATTCATAAGGACTCTCCATCACCTAAGAAGGCGAAGACGCAATTTTCTGCAGGGAAACTGATGGCCACAGTTTTCTGGGACGCAGAGGGGATTCTCTTAATTGACTATATGCCAAAAAAAACTACAATAACAAGAAATGTCTACAAAGACACAATTAAGAATTTGAAAGCTGCTATACGCGAACAAAGACCCCACAGTTATGCTCAGAAAACTCTGCTTCTGCACGACAACTGCAGGGTGCATAAAGCACGAATTGTTCAAGAAGTAATCAATGAATGCGGCTTTCAGGAATTACAACATCCATCTTTGGACTCAAGAAACACTTGAGAGGGCGTCGCTATTTATCGAATAATGACTTGGAAAACGCTGTGGAGTTATATTTTGTAGAATTACCAAAAGAGTTTTTTTCCGAAGGCATAGCGTTATTAGAAAAACTTTGGCATAAGTGTGTTCTTATGTTGAAAAATAAAATTTTATCTGTTCTCTAACTCGTTGTTTTCATAGCTAGGTAGATAACTTAAAAAACTCACCTCGTACTAGGGTGGGTCGAAAAAGTCAATTTTTCGAGTATCGAATTCTAATAGAGCTCAAACGTTGCGTAATTGCATGCTAATTAACGGAAAAATATTAAAAAAAGTATACGTTAGATCTTCAGTTCGCGCATAGGGTCTAAAGTTTGAAAAATTACAAAAAACAACAATTTTTACCTATAATTAATAAAATATATAGATAACATTTTTTGCCTTTTAATAGCGTGTAAGTACATTCATTTGTAATGCGTGATAATAGAAAAGATATTTTTAAAACTTACAAGCTTCATTTTGAGTTCACGCATTAAGGCTAAAATCTTCAAACTTTCGTGAAAAGTCGGGGGATTTACCGTTTTACAAACAGAAGTACTGTGATATTTTAAATTATAAAAGGCTATTGTAGGACGGGGGGGTAATACAATCATTTAAATTTTATTAAAAAGTACTTTCGGCATATTTATTTTAAAGACTTCTAATTTTTACAAATCAAAGTTAATCCAAGCTATAAATATGACATTGAATAGGTCTTTCTATGTCGTGTGACTGCTTGCTGCCTTCCGGGCGTGTCGGTCGTTAATATGGTTCACTTGCGGTAACTTATTTCAGTGGCGAGACCCAAACATAAAATACCATTATTTACCATGATTTAGGGAAACATATTGTCCCAAGTTGCTTTTGGATGATTAGAGCCTTGGGTGAAGATCTTCAGTGCACCATCACGACCGTGGTGACCTGAAACAGATTCTTGCGGCATCGGGCGTCCTCCAGCGGAATGCCAGAAGACCAGGTGTACACCGTTATGTACACCGTCATGCACCATAATAAATGGTTGTAAGAGGGCACGGGCACCCCCCCACCCAGTGCCACCCGGTGATATCTGCCGGGGCCACTGGTATGACTTTATTTGTCATCCAGGTCGAGGTCGACTGAAAGCTTCGCCGAACCTTCAGTCTCCCAAGCACACAGCTAGCTGTTTACGCTCCTTTCATCTTATCAAATATCAACTATTATTGCTAATAACCATCATGCAACCATAATTGCATCATCAACAACAACCACAAACAATTATCACTTCATAACCAAAATGTGCAATAACAAATATTACAAATTCCACATCTGCATCTTTTGGTTTCCCTTACACCACTTTTAACCAGACTGTTAACCGTTCTTTCGCATTACCACCGACCGACCGACTGCCTTCTTTTCTATACATTTGGATATTGGTTTCTTGAGTAAGGGGTGTAAACATAACATAGTGTCAAAGGAACTAATAATTTATCGCCCTGCATTCCTTTCGTTCTGTTATAATACATTTGTGGTTTTCACATAGAATTCAAAGCTTTAATGATTTGTTAAACAAAATTAGCTCTTATCACTTACTAGTTAATCAATAGATACCTGATACCGATCTACTTAAAGAAAATACGACATCCCACAGTATATTTCTTAATAATTCGTTAATGCGAGTTATTTTATACATATAAGTCTATTTTGATAAGCTTATATCTTTTTGAAACTCTTCACCCATTTTACAATATTTTCATGAAATGACCCAGAACTCATAAAGGAAGTGAAATGAAATGAACCATAAAGGAGGTGGATGCAATTCGAGTTCCACCCAACCCAACCATCCAACCAATTAGGGTGTGTTAAATTATGTAGATTTAGTCAAAGAAGTTGTCTTAAATTGAGATTTTTCATTAAGTTTTGGCATTGTGGATCGTGAGAGCAAAGTTGCTCTAATGTAGCCGTCTCTGTTTTCTTGTCCGCGCACTTTTTCTGCAGAGTCTATGACGCATGAGTTTGACGCATCTTTCAACAGCTTGGTAATGGTATGGAAAATTTAAGAAATGAAATGCAGGCAGAGCTTTATCCTGCAGAACTGACGAAATAGTCTCTGTTGTCAAGCTTTCCATCATTAGAGGGAGCGACAGCTTACATTTGGTCCAATCTATCAGCTGACTGTAGTCAGTGAAATCAAGATCTATTCTAAATCTTAGGTCTAAATCTAAAAGTTGTAACAGACTTTCCTGTCAGATTTTCAGTTCTCGCCTTTAGTACCCTCCTGTAACCCAACTCTCGTATATGTTGTCTTTCATCCACAGAGCCACTCTTTGGATTTTGAGGCCCCTAACAACCTCGTATTGGTGGGTAGCTGCAATGATTTAAAACATATTTTCCTTATCAACATGCTGTCACTTCCTGCTAGTTTTGGCGATTTTCTCGAAAACTAGCCGAATTCGACCGCCTGTTGATAAGGAAAATATGTTCTAAATCATTACAGCTACCCCCCTATTACAAGATTTCTAATCTTATTAGTTACACCCTGTATACGAAATGTTCTCGGACGACTGGCGGCGCAACTCGCTTCCGTTGTTGAACGCAATGCAGTTGCAAGGACTACTAAGCAGTAGTGGTGGGTTATAGTGCATAACACTTCTCGATGCTTCCTGAAGTGTAACAGCGCTTTAGATGTTGTGAAACCTGCTTACCATAAGCGTTCCAATATGAAGTATATTCGTCTTTATTTTAAATGCATATTGCCGTTTCTATCACTCGCACTGGTTTGGCAATTCAAGATTTCAGCATTTTGGAGTACAATCCAGGCTTATAAAGATGCATTTGGGGAACATTATAAATACTGTTTACTGCTACTGTTTATCTTGATGTTTCAAGAAGTGTTAGACACCTTTTTATTTCCCGACGCTTTGGTGTTGCGTATTACGAGTAGCGTTATAATACACCACTACGTAAGCAGTGTTGCTAAATGGGTCGGGCGAACGGGATTTTTCTACTACTCCCAAAACTAGTTTTAGTCCGGCCAGCGGCGCGGGACTATTCGGATACAAATGTCTCACCGTTTGCCCGTCTATAAAAACATTCAAACGGTGAGACGTTTAGGAATTTGGTGCGCTTAATTTCAAAAGTAAGCTTTAGCTTTATGTATAAGGACCTGCAACAAATTTCGGCTTCTCGGTCTATTCTCTTAATGTGTAAGATATATATTGTTTTGTTGATTAAAATAAGGTAGCTCGGTGGGGCCCCAAAAGCCTCCAGGGCATACGCCCGGCTAACGGACCTTAGGAATGCTTCAGCTCATCCACTATCATAGCCAACAACACGTTCTCTAGGTGACACAAAAACGCGTTTCTCTCAATCACAGTATCGATGATTCTTTTAATGTAGTTTACAAGCATCTTGAGTTCGTTTGTAGGGCTTGTTTGAGAAATGAACAGCCGTAAGAACCGGTTTGCACATGTCAGTCATCGGGAGTGACTGAGAGGTCCATGATCTATTACAGTCAGATCTGGAACACATTGTCGTGTCTGGATTGCTCTGACACTATCCAGAAGGTATTATAGTATTCTGAGTTGTGGTTTATGGTAGATACACTGATTTAGAAGTTATATCCTTGTAGTATCAGGACAAGTAATAATAGACGTATTTATCACTCTTGTTTATTATTGTTGCTATGGCAATATCCTTAGCATTCAATGCCTTTCTGATGGATTATGTATGTAATGATATATATGTGATATGTAAATAGCAAGAGATCATTACAGTACTGTTGGTCTTTACTAAGATCAGTTTCATTTGCATTAATTTCACCTAATTCAACTACTGCGAAATTTATAACGGTTAATTTCTCATAATAAGGCAGTTGTTTGCCGATTTTTCCAGAGAACGACGCTGGTCCTGTAAGTAAAATACTGCGTATACAGTGTGGTGATAAAGTAAGGAACAAAATTCATAATTGCGTTATTTAATGTTTTCAAGCAGAACGCTCAGACGGGTCAATTTTATATTTTAATTAGCCAGGTTATGACATACCAATTTTACTTATGACGTGTTTTTTAAACGACAACCCCAATTTTTTTGCTGGTTTTTATAAATGGCCCAACTACTTAAATGATGGTGTAAAAAATTGGTAACATAGATAACTATTTTTTTTGAGAAAATAATACACTTACCGTAAGAAATAAAAATGTAACTTTAATGGAAGAAAATCTTAATTAAACCCCAAAATCAAACAAAATTTAGCGCAAGTGTTTAAATTGCTCTCCGTCAACCATTTGGCACTGACCGATACGAGTGTAAACACTTTGTACACTTCGCGCAAGGACTTCAGGAGTAATGTGCTCCACTTCAGCGCGAATTCTTTGCCGTAGCTCGTCTAAATTATTTGGCCTATTAAAATAAACCTTTGATTTTAAATAACCCCCACAAGAAAATCTAAGGGAGTCAAGTCTGGGGAACGTGATGGCCACTCAACGTCCTATCCACCTTCTAGGAAATGTGGCGTCAAGATATTGACGGACGTTTATTCCAAAGTGAGGAGGCGCCCCATTTGGTTTCAACGAGATGGGCGCTTCCTCACTTGAAGTTATCTAAGGTACCAATTTTCTTACACCATCATTTAAGTAGTTGGACCATCTATAGAAACCAGCAAAACAAATTGGGGTTGTCATTTAAAAACCAATGATGACGTCATTGTGCAAAAATACATGACGTCATAAGTAAAATTTTTATGTCATAAGGCGACTAATTAAAAAATAAAATTGACCTGTCCGAGTGTTTTGCTTGAAAACTAAATAACGCAATTATGAATTTTGGACCTTACTTTATCACCACACTGTATTTGTAAAACGGTAAAATCCCGAATTTTCACGAAAGTTATAAACCTTTAGTCCTAATGATCACAATCACAATGATTTCAATTCATCACAAATGAAGTATTTAGACGCTATTAAAATCCAAAAAACGTTACCTGTATATTTTGAGCGTAAAGGTAAAATTTGTTTTTTTCAAACTTTAGACCCTTTCCGCGAACTGAACATCCAACGTCTCATTTTCTCAATATTTTTCCGTTGTTACGCAACTTTTGAGACCTATTAGAAGTCAATACTCGAAAAATTGACTTTTTCGAACCACCCTAATATGTACTACCATCATATTTAAAAATCTAGTACAAATATTATGTGCGGTTATTTGCCAGAAAGTTTAAATGAATACCAAGTTTAAATGAAACGTGAAACTAGTAGTAACCAAAGTTTTCCAAAAAAGGCTTCTAATAAACCTTCTTTTTCTTGTTCTATATGATTCTTTTTAATTATGGACTATTCCTAGTATACATGTACCTATTAAATGATGTTGTATGTTATGGTTTAGTTGGTGTTGTTGACCTTCACTCGGAGGTCATTGTAATGGATCTGGAACACAAAATAATTGAGCTGATTTAACTTAACTTAACCTAACCTAACCTAACCAAACCTAACCTAAACCGACTGTCGAGTTTTTCAGGATTGCTGGACAACTCTACAACCTATGGAAACGTTCAGAACTGTTATAATCGGATAAATATGAGAGAAGTGTGGAGGGAAAAGAAGCCAAGGAGAATTTTATTCAATAAATACTACATATTTGAGGTCGAATTGTTCATATTTATTTGAAAAAAGTTGGTATTTCTACGTACCTTATACTAAGAATAACCCGAAATTATAAAAGAATTTTATAATGTCATAGAAAACAAACAAACGGATGGTATTAGTCTGTAGTTGAAGAATGAAGCCTGTGAATCACTTGCTGGTCAGTATAATGATACGGCTGAAACAGGTTTAAGATCTGCTTCTCATTTAAGACTTTTATATAATTGTATTATAAAGAAATCTAAAAAAGGTAATGCAAATGAGAGTCGAGATTTATAAAACTGGAGGAGAGTCACCCAAAGGTCAAGTGGACGCTATTCTAATTCTAACACTAAATTCCACACAAGAAATAATTAACATCTATGATAGTGATGCTCCATTTGATAATCTTCAAATGCAAGATACTAATTCATCTTTGCGTGGCCTGGAAAGAAAGACTAACGCTAAACTTTTGCTTTTAACTGTCAATTTATCCAGAGAGTAAAATTTACTTAATAATTCTTCTTAGCTTTTGTAGTGCCTTTCATGTATAGAACATTCGAAATCCCATTTTGTTACCTGTAGACATTCTTGTGTATATGTATTTACCATTTTCCTTTTAAATTGCATATACCATGATCTAACAACCTACAAGTCCAACAGAAGCATACCGTTCCTTTTAGGTTAAGTTGTGTAGCTTTTAGTTGTTCACATTTTGTAACGAGCCCTAAAGTTAAGAATCCGCTGTCTTAATTATACTTTTTTTCAATTTCCTCATTTAATTCTTATCTTATTCTCATTAAATCAATTCTATAAGTTAATTTCTAGTCTCTGTCCCTGTTCTAGTTTTAATCACCAATTGTAAAACCATTCAAAGAAAAAAACGTAATTTATTACGTATCTACGAAGTTACTTTACAATCACAACTGCGCCTTATGCTTACAATCACCAGTTCTCGTAAACACTTGATGGAGACTTTTTCTTAACAACAAGGGGGGGGGGTAAATGTGATGATCACCGGTGCCTCGTATAAGATTGAGTATCCAAGGCAACAAATGTAAACAAGTCGGAAATTAATTCATAAAACAAGCAGTCAAAATATTAATTCTTTCATCTTTAACAGTAAAAGAATAAAGCTTATAAACCATAATCCGTCTTTTATTTGGCGTAATACAAATAGTTATTACAGTAGTCGATGTTTGGGGCATAATTATCTAATCGAGCTTTCGAGTGTAAACGGATTAGTCGGGGGTCGAAGTAACTGGCCTGCGAGATCTCGATTTGACCACCATGATTTATTTTATTGGGATACGTAACGTATATAGGGATATATGTTGGTATATCGTTCACCTGCTAGCCTGCTACCACCAGGAATGATACGAAGTAAAAAATGAGGGAAGTAAGTATCACACTAGCAGCTTTGATAAAAGTTAGACAAAATTTTATTACTCGCCTTGACATGTGCATACATCTAAATGGAAAACATCTCAGAGAATTTCTTTAAATTGTTCTTTTTCTATTTTTTTGGAAAGTTACCTAGAATTATTTGAATCGGGTTATTTTCACCAATACAATAATGTAACAATCTTATTTAAAAAATCATAATTAGGCAATACTACGTCTGAACAGTCTTAGTCTTAATTTTTGATAAAACATACAGGGTGTCCCATTTAAAAAATCAAGTGAATTTCATTTAATCTTATAAAAATTTCAAAGTTAAAATCAGCATTCTGTACATAAACAAATCTTGGAAATATTTTATTAGTGTTTGCAAGACCCTTATACTACCTGTCTCGAGATAATCTTTTCCAAATTCCTTACCAAACCCAAGAATTAAAAAAAATAAAAATTGGCAACGTCCCAACAGATTAGAAAAAAAACTTTTGCATTGAATAGACAACAAATAGGGATATCAGTTTCTGGTAAAATATATAGCGTGTCCCATTTAAAAAAGTGTAGCTTTATTTCCACGCTTCCTTGAAACACCACGTATAGCTGTAAAAACTTTTAAAGTATGCAGCTTCAGTAATAAAAAAAATTTTGTATTAAAGGATTTTCTCGGTATTTAATAGTTTGGTATTATTTAATAAAATTAATTCGGGTGTGTCTGAAGGTAGTATCCTATCTCCTATTCTCTACCTGTTATACACCAATGACATTCCGAGTTTGGAGGACGTTAAATTTTTGACCTTTGTCGATGATACCTACAAATACTTGCAGTGGCCCCGGGCAGGATATGTCCACCAGTAAACTACAAGCAGCTAGTAACACAGTTCTGTATTGGACCAAACAGTGGAAGATCAGCTGATCGAGCTCATGTTTATTATTATGTTGGGCAGCTTCGGTAACAAAAAAGTTTTTGTATTAAAAGTTTTTCTCGATAGTTAATAGTTTGGGAGATATTGAACAATTGCTTACTGTATGGACACCTTGTATCTGCACTAAATTTCCGTATGATTACACAACGTAATTTCCATTATAACAAAAGTTCCTTGCCGAAACGTGGTAGATTTTTCAGCGTTGGCTCAGTTAAATTATATTTTTTAGTTTAACACTATTTTTCCTTAAAAGAATTATTCTTGAATTAAAAGGTTATTTTCTTGTAATCATATGTAAATTTCGTGCAGATGTAAGCAGAAAAATTAATCTTTCCAAAAATATCAAAACGTGGGTTGCCTTTTAAAAAAGGTCTGGTGTCATAGCAACGAAACCGAGAAGGATGAAAAATTATCAAGATCAGCATGCCTATCTAATTACCGAACAACTTTTATTGAGATATGGTTTTAATTCAGAAAACATTTAAGAAGATAACGCCATTATTCCAGATTTTTTTGACATCCTAAATATTTCTTATTTAATTTCTTAATATTCATCACATTCATAAACAATGCAATTTCACGCTACGTTAACGCATTTCCTATTTTTCAAGTTTTTCAAGTGAAAACGTTAGCAAAATAATTGGATTTTATTATTCTCCATGCGTGTCTGTATTTTGATCATTCGGAGTTCTAAGCATCCTTTTTATAATTTAAAATTATGGTTTACTATACATAAAAGTATCTAAAACAAAGCCATTAAGCTAAAATATTAATTTTATTTTCATATTTTATCTAAAAAATAATGAGGAATGCCATAAATGTGGGTAACATAAATGTATTCAAAGTAACAAATATTGAGCCGTTACTTTGAACACCCATGGAAATCTAGCAGACCGCGACCAGTTAATATTGAATGTTAAAATTTAATAATAGTATATTGTGTTACAAGTGCAGAAAAGTGCCAATTTCTCACGAGTGCGAAGAAGTTGCAGCATGAGACGAAGTCGAATACCACAAACACATGAGTGTGAAATTGACGTTTTTTCACGCGTTACACACTATACTTTATCTATGACAAGAAAAGTAATAAACCACCAACAGCTAAGAAAAATATTTAACCTAGAATTTATACTCGCATTCATATTTTTTACGTGAAATATCTGACAATAAATTAAGAGATGTAATGTGAGCCGCTTCCACGATGCTTGGAGGTGTACAAGTGTACACTCCATTTTCACATCATCTGATTCACTCATGATACATCTAGAATTTCGAAAACGACAAACGTAAACATTAAATTTTTAAACACAATACTAATAACACGTTTACAATCTGTATAATTTCAGTCAATCTAATATTTAGTACTTACAGCTAAATAACCATACGTATGTACTCGTTTTCAAAAAATAATTTTGTATAAACAATCACAATTCGATTGTCAAAGTTATTAACCCCTTTGCCGTGAAATGTCAATATATTCTCGCAATATGTAGCAAATTATAAATGCTTTCAATGTTTTTATTGTAATTTAGCAATAATAATAAATAATATTATATTAACAATTATATAATAATGTAAAAAATTAATCACTTTTACGTTTTAATTGAATAACAATCATTGTAACTTTACATAATGAAAAATAACCAAGTTATGTCAAGACGCCTACGTAGCTGAATGGTTAAGCTCTCACTTAGTAGCCAAGCAATCCAGAGTTCGATTCCTCGCCAGACCGATGATAATTTTTCTAGATGGATTTGCATTCAAAATATAATTTAATTTAATTATTTTAAAGTGCTGACATCTATGGCGTTTTAATAGAACTACTGATTGTTGAGAAATCATTCCTCACGGTCTTTACCGTTCAGTTTGGAGATTGTTTGCAATTGGTCGTTTTCACGGTTACTAGATTGTGCGGAATGTGTAACTTTCTATGGTGGTCGTAGAAAGAAATATTTTGTTTTATTGCTTTTGAACTATTGGGTCATAATATAAAAACTGTACTAAATTTTTGCATATTTTCGATATAACGATATTGGTAAGTTAATTTCTCTAAAACGAACTGACAAAGTTACTTGAAATTTGTGCATTATAAGGACCTTTCTTTACATATTTATGACTTTTTCAAAAATAAATGCCTTACAGTTGTTCAATTATTATTAACGAAGAAAAATGCTTGCTTGTACTTCCGTTAGTATTAAAAAAATAAAATACTAGGAAAACACCGTCAAAACACGACGGTCAAAAGGCTCCCCCACCAATCCCGACTTATCCTATCTTCCTCCTTTAGTTACCACCGTCTTACTGCTTTTTCCATCTTGCCCCTCTAACTTATTTTTTTCTGAGGCTTACCCCTTCTCTCCCGGCCTACCCCCCCCCCCGACTTATCTTTCTCTCTGACTTACTCCCACCGGCTAACTCCCCCTCGGACTTCTCTCTTGACTTGCCAACCCATTGTTACAATAAAATTCTACATTAAGTTCATATGTCATATATGATTAATATACCAGCGTTTGAAACTTTGTCGTTTATTTTATCCACGTTCCTTAAGAGATAAGACATTAGTTCTTTCGTTCCTATTCTCCTTCTTCATCAAATATCACAATCTGTAAAATTAAAAAATTTCCAAAAGATCGAGCTCACTCTCAGAGACAGGTAGAAATATGACATTTTGTGAAAATGTTCCACAGCAAATACTGTGAAACTCGACTAAGAACTGTTGGTGGCATAATAAGCAGGGATAGGGAGGATGTTTAATTCCAAAGCGTGACGAAGCAATCGCCTTGGACATATTGAAATTCATCAATTACAAATAATACTTAAAAATGTAAATAATTAAAAATCAAACTAAAATTCAGTTTAAAAATAGAACGGAAAAAAATAAAAATTAAAACAAAATAATAAGTAGTGTTGACTAATCTACAGAGCCAAAACGTTAATATAAAAAATAATAAAGCAAATCGGTCTTGTAGAACTCGTAATCGAAGTGGAACAAAAATGAGCCGTGTTTTAAATATATAGATTAGTAGATAATAATTTACCTATTTAATAAAGTTCAATATGCTCGGTGTATTCACTATCGAAGGATACGAGATTTTCGTAATCTAAAGCAGTGTTAATGGGAACACGTTAAGTTTGATCGCCAATAGTGAAATCTTTCTTTATAATAAGCACCCCAGTCATTTACAACTTTGTCACAATTTGCAAACGTATCTCGCGATGATTTGTTTGTCTAAACAATATGAAATAGCTATAACAAAGCAATTCATTCAATCATCATAAATCAGCGCATAACATTCCATCTTTGGACAAACGCCTCCCCTAATTGTTTTCCTATATGTGTTGTGCGACTCTTCCATTGAATCCCTGCAATTTTTGATCTCCAGCGTGCGCGTGGTCTGCATCGTTATCTTTTTTCTGTTCTAGGGCTCCATTCGGTTACTTTCTTACTCCACCGTTCGTCTTTCCTCCTCGTCAGATGCCCAGCCCATAGCTATTTCAATCTTGCTATTCGTGCAACCACATCTTCAACTTTCTTATTCATTCGTTTGTTTTTCTATCTGATAGTCTTATTCCCAGCATCAATCTCTCGATCCTTCTTTGTGTAACTTTTAATTTTTGAAGATTTGTTTCTGCCAGGGACCAGGTTTCTGACGCGTACGTGAATATAGGCAAGATGCACTGATTATACACTTTGGCCTTCAGGTTTTGTGGGTATAGTGATTTGAACACATCTTTCAGCTTTCCATATACCGCCCATGCAAGTTTTGATCTTCTAGCTATTTTTTTCGTTTTGTTGGCATTCTTTTGTGGTTAATTTTTGGCCTAAGTAAATATATTCGTCCACTACTTCTATTGTCTCACTGTTTACCACGACCGGTGTTCGGTGTATCATTTTGATTTGACATTATCTTCGTTTTGCTTATATTTATCTTTAGACCCACTTTCTCTGCAGCTTGTTGTAGCTCCACAGTTAGATTTTCTAACTCAATCATGCTGTTGGCTAGTAATATTATGTCATCGGCAAACCTGAAGTGCGACAAGTATTCCCCGTTAATATTCAAGCCTAACGTATCCTAATTTAAGGTTTTGAAGACGTCCTCCAGTATGTTAGCAAACAGCTTTGGGGATATTGTATCTCCCTGCCTGATACCATGTTTCAAAAATTATAGCGTTGGTATATATGTCTTTAAATAGTTGTATGTATCTGTTGTATATCCTACATCGTTTAAAGGCGTTTATCAGAGCCCAAATTTCTACGGTGTCAAAGGCTTTCTCAAAGTCTATGAAGACCATATACGACTTTAAATTGTACTCCTGAAATTTTTCCATTAACTTTTTTTTGAGAATCTATTTGTTATTACTTTTGCAAACAATTTTTTATATGGGAGAGATATATGACGATAATTCTTAATATCTCGGTTATTTCCTTTTTGAATATTAAAACGATGTTCGTGGTCTTCCATTGTTTAGGTTTCTCTTCGCTGCTTAGGCATTGATTAAATAGTTTCTCCAGTTAGTTTAGTAATATATCAACGGCTGCCTCTCTAATTTCAATTATTATCCCGTCAGGGGCTGTTGCTTTCCTTTTTTTCATTTGTTTCAATGCCATTCTTTATTTCATACTTGCAAATAGGTGGGATATCTTCAGTACGGTGTTTAGTAAGTTTCGCTCTTTTGTCTCCAGGGATCTTCGGAGTTTCTTTAACTTTGGAATCGTATAAATCTTTGTAGAAATCTTCTATGTGTTTTATCATTTAGTTTCTATCATTTATTACTTCTCCTGTTTCATCTTCTAGGCACGTCATTTGTTTCTTTCCTTATCTGATTTTATTTCTAAACATTCGTGGACCTCTATTTTCTTCTATTGTTTTGCTTATCACTTTCTCGTTATATTCTGCTACGTCTTTCCTTACTTTCCTTCTTATTTATTTTTTGATTAGTTCGTCAGATAACATGGTGTTCTTTTCTTTATCTCATATATAATAATAGCCAGTTGCGATGTCTGGTGTCCGATGTCCACCGAAAAATATCTCGAAAACTAGACGACTTAGGAAGCTGAAATTTTACAGGCATGTGGGCTTTGCTCTAAAGGGGAAATCATTGACCCATCATACGACTGCAGCCGACTAACAGATGGTACAGCACAAATCCTACATTTGTGTTACGGCTAAGGAAAATTGCGTATATAACAGTATTTCCATCAACAAAGGCGATTTTCTAGATAAAATTATAGCATAATTAAAAATAAACGAACTATCACAAGACATAATTGATTAGAAAAAAATAAAGTCAACTGTCTCGTAATTTCTTCAGAGAAGCGGGAAACGGAAGAGTCGACGAAAACGCTCTCATGCATGCTTCTCTTAGACCGTGTCGATAATGAAGCGTCAAACATAGCATCTAGCATCGAGTTAAGCATAGCGTTAACATTGAAGAAAATATACACAGATAGAAACGTGCCTAGTAAAAGATTATTACCTCAACTGTAGGCGAGCGTAGCAAAAAGATAAACAATGAAACACAGTTTGCTTAATTTCTGTGCTTAAAGCTCTTATGTAAAATGTGGATATTGACAATTTAATTAATACTGCTTTCATTCGCACCCCTCTATGGGATCAAAGTAGTGCCCAGCATAACAACCAATTTATATTACATAAATATGGGAAGACATTGCGAAAGAAACCAAATGTACTCGTAAATCCGAGTAATATTTTGTTTTAAATGTAAATGTGTTAGATCTTATTTTTTAAAACAAAAGTTTTAAACTGTCCGTTACTAATTTGGCTAGTTCTGTTGGTCTAGCATTTTGTCTCTCAATTTGTGTAAAGCTATGGTAATGCTGTATCATTAAGCTGTTTTTTCATATCCTTTTAAATCATTGTCGTAGTATGTAAAAGACAAACTATATAATTACATATATAAGCATTAAATTGATTTCCATGAAACACGCCATTTAACATTTAATATACCGGAAGCACATTCTACACAACGTTCGGCTCTTGAACTGTAACAAGTTTAAATTGGTGGTTATTAGTTTATGTTGCTTAAATTTTTCACTCCCATTATAAAAATGAATTAAATATTCCGCTTTGCCTGAAGTCGATAAATATATAAAAGATAAAATGTTTATCGTCGAATATGAAAGGCAGTTGCATTTAAATAAACATTCGGGCATGCAGACAGCTCGCCTCATATATGCCTCTTGGAATCAAAGTATACTAAATTCAATTTTACAAGAAAATAAAATATTTTCTCACGATTGAAGCCTTGCTTTGGGGTACGTATTCTTTAATATTTCCCTGGTACAATATTAACTTTCGTAGAATCTGAAAAGAATTAAGTACTAAAATTGTACTAAATTTTATTGTTTGACAAGTGCTTACCGTTTTAAATTTCCATTTTGTTACTCCTGTGCAGTTTTGGCTAAGCCTGACGTCACATTCAAGTTTGAGTGGTTAAATTAAAAAACCCATCTTAAAACATAAGGAGAGGAATGCAAAAATTCACCTTTAGCAGAGAGTTACGCTTCAACTATAGAGACGGACGACTTGCGTTTCGCTATCTCTAAGCGGATCGCTCCTCGTGGGTCGGTACACGGCCCAACGCCGCATTTGCCCGTGTTCCGTCAACAAAATTAAAATGTGATTGCAGAATATTAATGTATACTTCGGTATCGCATTGTCAATGTAGAGACCAGTTTTTCTGCAACGAGTTTATTTGCATTTCCGTGTTGTATTGTCGGTCTATGTGGTGACGCGGTTTTCCTTTGTTTTGGAAATTAAATTAACAAAGGGAGTGAATTATGAGCCGTCGTGTATTTGAGAATGTGGAGAATTTGTCTTTGCGGGGTCGGTCGTACTGTTTAAATAGAGTGTCCTAGAAAACTTATTTAACATATTAAATATTGTAAATCCACAGAAACTGATAAAACTGCGTTTTAATATTAACAAATCACTTCAACAAGCAACATTTAAAATCATTATTTAGGCACGAATCTAGTTTAAAAATATGTAATAATAATCAAACCATTTAATACTGGAAATTAATGCAGCGTTTGAAGATTATGTTAATGAAAAATTGTTCAGAATTCAATTAATGTGAATTTGTGTGATTTCTTTGTTTTAGGTAATGATATGTGAGGTTAGTGTGAAATAAAGAACTGCTAAGTATAGCTGTTACGCAAGGATTAATGTCACATATGTTTGATGAAAGTGTTTATAAATGTTTTGTAGAAATTTCTTTGGTTGATAGTTTTAGATTGTTTTTAGATTAGAAATTTATTTGAGAATGTATTTAGAATGGGTTTCCAAAAATAAGGTTTTCTTATTTTCACCGTAATGAGTGTTTATACTGTGTAACAGATATTTTATACTTATTTCAACATACCTACATCCTTCAAAATTAATAATTAATGCTATAGTTCGGCATGACATATTGTTGGTGTTCCATTCATAAACTAAATTTTAATATTAAGAGAAAGATTCGTTCTTATGAATTTAACATAAATTTTAAGGGATCCTTTCCCAAATTGTGGATTCCTTACATTTTGGGTAAGTAATTAATAATTCATCAAACGATTTTGAAGGAATCTGAAGCAGTATGAAGTAAAATTCATAATTCAAATCAAAATATTGATTAAATGTTATTGGTAAAATTTCTATGTCTTTTACACCTAGTAGTGCTTCCAATCCGCAACCAACAAATCATCCAAAATTTACTAAACGCAAAGCTGTTGATGACATAGGCAGTGCCTTCTTGCAAATTAAAGAAAGGAAGCTAAAAGTTTTAGAGGAACAAACAAACAAACCGAAGCATAGTGACATGAGCGTTTTAAAGACATTGTTGCCATATGTTCGAGGTTTGCTCGCAACAGAAAGCTTCGTCTACAACGGGGGTTATGAAAATTCTTCAATATCAGAATATTTGAATCACCATAATTAATAATGATAGATACATGACATGATTAATAAACATAGTTTTTGTTTTGTTCGGACTGCCAAACTAATATGCATTTATTTTTTCTGTTTTAAAAAATATTAAAATAGGTAAGTAAAAATACTTACCTGAAAGTCTGATTCAATTGGGATATTTGTTATAGTTTGTTCATTTTTGAACTAAATTAGACGATACTTCTTTATAACAGTTAAATTAAACTCAAATTAAAATTAAAGTTAAAAGGTTTACATTTTTGTTATTTTGTATTTTTTATATGATAATTTATAAATAGTCCATTAAATAGTAAATAGTACAAATAATTCTAGAAAAAAGATTCTATTTAAGAGTTAGAATTCTGATTTGAAGTTTAATTATAATTCAAACCAATCAATAGAGTTTATCATTTATAGTTTAAAATTTACAATTTTGAAACGGAATTTCTAAAATGTTAAAAGGTAAAATTTAATAACTATTTAGATTTACAATTTAAGCTTGAATTCAATTTGAAATGTTACATCTAAAAGTTGCAATTTGATATCAGAACGGTTGCAATATAAAATTCAAATTTAAAATATAAAGTACCGCAAGCAGCATTTTGGTCATCGCTGCGTACCAGTAACTACCGGGTGGAACTATGAAGTTTTTGATACTAGCCACAAACACGTAATTGCTACGGTTATATTACGTGTCTGAAACCAAAATGGGGAACAATTTTTGGGTAGCAGATACCTCTCTGGAACTTGTCCATCTACGTTTCAGTTACTTTTGACACATCGTGTTGCGTATTTTCTCTATCTTTCTCTTGCAACTTAAAAGGTATTCTACTATCATTTTGTATACTAATTCTGCGATCGTGTCACAAAATGGATTACTATTTTATTTGTAATACATATACAAAGAGAGATAAAATATTTCATTATTTTTTCATTCAGTTTAAAGCAAAAAGTCACAAATGTTGTTATATAAGACGCCCTGATATCTCACTTCGATATTTACGTACCTGACGCGTACGTATCATTTTAGTTTAAGTGCTCTTAAATTAAAACCTTTGGTGATTGTAATACAAGAAGGTTATAAAAAATTTTGTCGAAAGGACAAAAGAGGAGCAAGTATGACGACTTTTTGATAGAGTTAAAACGTCTTAAAGATAAAATAGTTTTATCTTTGTCCTGTTCTTATTACCCCGGAATCGGAGAAGAAAAATTCGGAATCCAACGAAGGTATGTTTTATTTTACATTAATTGAATTTATATTAAAATTAAGTACGATAGCACCATTTCATTTTAAAACTAGATATATACCATATATTTGTTATCCATTTTATTGGAAACCTCTTTTTTAATACTTTAATGATTAATTAATTGATAATCCAAACCCAGATAAGCTAATGATACTAGAAACGTACCGATCGCTCGTAATTAACGATGCTAAGTCACTGTATTGAGGTTAGAATGTTATGATGTTGGGTTATAGTTAGTAAAAAAATTTGGCTGCACTTACGTGAAAATTGCGTATAAGTGGTGTTGTGTCATATGACAAAAGATTTTATAATTTGTACCTGTTACTGTTTTAAACCAACATTTAACGATCGATATTTAGTCGTTATAATAAATATTTGATTACAATTCCAGCGTTATCTAAAGCAGAAAACCTATTATCCATATTATAATAGTCGTTATACTATTAATCAGCATAAAATACAGGGTGTATCGCCATTTTGGCAGTCGAGTAGTAGTTTTATTACTCAAATAAATTATTTAACTATAACACTAACAATCAATATTTAGTCGCTATACTGAATATTTGATTACACTTAATATTGGCTACAGGTTTTCTGTTGTATGAACAGCCTATATTGGCAATCAAACTACCAATCATATGGTGATTTTATGGCGCCGACGGGAATGTTTACCCACAGTAACCATATTGGTTTGGATTGCTTAATAGAAGTTACTGTCACTTCATTGTAATTTTTAATAGTAACTGGAACTTTGTAGTAATTCTAATGCAAAACAAATAGTAGTAAAAATCACTTTAAAGTGATTCTCTTGGATTTTAAAAACGTAAGTATTACTTTCAATTCTACTTTAAGGTTCCGTTACTTTAAAGGTTAAGAAATGGGTTCAGACTTTCAGTACTACCTTAAAGTTTTAAAAGTAGTTTCGGACAAGTTCATAATACCACTTTGAAGTCGCAACAACTTTAAAATAATTATGCTAAGTGACAATACCGTTACCACATAACACATACTTTAAAGGAAGTAACGAAACCACACAGTTCCAAATGTCCCAATAAATGGTAGAAACAACTATACATAATTACTAAAATATACCAAACTGAAGTAATAAAACCTATAAAGTTATAAATTTAGTTGTAGGTACGTAACAACTACTGAATCAAAAATTCCTATCTCAGCTACTGCTACTTAGTTGTTACTTAATTCTAGATTAAAGGGACATTAGGGACATAAATTCTAGATTAAATAAATTCTAATTGTGATTTGTGTAAAGTTTTAAATGTACAATTCAGAATGCAATCAATAGAGTTACTCATCTACAGCTTAAAATTTACAGTTCTCAGGATATTTGAAAATTGTTAATAAGTTAAATTTGTAATTTAATTTAGACTCATAAGTTAGAATCAAATTGAAATGAGAAATCTAAAAATGTATCCGGGTGTTTCATGGCGTCTTAGAATAAATGATGAAATTCTCCCGATTGATTTCTGTTTTTATTTAAGAGGTGAATACGTCTCTTTTTCAATTTTTTCATTAAATGCCAAATCTTTAATGAACTGTTTTATAAGCACAAACGTTCAACCTTTCTCGACGCCATACTCGAGATTATTACTATGATCAGTCGTTTCTTTGCATTATTAATTCTATGCTTACCTCTATGTTCAACGCTTAGCTTGACGTGCTTTACTATGCACACAGCGTTAGTCAGTGTAATGTTTCCTCCCTTCTTCTGTTTCTTAGTATTAGCATGTACGTATATTCTTTGACTATTCAAATTTCTTTAACTTTTTGTTGTGTGTTTTATACACAGTACTGATTTAAACTATTAATACATTATTATTATAAACAAATGATACTTATAAATTACTTTATTTAAGATATGTAGTGTGAGCATAAAATATTTTAGTCTGAGTTTTCGGGCGTTCTAATTATTTCCACGTTTAGACTTGTTAACTGTATTAATACTTATTTATTTTTTTGCGAATTTCTAGTTATTACGAAAATGACAACCAGAGTTGACATCAAAACTGATTTGTAACACATTTATTAGTAATTTATCTAAGAAATAAATTATGGAAGTTAACTTGTCATTTCTAAAACACAAGACCTTCAAAAATCTAATATTATTTATTAGTTGCGAAAATTCCCACAAATACACTCAGACTTTAATAAGTATCAACGAAGGTGATAACCACGCCGAAAAAAATTCTCCAGTTTTTCGAAAAAGGCTAGGTTACACCATTAACTCTTGTACGTTTTGCCACTTCAAATTATTAAACGGAACGCACAACGGATGCCGGCAAGTCTAAATCTCTTACTCAAGGGATTAAACTATAACCCCAACGGTACGATGCGGAAACGTTGACTTTTTTCACACAACCAAAATAGTGGAAGAATCCCACCTAACTTTTACTAGAACCAAAGTGAAACAAATTCATCACTTCATTGCCCATACATGGCTATCTATCCAATCACCTAAACATGACATTCTGTGCTACCAATAACAAAAGAGTATATCGAATAAGCCAACCGCTTTTTTCTCAAAATTTTTAATTTTCGTTGTGACTGTGGTAATTAATCTAAAATAGTAAATGAGGCAATTTAAATTAGACAAACGGTTTCTTCTTTTTAAATAAGCTGAAAAATGTTCTTCATAACAACCGATTTTCGATGTTGCACGCGACGGTGTATCACCCGGTATAGAACGGTTGAATGACCTTTAACTATAAGCGACTAGCAAACAACTTTTTTTTTACATATAAGGCCGCCCATCTCCCCTCCGAGCAACTCGTCAGAGAATAGCACTGACCAGTTGCTCGAGCCTTTCCCTTACCTCCATACGCCCATCCTACGAAGCCTTGAAGACTTATTTGTGGAAAAGTTTGATTTATAACTAATTTCTAACGGAAAGCTAGGAGAACATTTAACATGCGGTAGATCGCATACAGGTCGACTATTTCAACAAGGATCAGTTCCCGGCAGCGATCAACAGTAATCAAAGCCGTCTAGGAACTATGATCCCACTCCAAACCCATCCACCTCCATGCAACCCACTCACAATATAATACCATATAAACATAATCTAGAACACACGTTATGTAGTTGGATTCCAACTTTTAATTTTATTTTTAATTTCAGAAACCGAAGTAAGTTCTTTAAACGGAAGTTTATTTAAGACGTTGGGGATGTAATAACTAGACTGAGCCATACCGTAATGATTTTTTATACGAGGAGTTAAATACAATCTTGTTTGAGGTATATTATGATAACCATGTTGAGAATGAATTAAATAATTTCTATCAAAATAAAATTGTAGAATAACTATTGAGTTTCTAAGTTTAAAGAACGGTAGTACATCTACTGTACTATAGCAGTTCTCTATAATTAGATTAAATGATTCAGGATTTTTAATATCAATTACGATAGACTTCAAAATATTATTTTGGACCCTCAATAAACTATCAAAATGGTAGTTAAATGTGAATCCATAACATGTCATTGCATACCTTATAACACTTTCAGCAAGAGACTGATAAATTCTTTTTTTATGTATACTGGGAACATAAATCTAAGGTGATAGAGCTTTGCCGACACAACGCGCAGTCGTTTTGTAACGTTCTCAATATGCGATTTCCATTTCATATTTGAATCTAAAACTAAGCCCAAATACTTGACTATACAAACGTCGTGTATGTGTTTACATGAACAACTGATATGGTTTCTATATAAACAACTACTATCATGAATAACCAGGACATCAGGGTTATGAAGGAAATGAAAAAACTGATCAACTTGCAAAACAAGCTTCCGAACAGAGATTAATAGGTCCTGAACCTACATGCGGGATCCCTTATTTAACCGCAAGAGGGATTATCAAAGACTTATTGAAAGATAAACATAAAACCTACTGGGAGAAATTACAGGGGCACAGGCAGTCAAAGATACTAATGATGTCCCCTTCCAGTAAGAGAACAAAGGAACTGCTGGGACTGAGCAGGAAACAACTAAGGCTTTTAACAGGACTATTAACAGGACACTGTAGCCTTAATAAACATCTCAACATAATCAATATTGTCGATGATGCAACCTGTAGGCTATGTGAAGAGGAAGAAGAGACAGCCCTACACGTCCTATGTGAATGTTCAGCCCTCGGGGCTAAAAGATTTAACATTTCGGGGCTCAGTATGTTGAACCGAGCGAAATTGCATCAGCACCAATCAACTGTATCCTCAACTACTTTGGCGATACAGGTCTGATTGAGTAAATCACTTCTTGGGGCACAATAAGCCTAGAGCTTCAGTGCAGTGGGTGAAGAGTGAAGACCACGCCCAGAATGAATGAGTGAATGAATGAATCATGAATAAAATTGGATATATCGGGTAATTAATGTGTTTCATAGGACTTTTAAATATAGTAAATTCAGTTTTCTTTGCATTTAGGAAAATTGCATTATTGTGAAACCACGTACAAAGCTTATTGATATCTGTTTGCAAATCATTGACAGCAACATCGGCGTTTTCATTGATATTAATAATAGCTGTATCATCTGCATATTGAAATATAAAGGAATTATTATTGAGAGTTATATTATTAATATCATTTATATAAATATTAAATAGCAATGGGCCCAGAATTGATCCTTGAGGAACGCCATAGATAATATTCATAGGTTCACTCAAATTATTTCCAAGTTTGACAATTTGTTTTCTTTCCCTGAGAAAATCACCAAACCATTTTAGGAGACCTCCTCTGATACCTAATTTTTCTAATTTTCCTAACAAGATACTATGCTCAAGCGTATCGAATGCCTTGGATAAATCAAGAAAAACAGCCGCTACTACTTTTTCATTGTCTAAGGCATTATTTATTTTATCACAAAATTTATTTAAAAGAGTTGTTGTACTTTTATATTTTTGAAAACCGTATTGATTCTTTGACAATAAATTAAACGTATTAAGGTAGTTTGAAAGTTTAGTATGAATGTATCTTTCAATGATTTTATCAAACGTACAAAGAATCGAAATAGGCCTGTAATTATTAAATTCTTTGACTTTCCCACTTTTATATAACGGTATTACTAGTGCAGTTTTTAAATCTTTTGGAATTATACCTGTCGAGAGTATTAGATTCAGAAGTGTTAAGAGAATACTTCCAATTCAACCAAAATTAATTTTGATATCTTTAATTCGGATTTTATCGATACCAGGGGATTTTTTGGTGTCCATATGGCTAATGATCTCCTCAAGTTCAGAAATAGTCATTTCAGGAAAGTATACAGATTGAGATGCGCTTACAGACTGTTGTTGTAGGCCCAGAATTTCTGGAACCTCAGTCACCTGTTGTTTCAAAGCAAAAACCCTAGTCACAAAAGATTCATTGAACTTGTTTATTGAATCATTTATACCTTGAAAATTTCTTTCAACTACTTCAACTGGATTTGATTTAGGTTTCTTATTTAACATTTCATTTATTAATGACCAAGTTTGTTGCATACTACCTTTTGCGTTTTCGAATTCTCCATGAATAAATGTGTTTTTTAAAGATTTTGATAATTTAGAGACTTTATTACGAACTGCACGATATTCTAATCGAATACGTACGTTATTCGGCGAACATTTAATTTTTTTCCAAAGACTATTTTTCAACACAATTAATTCCTTTAGTTCAGCTGTAATCCACGATTTATGACGATTATTGAATTTAATTGTTTTCTTTGATTTATTGTAAATTTCGTGAAAAATATTTGTAATAATATTATAAAATAATTCCGGATCTCGAATATTATTGCATTTTGTTTCCCAATCATACATTTGTATTTCTGAATTTATTTTTATTTGATCCAAAATTTCAATAGAATTAATATTTAATTGATTAGTAATTTTCTGTTGAGAGTATAAACACAACGCAACTAAGTAATGATCAGCTATCTTGGTATGAATAACTGCGGATTCCACTTCAACACAGGCAATCCTTCGGAGATTGATGTGGTCGATACAGGATGCAGATAAATTGTTAAGTCTAAGTTCTTGTCTAGTAACTGATTTAATTAAGGATTCAATACCAAATTCCGATAAGAGATCAATGTATGCTAAATTATCAGGTTTTCTCGTATTCAGAGTATCGATATTGATGTCACCGACTATACATACATTAGATTCCGATGTTTCAAGAAGCCAATTTTTTAATTCTGTTATGAAACTTATTATTTTTAAGTGGTCGATAAATACAATTTACAAGTAATGAATGTTCAACATGTAGCTTATTAAATGCCACCGATATGATTAAACTAACCTAACCTAAATAACTAACCTAACTATATAAGCTGATCGAGTCTTTTAATTTTTCTGGCACTTTGTACTCTCCTATAACGTTCCAGGGTTGAGCTAAAAAAATAAAAATCAATTAATTTACACCAGATTGTTATTGAAATAAAATAAGCTTTTATTTACAACTCTTATTGAATTGTAGGTACATGCATATTTTCTAGTGCATTGCTCTTCTTCCCAACCTTATTTCTTGGAACAGTTCACATGCTTGCATTAATCCCATTTTTGCTATCCCATCTCATTTGTTCCCCATGGCAAAACTATAGTTTAATGCATAGGGGAAGATTGGGAATCTATCTCTAAGACGTCTGATTTTGTGGGTGGGATCATTAAGCATACTCTGCATTCATACCATTTACGTTACGGCAATGCTTCATAAACATATGAGATGGTGGTTCCAGTATATGGCCTTCAGCAAAAACACAACAACTTGAAGATTAGTTAAATTGTATTATCTTAATTTAATTATTATTGATTATTAAGATTAGTTAAACTGTATCATCTTAATTATTAGTACTCATTGAAAACAAATATCAATTCACTAGATATTTTGTAGCTAGAATCTATTATACATATATCCATATGAAAGGGCAGCAATAGATTATACCTTTTTTTTAAGGGAAAGCGTTTAATGCCCTTCTAAGTTATTAGGAATTACCATTGAAAGTATGTTTTCAGGCAGAAAATATCTTGCTGTACTTCCATCAGGAAGGCAATGAAGCATTTGGATTGACATATAGCAACATAATAAATACGTAGTAAAAAATAAAGATTCAATAAGGTATACGTCTTTAATTGAGCTTGAGCTGTTCTTACAGAAATGTCTGAAAAATAGCGTAGCAATTCATAAACACACACCCCATACGCTATAGTACATGTCCGTACAGAGTTCCTTGATTAGTCTGTACCCTCTTTCTTTCCACGTATGCTGCCTATTTTTACGTAATGCAAAATCGTTTAATCTCAGAAAAGCATCGTTTCATTTAAAGTTGGCGATAAATTATGGCGACGTAACAAAGTATTATCACGCGCTGCAAAACGGTTTTCCGCTATGCTCGTTCCTAGATATCTTCTAACCCTAGTGAGTGAGAAACTCGTTTGGTCTATGAATTAAATGGCATATTAGAGATTTAAAGCCGTATTATGTTATGACTCGTCAATACGTATCGTTGGTAGTTAAACCAGTTTCTTTTCTTATCGGTATCGTTTGGTATTCATATTTATAGGACCTTCCGTTTCGACTCTTATTTAACTCTTATTTAATGTCTTAAATTTCTTAAAATTTCTTCGGAAATTTTCTTAATTTCTGTGCAATAATTCCTCCTTCCTATGCATTTATTGTTGTTGTCTATCAAAAAGATAGGTTATCGGTATCGATGCTGATCGATATGAGTTCCATAAATCAAGAATACTATTGATTCATTAGCGAATTTCCATTTTTTTGTAAGATTAGTGTAGATTAGGAGATTCGTGCATTTTATGTGATTCATTTTTAAAATTTTGTTATTGATGATGCTGAATTTCGCACCAGGATAAATCAATATTTTTAATTTTTTTTATTGGCTTCCTATGTCAGTACTCTGTCTCAACAAAACGCCTAGTATCTAGATTTAATTTGTTGCCGATTATTGAATTATATGGAATTAGGTGAATAGCTGACAGTTTTTATGTTCTCCATTTAAATGTTATAGAAAACTGGATTTTTTGTTGCATCTTTAAGTACATTCGAATAATTTCGATTGTCGTTTATTTTTGTTAGAAGTTGTAGTTCCTTCAACATATAGTCTAATAGGATAGACTAACATCTTTTGGTAGGGGGGGAGTGTTGCATTTTCATTTTTTTGGCCTATCTGTGCATAGGTGTTGCCAAGTTGTCACCTAGTTGGTCTCCAAGGGAATGCTCGATTGCTTTTGAAGAAAAATAAACAAAAAATAAGGCATCAGAATTTTTTCTCGAATGACGCTTTCCTTATATCTGTCCATTAAAAGTAAAAATAATTAAGAAAAGATCCCAAACACAGTTAAGGTACGATTAAATTCAGATTCTTGTTTTTCTTTCAATATAAGAAAAACTAAGATCGCTGGAGGTTTTTTTGACATATAGCCCTTTTTAACCCTTTAAAACCCTTTTTATTGAAAAGATATATTTTTTCGTTTTTCAAAAGCTATCTTCGTTGACCTTATGACAGACCATTATTTTAGGGTTTTATCGGATCGCCGTAAGAAAGGAATAGTTAGCGTTTATTCTTTTTGAGTCTACCGTGACCAACATTCGAAAGATTGGGGTAAGGAATGAAAAGTACCTGGATCTTCCTTGTATTTCTGTCTGCCTCTTTTACACCATCGACGTAAGAAGCAAGTCTTCTGACCCGCCAGATTAAGATTTTCTCACCTGACATTCTTGGATAACGGTTTTTTCTCCACAACAAAAAAAAGGTTAATCTAGTAGACCGCTGCCCAGCCAATCCGAATACAAAATTAAAAATTTAAAAACTTGAGATATTTGATATTAGGAATAACGACAACTAAAATACGTTTATCTATCTTTCCCTATTAAAAAAAAAAACAAAAATGTACATATGTCTACCTCTTGTAAGGTTGGCGGTTCGTGAACTTGAAGGTATAATTTTCTGTTAATGTTAACTGACATCTGCCACCATATGTACATTTATAAACTAGAGTAAATAATTTTCAAATTATGATTCAAATTAAATCTATCTTGTTCATTTATTTTATGGAGTAGATCTAGCTCTATCTTGAGTCCACGCCCCGATACTCACCGTCGAACAGTTGGGCGCCAATTTAGTATAGCATACCATGCTAAGGGAGACTTACCTCTAAGCAAATAAATGCCAACGGCAGACGGCAGCTAAGAATGTTAACTGTCTTGTCAATGTTTAGTCGTTTGCCAGTCGCTTGTAGTCTAATGACCCTTCTACCGTCCTATATCATGTTTAGTGTATGGTTACAATGGAGTAGGCCAAACTTTAAACTGTAATAAGTCAGAAATTTTATTGTCAAATTAGATAAAGTATAGTAGTATTAAAGTAGTACACACCTTGTTCATGTGTTTACAACATATAAAGATCCCTTTTACTGGGGTTGAATAAAGAATTGCATAATTATATGAAAATATTTGTTTCGTATGGTACTAGTTTAGTACTGCAAACTGCCAAAACTTGAAAAAGTCACAGTTAAATTAGATTGCATGTCACTCAGCATAAATCATTTTCAATGTAGTTTTTATATACTGGCATAAACTATCTCCTACATATTTACTACACGTACACAACAAGTAATCAAAATCTAATTAATTTTTAACATGAGGGTCCGATATGGGTGAATTTGGTTCTAACCTGACGTCAAGGTCTGATATGGTGCTAGTTATCCGCTGCCTGATCTATGGGAAACTCCATGCCACCGGGTAGTAACTCGGAGATGACAGTACGGGGGTCAGGCTTTGGCTCTGCAGTTCCAGTCGTGTAATCCTCATAAATCGTCTAGAGCACTACGCTTGAGGGGCGTTGATGCAAATATATAGCCTCTCACATTCAAAAGAACTTCACCTTGACGGGTATATACCGGGATTATACTTCGGTAGACTCGAAGCGAAGCTCTGTCAGGGGCACACCAGGCCTGTAGCTGGGAGATCGGGATGGGAAAAACATTCAAAACCATGTCCCGCCACATCTGCGGTTAGATTAGAGCGGGCAGTGAAGTCCCGCGTGGTAGAAGTAGTCCTAATGCTGGACGAAGGGTTTGTCCACCCTCACGGGTGAGCACGTTTGTAGCTCCGGTACTAGCCTGGAGAGCTAGTAGAGCGAGGATAGGCAACCTTGCTCTAACCAAGTGAGTAACTAGTAGCATTTGCTACGCAAATGCGTGCTGATTGGGCGTATCTCAATCACTTGTTCTTGGAAGGAACGTGGGGAATTAAGTATTGGTGAATATTGGTTAAGTATTAAGTAAGGTGACCTACGTAAATAAATTTTCGGATTCCCACAACAGTCACAACGCAAATTACAGATTTTGAGAAAAACGAGGTTGGATTATCCGATATACTTCTTCAGATAAAAACCAAGTTACAATTACAATCACAATATACTCCTATGCCATTTATTAACAATTCTTCACATATAGAACAATATCATGCCTTTCACTTGTCAATATAGATAATACATAATACATACATAAGTCATGATAAATTATAATATGTGATCCAAAAAATACCGAATCAAAATTTCCCACGAAAAAGAAGGATAGATATACAAAAACTAAACGTATTTATACTCTTTTCTTTTGTAAATCTATTATGTGTTAGTACGAGAAAATTTAAAACACATCTAATATTCCTTTGTATTTTTGAAAAAATTGTGTTTGTTGCTTTATCTATACATATTCCAGTCCATGAATATTGATGTCAACATTCTGAATTGAAAAGTACATCCACAGTTCTGTATGCCAATTTACTCCATGCATAGTTCCCGATGTTCTGCCAATTTCTTGAATAAATTCCGTTAATTATAAGTTATACAATCCGCACAATCTAGTAAATGTGAAAATGACTAATTGCACACAATCTCTAAACTGAACGGTAATGACCGTGAAAAATGATTTTTCACGATCAGTGGTTTTATTAAAACGCCATAGATGTCAGCACTTGCAACATTATAATATTATTAATTATTTGAAATATAAAATGTTATAAATTTTAGATAAAGGTTAAGTTAGTTTGTTTAATTATTGTTTTACATTAAATTATATTTTTAATGCAAATCCTTCTAGAAAAATTATCGCTTCAGCGGGGAATCGAACCCTGGACCGCCTGAGTGCTAAGCCAGACCTCACACCGTTCAGCTATCTAGGCGTGTTGACATTATTTGATTATTCTCGTATATAATGTTATTAAAAATTGTTATTCAATATATAATTGTTAATATATTATTCATTATTATTGCTAAATTAAAATAAAAACAATAAAAATTTTATAATTTGCTACATAATTCACAAGTGCAAGCGCGGTGAGTACACTTTCAAAGCTACCTTCCTTGTCATCACAATACATGGAATGCGAGAATATTTTGACATTTCGCAGCAAAGAGGTTAATAACCTTGATAATTGAATTGTGATTGTTTATATAAAATTACTTTTTAAAAACGAGTACATACGTATGATTATTTAGCTGTAAGTACTTAGTAGATTAACTGAAATTATACAGTTTGTAAACGTATTATTACTATTGTCGTTAAAAGTTTAATATTTACTTTTGTCGTTTTCGAAATTCTAGATGTATCATGAGTGAATCCGATGATGGGAAAATGGAGTGTACACTTGTACACCTCCAAACATTGTGGAAGCGGCTCACATTACGTTTCTTAATTTATTGCCAGAGATTTCACGTAAAAAATATGAATGCGAGTATAAATTCTAGGTAAAATATTTTTCTTAGCTTTTGGTGATTTGTTACTTTTTTTTGTTGTCATAGATAAAGTATAGTGTGTAACGCGTGCAAAAAATGCCAATTTCACACTCGTGAGAAATTTGCACTTTTCTGCACTTGTAACACAATATATTACTCTTATTAAGTTCTCATTGTTCTTTATCGAAATTAAAATTTTTTATTACTGCAGATGTTCTCAGATAATAATTAAAATTTTTCTATAAAAACGGAAAAAGAAAAAGGTTTTGGTATGTTTGATTCAGTTGGTTTAGTGTGCGAATTTTATTGAAACTAGACATATTTGCTGACTATAAAGAATAAACTTTGTCCAAAGTTCATTCGTTTTAATTTGATTTTACTTTATTTATTTTGTAAGGTTATGTAAGTCGCTAGCGTTCTCTTCCGTATTACATGGGTTCGGTAATAATCGCTAAAACAAAAATGACGAATGACAAAAACTAGTTTGGATTTAAATCAATAAGACCTTACCCAATCATTTTCATTAATTACATTGCTGACATTTGAAGTTAAATTCTCATTAAATGTTTGTAACGTATGCGTGGAAATAATGTTCATATTTTCATCAGCCTCGGGGCTACTTTCGACTTCGACATCATTTTTAAACATGCTATTTCTATCAGCAATGAATACTTTTGCTTTGTGTCCTTTTAGTCCTGTTAATAGTCCGGGGAAAATGCATTTTAGTTACTGTAAATATTCTTCTCTAATTAAACAATTCTCACAACATCTTAGTTTTAATTAAAATATCGCTACACTATAAAGGTACGGAGAGAAATTTCAAGTTGTAACCATAATATTCAAAATATTTACAGCGTTTTATGGGTGATTTTCTGAAGAATTAGTTTCGAAATAATGACTAACAAATAATATCTTTTATTAAGTTTATTGTTTCCAACCTTACTTTGTGCAACTCCATAACCATGAAATAAAATAAAAAGATTAATTAAAAGTTTCGCAAGAATTATTAAATTATAACCTGATAATTGTTTCAACATAGAGTTTTGGTAGTGTGATGATCACCGGTGCTTTGGATAATTTGTAGTATCCAAGGCAAGACATGTAAACTAGAGTCAAGAAATAATTCATGAACCAAAGAGTCAAAGCATTCATTCTCTGGTCTTTAAAAGTAAAAGACTAAAGCTTATATACCATAATCCGTCTTTTACTCGATGTAATACAGAAGATATTATAGTACTGTAGCGACTAGTGTGCTTGCCTGTCACCCAATCGGCCCGGGAGCGACTCCCGGTAGCAATTATTATTATTATTATATAAAATATCATTTTCAATGGTTCGTTTTCGGTCACGTCAGCTATCAATGCAGCAAGAATAGGGATCTATTTACAAAAATTGAGTAACGCCCCTAATAATCTGCGTGCACCATACCATCTCGCATCATTCATAGGTGCACGCGCACTCAAATAATTACAATTAACTTATGTTTCCGTAAAAGCTGGTGAATTTCGAAATCACTGAAAAGATTTTAATCCCGTAGCTTGTTTCTTGGAGAATGTCTTTTTATATAAAATTTTTCAAAGGATTTTTCGAGAGTCGAATAATGAGCAAAATGTAAAAAAAATAATTAGAGAAATTGACAAAACAAATACAAAACGCATTACGCGAAAACGGTAACATATAAAGGCAAACTGTAAGCAAACGAATTGTAGGTCTCAAAAAGATCTACAAAAAAGTCCCGGATGGCATACACTTTATGTAACTACTCACATCAACATTTTCCTAATAATTATTTTTTCGGAAAACCTTTTTCTCTCTGGAATGTTGTCTTACCCCGCCACTGAATGAAACGCCGATAATTTCTGCATTTCGTTGCCTTTAGAATTGCTTCAAGATAATCTGTGAAGATTTGAAGCTTGTAGCTTATGCCATTCAAGAGATATATAGCCATAATGATTTTTAAGAAATGCCCCTTTCCTTGTAACTCCTAGGGTCTTTTAAGATTAAAAATATACTCGTGCACCCTTTTTGGGTAAGGCTCACCTCCCTGTAGAATTTAAGCTTACTAAGTCTTCTAGTTTTCGAGATATTTTTCGGTGGATATCGGACATTGGACATCGGAACTGGCTATTGTTATATGTTTGATAAATAGATAACTAGATAAAAATAATATTTAAATATTTAATATTTGCAAGAATTTATAATAAAAGCTAAATTTTGATGATCTTTAGCCCTAATAAGGACGTAAATTAATGTCCTCTTTCTTTTTGATAACCGAATAACTAGTAGGAGATGCGAGTTCGTTCTAGTAATAATTCAATCGATTAATGTTTATAAAATTTAATAACTCAAATAGTGGAAAGGATTGTAAAGCTTAAAAATTTAAATGAAGAATTTTCAAAGCTTAACAGTAACTGCCCTTTGTGCTTTTAGCGGCAAAGTTAAAATGTGAAAGTTCTTTAATGGTGTTCAAAAAAAGGCAATTAAGTGTTTGGTGTTGCGCTGGTTAAATTTGAATACTGTAAATACTGTCAGTCATTTTGTTAATTAATCATATGTAAATTTTCGAATGTTCCTTAGTAAGGAAGTAATAAAACATTGTAATTTAAAAGGAGATACTTAATTAAGCTTAATTTGTAATCCTTTATGTATTTTTATGTTTAAACTAAAAGAAAAGGTTCATGTTTGGCGTACATTTGTCTTGTACTTTATTTTCTACCTAACCAATTATTTAAGACCAATGAACTTTATTCAATAAACGAGAAATAGACGTAACCACCTCCAGCTTATATAGCGCAAGCTTAGTTGCTTGTAGTCAGTTTTTGAAAACTGTAAACAAACCGGACTTCTTTTCCCAAATTTGTTAGATAATAAATACATATTATGATTTACTTCTTTTTCGTTTGAGATGCAACTACATATTTAAGTCGTTCTTTTTATTTTGAGGTCATTGTAAGTGTAAGATAATAAATACTTTATAACAACCTGTTTAGTAACTCTTATCACCTAGTCTCCCGTAATTCTTAGTGTAAACCATTCAGTAATTAATTTTGCATGGTAGTTGATTGCAATATCTAAAGTGTTTTAAAGTGGTCTAGTTGGTAATTATTGTTAGTGAGTCAACAACTACTTAATTGAGTTCGCTTACGAGTATTTTGTTAACCTTTTAAGGAGTGACGGTAGAGTGAGTTCGTTCAGGAGTATTTTGTTCATCTTTTGGAGTTCATCTGGAGTGACTGTAGTATAGAGTGAGTTGATTTAATGCGAACGTGAATTATAATGTCTATTTTATTCTGTAGCCACACACTTAGGGTTAGACAATCTTATAAAACTCATTCTTCTTGCTTTTCTTGCAATTATCCTGGAATACTTTTAAATTCTCTAATTGACAACTTTCTTTTTGATTTTGTATAGTCTCGGAATTTATCTCTTCGAAAAGACAGCTTATAATGCTTTTCTGGACCTAATTAGGATTTTTTGGTGTTTGTGTTGACCCAGCATATTTATCTGTTCGAAAAGAAAGCGTTCAGTGCTTTGCTGTAGAGCATGCGTGGTCCAGACTTTATTTGTTCGAAAAGGAAACGCTCAGTGTTTTCCTGGGTCTGTTGGTCAGGAGTCGGTGCTTACCTGTTCGAAAAGGAGCGTTCAATGCTAATCCGACTTAATCTACAATGTGATGTTATATGTATTTACTTAATTTAAGCTGATACGGTACAGTCTTTTGCTGATTGTCTTATTCTCTAGGATTCTCTTGCTTTATGAGCAAAATCAGACATCCGTATAAGTTATTACTTTTTAGTTACTATATAATAAAACGTAGAGCATTCATTGAGTGGTGAATAAGTGCGTTATGTTATACAATCTTCGCCTTCTGGAGGAGTTTCTTTTGGGATGCGGCAACGTACTTAGGACTGTATTTTGTTTTACAGTGGTTATATAACGTCAAGGCCCCGTGCAAGGAACGAATAGTCCGACCAGAAAAAGTGTTCATTTGCGCAACAAGTCGGTTAGTTAATTAGCTATTTTTATTTTCCATTACCTCCTTCTAAAACTATCCTTACAAATTGTAGATTACCGTCGCAATTTTTTTAAACAATAATAACAAATAATTTGGGTGGCGCCCTCTATAATGTTGCTTATTTATTTCTGTTTTAATCTGAAATTACTAAACTTTTGTGATTAACATCCATGACACCTCAGGTAATTTTTTTAAGTAGTCTTATCCGGTGTTTTGAGTTTTATTACGTTAGTATAAGGTTTTTAGATTGTTAATGCTACAAATTGACGCCCATTTGTGGAGCTGGTAGTTTTATAATATTAAAAAGTATGTTTCAAATATGTGACAATGCCTTGGTAGATACATGCCACTGAAACTGAAACTCGATTGACAAAAATCTGAAACGGTATGGCTTCGTTAGAGATCTTCATATATTTTAATGTAGTTTTGTAAGATTTAAATAAATTATTTAAAAGTTAAACTTCTTTTGTAACATTCATTTTTATGATGTACTGTTGATTTATTACGTATGTAATTGTCGATTCGTAACGAATAATCAGGACATACTTCTAAAACTTATCCGGATTGACATGCCGTAATGTAAGTTGCCAATTTTAAAATTAATTAAATGCTACTCCACTACTTTTTAGCTATGTAAACGTTGTTATCTACATAAAAACCTTATTATTCAACTAACGCAGTTTCCACACAATGACGAAAAGTATACGTAGAAACAAAATTACATATCAAGTAAAGGAAAGAAAGGAATGTGTGGGTTTGTTTTACTGCACCGCTCTTCAATTGTTTGTAAAAGCTACTAATTCAGTATAATGTGAAATTTACGGAATGTAGGTTTTGTTTAATATACGCATTCATAACTTCTCCGATTTTATTTTGCTTTAAATAAAAGATTAAACGGCTTATTACATACAGAGCTATTTATTTACTATGCAATATATGTAAATCGTATAAAAGAGCGTGCTGTATAATTGGTTGTCTATGTGTGCATAATGCTTTTACTTGATTATTTTCAAATGCAACATAGGGTAAATTACATAGATTGCAATTTAATTTAATAGCGATGTATACGTAATAAACATTTTATGTTAACACATACAAGGGTCTAGATGGAACTTTCGTCTCCCTGTTTTTTTTTGCCTCCCGGAAAAAAATAATACTAACAATTCAATACAATTCATATATACTATAACGAGCGGGTTTGCAGTATGTATCCTACAGCGTGGTCCTTAAAGCTGGCGCCACTACGCGACGTGAATTGTAAGCTTAAGCGAAGAAATATTCATTTGCTATGAAAACCGCGTACATAATTTAAAGGTTCGTACCCACATTATTATTATATTAGTTAAGTGAATTCATTTTTGAAGGTTCAAAGAACCGGCCGTGTTCGCTAGTATAATAATAATAATAATAGTAATAGTAACAGTAACAGTAACAGTAACAGAAACAGTAACAGTAACAGTAACAGTAACAGTAACAGTAACAGTAACAGTAACAGTAACAGTAACAGTAACAGTAACAGTAACAGTAACAGTAACAGTAACAGTAACAGTAACAGTAACAGTAACAGTAACAGTAACAGTAACAGTAACAGTAATAGGAACAGCAATAGTAATAGCAATAGTAATAGCAATAGCAATAGCAATAGCAATAGTAATAGCAATAGTAATAGCAATAGTAACAGCAATAGTAACAGCAATAGTAACAGCAATAGTAACAGCAATAGTAACAGCAATAGTAACAGCAATAGTAACAGCAATAGTAACAGTAATAGGAATAGCAATAGGAATAGCAATAGGAATGGCAATAGGAATGGCAATAGGAATAGCCATAGGAACAGCAATAGGAACAGCAATAGGAACAGCAATAGGAATAGCAATAGGAATAGCAATAGGAATAGCAATAGGAATAGCAATAGGAAGAGCAATAGGAACAGCAATAGGAACAGCAATAGGAACAGCAATAGGAACAGCAATAGGAATAGCAATAGGAATAGCAATAGGAATAGCAATAGGAATAGCAATAGGAACAGCAATAGGAACAGCAATAGGAACAGCAATGGGAATAGCAATAGGAATAGCAATAGGAATAGCAATAGGAATAGCAATAGGAAGAGCAATAGGAACAGCAATAGGAACAGCAATAGGAACAGCCATAGGAACAGCAATAGGAACAGCAATAGGAATAGCAATAGGAATAGCAATAGGAAGAGCAATAGGAACAGCAATAGGAACAGCAATAGGAACAGCAATAGGAACAGCAATCAACAGCAACGGCAACGGCAACGGCAACGGCAACGGCAACGGCAACGGCAACGGCAACAGCAACAGCAACAGCAATAGTAATAGTAATAATAACCCCCTGAGGGTCTCACACCTTGTGAGTAGAGGAGCTGGCAACCCGAGGTACCCTAGCTGGGCCTGTCTATACTTCAACTAGCTTTACGGACAGGTCCCTTTCTGTCTTTCTTTTCTATCTGGTCTCCCTTGACCAACTCTTGTTCCTTCCAGGCCCCGACGCTATTAGAGTAATCGAGGGCTAGGGGACCTTTTAAGTTTCCTTCTTTACTCTCTGAAGACGGACGCAATGGTGAAGGTTTACGCAATTGTTTATTGTTTGGTTTAGACGCAAGAGCTGGCGCTGCGGGGTGTAGCTTCACTTCGCCTGAAGTGGAGTCAAGCTTCCGCAGGCCCCCGGCCTGGCAAGCGCTTAGGGGGGTGCCCACGTCGTCGGAGGCGTGGGATCCCCGAAAGTTTTTTTCAACCAGTAAGGGACTGGAGCCCTAGGGAGATGAATTTTCCTCCCACCAGGGCATATTCCCGGTGCAGCAGGGGAACTTGCTGGTGTCGGTGGTGATCCCGCCGTCATGGGTATACTCCACCGGGGCAGCTCCCCTAAGTTAGAGATTATTTTAATGCAAGCATGAGTGAAGATACTTTAAATCCAGAGCTTCTCGGCTCCACCCCTTCCCAATCCCTAATCCTAACCCCAACCCCAATCCCAACCTCCCCTCCAATCCCATTAACCCCTTCAGTCCTTCCCAACCCAACCCTTTCCAATACAGATTTCCCCCCTATAAGAGAGAGTTTTTGGCATAGAGAGACGGTGAATTGTCCCCGGTTCCTAGTCATGGAGAAGAATGAAGGTGATTTTGTAACAACTAGTCCATTTATCATATCCAAGGTTATTTATGGTTTAATTGGAAGAACGAAAATGGTTAAAAGAATGCAAGGGATGATTTTGATTGAGACAGTTTCGAATGCACAGTCGCAACGACTGTTAGAAGTTACCCGATTTGGCGAATTTGATGTTAAGGTGTATCCTCATATGACACTTAACATATCTAAGGGAGTAGTGTACTGTCGAGACTTCCTTAACTGCAGTCTAGATGAGATCAAGCAGGGTTTGAAACATGAGGGTGTTGTTGAAGTAAGAAGGATTAAAAGTAGAAGATACGGGGAACTTGTCGATACCCCCAATCACATTCTTACTTTTAGCACACCTAAGTTACCGAAAACTATCACTGCAGCTTTTTATTCCTTAAGTGTGAGACCCTATATACCTCCACCTATCCGCTGTTACAAATGCCAATCATTTGGTCACGTGTCGTCTGCTTGTAACAAGACTGAAATATGTATATGTGGTAACCCTCCGCATAGAGGTGAAGCCTGTACCCAACCCTTCAATTGCCCTAATTGCAAGGGAAACCACTCAGCGATATCAAAGACTTGTCCAGTACTCCAACAAGAAATTAAGATACAGGAAATCAAGACCGTACACAGAGTTACCTATATCGAAGCAAAACGCATGTCTAATACCCTTGTAGTCCCTTCCCGTTCCTATGCCCAAGCTACTACTCCTTTAGAAGTGACAACTCTTCGGATGCTAATTCCTGAAATCAGAGGGATCATTAAAACTGAATTAGCTAAATTAACCAGTGCTCTTTTAATAAAAAGAACTGCTTCCTTAGAAACTACTACTAGTGATGATGAGATTATAATTAATTCCCAAACACCTACTCCTAAAACCAATAAACTCGTAGTACATGCTTCATCAAGTAAAGAACCCGATGTAAACTCGATAAATTTAAGTACGCATGATAAAAGAAAGCTCTCCCAAATTAATAGTAAATCGGAAGATGAGAGATCTGGCATAGACTGTAGTCTAGATTATGTTGATCAAGCGATAATAAAGAAAATAACGAAAAAGAAAAAAGGCTAGCCGGAAGGTAAGCCTCGTAAGAGCAGATAATTAGCCTAATTAACAATTTATTTTTAATCCTGTAAACCGTTTTATCTTTGTTTATAACTATTTATAATATTTTAATAATGGGCCCCACTCAAACTATGCAATTAACCGATGACAATATTATCAATACAAATGCTGTTATTATACAATGGAACTGTAACCGTTTTCTCAACAACCTTCCAGAATTAGACCTCCTGGTTAAAAAATATCATCCTTTCAGTATTTGTATCCAATAATCGAGGTTTTCTCCAGCTAAGATTATAAAATATAAAAACTACAACATTTATCGTAAAGATGTTCAAGATGGTGAAAGAGCGCATGGCGGAGTCGCAGTTTTAATAAAACAAAACTTTCGAAGTGCTTTAGTACCCCTACAGTCAAACTTGCAAGTAGTAGCAGTCCGTATAGAATTTCCGATTCAAGTCACTCTATGTTCTATTTACTTACCAAATCCTGACTGGACCCAAGATGATTTAACCAATTTGGTTTCACAGCTTCCTCGACCTTTTCTGCTAGTCGGTGACTTTAATGCTCACAGTCCATCTTGGGGATCAACAGAAATCAGTGGCACTGGACGTGTTGTTGAAAACCTACTTGAAAACATTGAGCTAACACTGCTAAATGATGGTTCATTCACACATTTCTCTGCATGACATGGGACTTTTTCGGCTATCGATCTGACCATATGCTCCTCAACTATTTTAGCAAATTTGCTGTGGTATGTTGAACAAGATTTACATCATAGCGACCATTATCCGATTGTCATAGAGTTCAACGCCTTAAAGAAAAGCTCATCATACCTACCTGAAAGCTGGATATTTCAAAGAGCAGATTGGATACAATTTAATAGTCAATTAGCTAAATCATTAATAGAAAACCCATCCACATCAATGGAAGATTTCACCAATGCAGTCCTCCAGGCAGCAAACGACTTTATACCGAAACGATTCGGCGCAATTAGAAGCTCTCGCAAGGTTCCATGGTGGTCTGACACTGTAAGGGTGGTTATTGCTGAAAAGAAAAAAGCATTACAAAAATTCAAGCGACAACCCACGCAAGAGAATTTAATACTCTTCAAACGGAAAAAGCCATTTGTCGCAAAACCATTGCCAGTGCTAAGAAACGATCATGGCAACAGTATGTTTCGTCCATGAGGGAAGACACACCTATAAAGGAAATCTGGCACAAGGTTAAATCGATAAAAGGGACCAGTTGTCCATTATCTATTTCTTCTATAGCTGTTGATGATGCTGTTATCAGTGATTCAAGACAAATAGCAGACAACTTAGGAATACACTTTGCACAATCGCATAACAAAGAATTTGGCGAAGCAATACAAGAAATATATTCAGACTTTAACACAGAAGCAGAACTCCCTTACAACGTAACCTTGACAATGAATGAACTAGATTATGCTATTGCTAATTCTAAGAGTTTTGCCTTGGGTCCAGATGATTTATCTATAGGGATAATAAAACACCTAACGGTCGAGAACAAAGAAAAATTGCTCGCCGCCATAAATACGGTATGGCAAGGTGAAAACGTTCCTGAATCTTGGAAAAATGCTATTATAGTGCCGATACCTAAAGTTCCAAACCCGTCCGAGCCCTCACATTTTAGACCTATCTCCATTACCTGTTGTATCGGTAAACTAATGAAAAAGATGGTCAACTATCGATTATGTTGGACGCTCGAAAACTTAAACCTACTGTCGCCTTTCCAGTTTGGATTCAGGAAAACCCACTGCACGACGGACGCAATTGTATGCATTGAAAATACTATTAACAATTGCTTTTTATTTAATCTACACGCCTCTGCAGTATTTCTCGACTTAAAGAATGCCTTCAATGCTATAAAATCTACTCATATTCTGCATCAATTACATCAGTGGGATTTTAGAGGTAATCTACCCAATTTTATAATACAATTCTTGGAGAATCGCTCTATAAATATCAGAGTAAATAACACCCTGTCGAATACGTACCCTTTAAAAAATGGTACACCTCAAGGGTCACCGTTAAGCGCCACTTTATTCTTAGTCGCTGTTAACTCAGTATTATCGTCCATAGGGAATTCGGTTGGCTTTTGCGCTTATGCTGACGACATAGTGCTCTTCGCAGTCGGAAAATCTGCAGATGAAATACGGGAGAGGCTACAATCTGCACTCACAAACGTTTGTAACCTATTAAAACAAAAAAATCTTGAGATTTCGTCACCAAAGACAAAATCTATACATTTCTGCAGGAAGCGTAGTACTTGTCAAAATCCACATATCTTCGTACTGGGAGATCACGAAATAGAAAATGTTGATAATATTAAATATCTCGGAATAACGTTAGACAAAATACTTACATGGAAAGCCCATATCGATCAACTTACACTTAAATGTAAAAATATTCTAAATTTAATAAAAGTATTAGCACACACCAGTTGGGGATCTGATCGAGAAGTTCTGCTGCACATTCATAAGAGTCTAATCATTTCCAGACTTGACTATGCCTGTGTAGCATACTCATCAGCAAAACCAAGTCAGCTTGCTCCTTTAAATGTAATTCATAATAGCGGAATTAGATATGCTATAGGCGCCGTAAGAACATGTCCAGTCGACAGTCTATATGCCGATTCAGGATTAGAACCATTGGAATTAAGACGCGAACGATGCATAGCACAATATCGCGTTAACTTAAGTCGCGATTCTAGGCATAAAGTATACAAGCTGTTCAAAAGAAACACCTTTGCTAATTACTACTCCGCGCAACCCAGTCGGCATCAATCATCTTCATTCCGTTCCTCTTCTATTGTAAATAACTTAGATATCCATCAGTATTTAACAAGTCCCACAGTAAACGATCATATACAACCATGGATCTGTAGCTCTCCAATAATAAAAATTGATTTAATTAAACTAAACAAGAGAGAGATCAATTCTGCAGCTATAAGGCAAGCCTACTACGATTTAGTGAATAATATAAACACATATCAACTGATATTTACGGATGGTTCCAAAACGGACCATGTTGTTATGCTGTTGTACATAATAATACTGTTTTGAAGCGCTCTCTACCGAAATTCGTGAGCATATTTACCTGCGAAGCATTAGCCGTACAGGACGCTCTCAACATATGTTTAGAATCTATCCACTCACAGTTCGCAATTTGCGTTGGCCCTCTCTCTGTTTTATTAGCTATAAATGATCGTTTCTCCCAGGATGCAATAATACAAAAAATACGTAACACATGCCATCAAGTAACGTACGTAGAATCGCACTATAGATAAGATCATGTTACATGAGAATTGCTTAAGATAATAAAACTCACGATATCAAATTACCAGCTTTCTGATAAATGGACGTTATCTCTATGAGAAAGTTCTTTAGCATTTATTCTCTCATGACCATGAAAACTGTGTAGGCAGATAAGGTATAAATACCTCTGTTTTAATATTAAGTCTTTAGTCTTTATAAATCATCATCCAACTCACAAGTCTTTATAAATCTTCATACAACTCACAAGTCTTTATAAATATTCATTCAACACACAAGTCTTTATAAATGTGAGTATTAAAACTAGGTGTGGATTTTAAAATTGTCCTGCTAGTAAAAACATAAAGGCTCATTCGAGTTTTAATTAATTATTTTGCTTAATGTCATTTAAATGTGAATTTTAAAATTGTTCTGTTAAGTGTGTTAATTCAAATTTAATTATTTTAAGCTCGTCTTAAAACTTCGTTAAAATAATTACAGACAAAGTAATATTAATACATTTGTATCATTAATGTTAACAAGATAGTTTTCTACTAATTAAAAATTAATAAAATATATTCTACGACTGCAAACGAAATATATAAATGTGTTTTATTATATTCAATAAATAAAGTTTTAAAAAAAAAGCTTCGGCCACAGAATATAATTAAACTATCACCTGTTAAGTAACAATAAAATGATAATATTTGTATGGGTTCCAAGTCACTGCAATATTCAAGGCAATGAGAAAGCAGACAAAGCCGCAAAGGAGGCTGCAAGTGATGAGTTGGAAATTCAGCAAATACTTAGATTTCAGGACCTGAAAACGGTGATTAAAAACAAAATACTAGAGAAACACCAAAGTTATTGGGACCGAAGTAATACTTACCTTAGAAGCTTTCAGCCTAAAGTCGGAGAATTTACATATCCACCACACCTTACAAGAAAGGAACAAGTAGTATTACAGAGAATCAGAACTGGGCATACCTACCTGACCTCAAAATATATGTTGTCTGGTGATAATCAACCAATCTGCTATATGTGTGAAGTGCCATTAACAATTCGTCATATATTGTTAGAATGTCACCAATACAATGTTCAATGTGCCTCCTTTGACATTGAAAAACTTATTAATGGCACTACAGAAACCCTAGAATTTATAAAAAGTATAGAGCTATTCAAGGATTTATAGTATAAAATTAAGAAACAGCTGTGATATTTTCTATATTTTATTAATTTTCTATATTTTATTTATACAAATACAAATTATATAGTCTGTGATAAAAACTACTAACTGTGATATTTTATATATTTAAATTATGTTTATTTATTTACACATCTAACTTTAATCTCGTTTTATTTATTTTACATATTTATATACTTGTTACCGTCTTATTAGTGTTTTGTGTCGTATTCTATTACGTATTTGGTTCATGTTGGTTGTATATACCGTTGTGCTTGTTTCGTTAGTTATATTTATATGTTATTGCATCAGTTTGCTGCTAACTAGTGATCATATACATCAGCAATGTTGTATAGCAAGAGCGACAAATGACCCTGGTAGTCGAATCGCTTAATTAAAAAAAAATAAATAAAAAATAATAATAACTCTCTCTTAACCCCATGTCCAGAATGCTGAACAACTGTAAAGGATACACCATCGGAAAAATTCGTAACACCAACGTCATGTTAACCCATCTCATGTACGTTGACGACATTAAGATTTATAGTAGCACAGAACAACATCTAAAACAAATGTTAAAAATAGTCGAGATTTTCAGCGAAGACATTTGCATGATATTTGGACTGAGTAAATGTAGAACGCAAAGCATGCGCAAAGGAAAAAGGGAAATTGTAAATTATGAAACAACAAGTGGAGAAGATATAAAAGGCATGCAAGAAGGTGAAATATATAAATACTTAGGCATAAAAAAATCTCGTATGAATCAAACAACACAAATGAAGGTAGACTTAACATCGGAATATATGAATAGAATAAAAATGTTAACTAAAACCAAGCTCTATGGAAAGAATATAATAAAAGCCATCAATACATATGCAGTACCTATGCTAGAGTACTCCTTTGGAGTCCTTCCATGGACAGAAACGGATATACAAGAAATAGAAAGAAAGACACGAAAGGCACTAACATCGGCTAGGTTCCATCATCCAAAATCGGCAACTGAAAGACTCACACTGCCATGTATCGACGGCGGAAGGGGAATAGTAGATTTAAACAACCTACTAAATAAACAGAAGGCATTACTAAGAAATTATTTTCTGGAAAAACAAGCCACATCTATCACACATCAAGCAATAGTGACCATTGACAATAACTACTCTCCTCTAAACCTAGCAAACGAAGTTCACTTTCCGCAAATAACAAACGAAGAAAAACATAGAAGGTGGACAGGGAAGGCGCTGCACGGAAAACATGTGTACGAATTAAGTCAACCACACGTTGATAAGAAAGCCTCTAACGCCTGGCTAACACATGTAACGGGTACATTTTCCACAGGCATTTAGTATGCAGAATTTTGTATTTATTCTCATTAAAAATCTTAAGTTCGGTCCTGTAGGGCTGCGTTTTATTTAAACAAGCATTTCATCATTTAAATAATTCCTACTGAAAGCACTTTTAAGAAAAGATTGTTTCATATTTGCTGTAATTAAAGAATGTAGCGTCATAATGATGTTGTTTTTCGTATCCTGCTAAATTGCATTTTAAAATAATATCAATTATTTTAGGGAGAGACCTTGCTAAGAAACTGTGAGAAGTACTTGATCATCAATTTTATAGAAATATTTTGTTAACATTCTGAGTATACAGGATTCGAAAATTAAGTTTCCTTTGTTCGTGAATTGCGTTTTAAATTTTAAGTCTGTTTATAGCGTAGGAATCTTGTCTACAAGGCAGATGCTGTAGCATTCCACACTAGTTTGGCGCGCAATTTTAAGTGCTACTTTTTACACTTAGAGTCGAGAATCCTATAGAAGGCCAAATAAAAGCGCCCTTGCCGCATAAAAACAGATGTATTCACGCGTAGTTACGGGAACGAAGTTAATAAAAAGCTCTCGTTGGGGTTGGCGCGAGGCTCTTACGATAAAACCCTTACAGCGAACGGTCGATATGCGAGATTAACCGCTGAACTTATGCTGCTTCATAGTTTGAGTTCCGATCAATATTGATTGATCGATTTTGAATCAATATTACCGGATTACAGTTTATTAATCCTTTAGATTTGAAAGATAATCCTAAATACAGTACAGTACAGTTTTAATGCTATTTTGTGCAGAGTGCAAGTTTTAAAAGAATTTCCGTCTCGTTAATTGGTGTTAGAAGATTTTTATAATTTTGTAACGCGGGTAAATAAATGTGTTTCACGCTATAGTGAAGAACTATAAAACAACCAACAATTATTTTGCTTCGTTTGGGTTTAAGACCAGTGCAGTTTTTTTAAAGCAAAACCATTTAAAGCGATCTCGAATTTAACGATCGACTCTAGTGCTTTTATAAATTAAAACCCCGCTTAAAGAATTTAAACGCATTTGGTGCTACACGTGATTAAAAAACAACCTAAGTTTCTGAAACATTATCGTTATTTTCCAAGTGAAAACCCCGTTTGTTCATGAAATCATATGGGCGAATGACATTAACTAAATATTATCGCATTTTTGGTACGGAGAATCAACACTTCAATACAACGCCGAGTTCAACGACAATTTCCCCAAATGAAAGGCCGAATTTCCAATTTCTACTGGACTATATGTATGGTATTCCACAAATTTGAGGGATAATATTCAAGGTACTGTAGTTTTAAGGATTTGTTTATAATTCAGTTAATTAAGAATCTCACAGTTAAGAATTTTTTCTTAGGGGAGAGCTCTCTTCGTTATTAAAAAAATCTTTAAACTTTAATTTAATTACAAATCATTTATATTGATACTGTTGAATTGATTTAATTTGTCTAATCTCATTTAGATATTTGTTTATAAATTTTGTCCAGAAAAAGACCAGTCAATACAAATTTTAATATTTGAATTAATGTGTTTGAACAATTTTTCTGTTCGATCCAATAAACTTTTTGGTTACTTCCGTTATCTAATGAAAAGTTCTAGATGAATTTTTATTGATTTATTCTGGTTTAGTTATAATCTAATGAACTTAGATTGGAATTGTAATAAATGTATGAGGTGTGTTTTATTTCTTATATATATGCAAAGTTATGTCGTTATCATTTTTCTGATTAAATAAATGTTATCAATTCAAAACTAAGGATCTAGAAAACGGAACCATATTAGTTATGAATGCTCTGCTTCATTTTACTTCAAAATTTTAAATTAACAAAATTTTTTGATTCAACTAAATATTTTATTCATTTTCTGGTTAATGAATTTAATCATTTTTAATGCTTATTCAATTTACATCTTTGATTGGTTATTTATAATTAATAACTTAAGCTTCATAACCAGATGGCGCCCTTTTAAGTTTTTATTTGTGTTTGAACCTTTATCTATTCCTTTTGACAATTTATACAGCTGTGGAACCAATACCTACGACTTGACTAATTAATTTGTAAGAGAGAGTTTAAATCTCAAGCTGTGGCAGACATTTGAGTTTTTAGTTACAGTAAGCATGAATTATTTTATATAATTTTATAGTTAGTTTATTGTCATTTAGTCTGACAGAAAAACTAGTGTTTCACACACGCTGGTCTATTTCCAGAAACAGAAGGTTTTATGTGTTCCATACAAGACCAGGTTGTAAACACAAGAAATTACAAAAAACACATTATTAAAGATGGTACGCAAAACGACACATGCAGACGCTGTAATCAAGCAGTGGAGAACATTCAGCACATTATATCAGGGTGCCAAGCTATAACCAAAGAAGACTATAAGGCCAGACACGATAATGTGGCAAAAATATTACATGACAAACTGGCCAATAAATACTCTTTTATACATGAGCACATACCTTATTACAAATACAACCCTGAAAAAGTATTAGAAAATGAAAATATAAAACTGTACTGGGACAGGGGAATAATCACCGTTAAGACTATCATTCATAATAGACCAGATATTACTTTAGTAAACAAATCCAATAAAACAACTTACCTTATAGATATCACTCTCCCGAACACTGGTAACCTGCAAAATATACATGCTGAAAAAATCTGAAAATACACAGAATTAGGAATTGAAATAAAAAAAATGTGAAAAATGGAATATGTCTATATATTACCTATTATCATATCAGCCACTGGAGTAATTCTAAAGACAATCCACGACTCTCTACGAAAACTAGATATGCCACCGCTTATGTACATGAACATGCAAAAATCTGTAATATTAAGCACCTGCAATATGGTTAGGAAATTTTTAGGTGAATCATAAATTATATCTATACAATACAAATACCTAAACAACAGATAAATACTTACTTTCATCTTGGTCAATAGACCCGTGACTAAGTTATACTTACCGTGCGAAGTCACGAGATACGCAAAAATAATAATAATAATAATACAGCTGGCTGGTAGAATTTTTACGGATATACAAAATAAATCCTAAAGTAATCAACTTCCTCCAAAATACTATGGACCGTTGGGAAGTACAGTTAAATATCCGTACACCGAACACCGAGATCACTACAGAACCTATTAAAATCAGAAGGGGAATATGCCAAGGGGACTATCTTAGCCCTCTATGGTTTTGTTTAGCCCTTAACCCGCTTTCTACAATATTAAACAAAACAAATACAGGATATGGTATTGCAAAACACCAAAACGACATATGTACAGACTAAATCATCTTTTATTTATGGATGATATCAAACTATATAGTAGTACCTCACAACATTTAAAGCAAAACCTGAAATTAGTAGAAATGTTCAGCAACGACATACGCATGAAGCTGGGACTTGAAAAGTGTAAAACCTAAAGCATACACCGTGGTAAGGTGAAAGTAGAAGGCTTTCAGCTTGAAAACAATGAAGTGATAGAAGGCATGGAGGAAGGGGAGACATATAGATACTTAGGCATAAGACAAGGGAAAAAAACAGAGGAGGCTGAAACAAAAAAAGAACTGTCTGAAAAATACCTAGATAAAGTGCAAAGGATAACAAGAACAAAACTCCATGGACAGCATATTATCAAAGCCATAAACACGTTTGCAATTCCGGTTCTCATGTATTCATTTGCCGTAATTCAGTGGACGAACACAGACCTAAGCGAGCTGCAGAGAAGAACAAATAATTAAGAACAAACTACTTACCCTCTCAAGGATGCATCATCCTAAACTAGCCACAGAAAGGCTTACGCTTCCACGATCTGAAGGAGCTAGAGAGTTAATAGACATGAAAAATTTATTGAGTAAACAAAAAACTTTGCTGAGAGAGTATTTTATTGGCACAAAAGGCACTCCATGGCAGGTACGCTCATGAGCTGAATCAGCCGTTCGTTGATGGCACCGCTTCCAATGATTGGCTAACACGCGCAGAACTTTTTCCTAAAACAGAAGGATTTATAATTGCCAAGATCAGGTAATTAACACCAGAAATTACAGAAAATTTATAATAAAGGACGGTACAGTAAATGATTCATGCAGAAGTTGTAATTTGGCCCCGAAAAACATTCAATATATAATATCCGGCTGCCAAATGTTAGCACAAAACGGATATAAGGCGAGACATGATAATGTTGCTAAAATATTACACGAGAAATTAGCAATAAAATACACTCTAATGCAAGAAAGTACCCCCTACTATAAATATATACCAGCTGCAGTACTAGAAAACAATATAGCTGAATTGTATTGAGATAGGAGTATACTCACCGATCAGACCGTTGCACATAACAGACCAGACATCACACTGGTCGACAAGAACAGCAGAGTAGCGTATCTGATACATATTTCCATCCCCAATACAGTCAACATCCAAACAGCTTACGCTGAAAAAATGAGAAAATACGCGGACTTAGCTATTCAAGTTAGACAACAGTGGCAGATGGAACATGTTTATACCATACCTGTAATAATATCTGCCACAGGAGTGATTCCCAAGACACTGCATGAAGCCCTTCGAAGATTAGTTATGCCGAAACTTCTATACGTTGGTATGCAGAAATCCGTTATACTGAACACATGCAACATGGTAAGAAGATTTCTAGGTGACGAAACCACTTAATATAATGTAACGTTCTTTCTCAAATAATAACACAAGTGCTGTTTAAATCGTCTATTCACAAACAAATATTTATTTCTATACACTAATGAATACACTATAAATTAACACTATGATTATAAACCATTAATAACTATTATTTACAGACTATGAGTTTCTAATACAACATTTATATTCACTATTTATTTTGTAATACACAGTTAATGACTTACTGTTGACTGCCCCTTTTCTCCGCGACGCCGACTTTATACCATCCTATAAACGTTCCAGAAGTCGCCCGAACATACCATGTATTTCTAGAATACACCAGAATAAACCGCGTCTGGTTCACATGCCCGCGCGATGCGTCATTCTCTCGAAGGCGGCAGAACACACCACCTGTCGCTCGAAAAGAGGTTCGTTCCTTTTCTCTCTTGTTACACTGCCCCCCTCTTCAAGTCTGTTCTGTCCCAGAACAGAAATTATGCTCTGGTTCCTGTAGAACGGGTCATGACGATATCGACAGTCTTCACCTCGACTACACGTTCCATTACGGTAGAAATAACAGTCTACACTCTTCGTTGGCCTTAATGCGGGTTGTGGGTCAAAATTGCAGACGAAGATCTTGACGTCCGTACCTCTAAAGACAACTTCCAGCATGTTTCTAACGATTCTCCAATCCAGCTGGTCCCGCCCACAGCCGAGTTTGGGAACTGCCAATTTGTTAATTCCCCTGGTAAGCAACTCGATCCTCAAATTCCATAGTGCCCTCCACAAGTCGGCGTAACTTGGTTTCTGGTAATAAAACTGCTTGGTTACCAAGTAGTAAATGGATCGGTCATGATCAGGCAAGCGTAAAGATTTACCAACAGAGGGATTTTGTTCTCGAAGTTCATTCAGCCGTCCAAATTTATTTCTAAACACTACTGCGATCCCCCTGGACATACGGAGATCCGCGGAGACACAGTGGGCAATGGAATAATCACCAGGGACCCGGAAGAGATCTTGTTGCATCTCAGTCGTGACTCCGAATCGCGCTTTTCTAGTTCCAGAGAACGCAGCCATAAATTCTCTAAAGGTTGGCTGATCATCTTCAGGCCTTACGATATTGATAGCCACCTCGGCCTCATCTTTCCGATCCGGGACTGCGTCATTATTTCCCTCATAGTGCGCCAGACGATTGGAGTGTACCACCTTTGGTTTCCCCCTTGGCAATTTCTGGATGCGATAAATCAAGTCATTTATTCGTTTCTTCACCTGGTATGGGCCCTCCCAATTTCGCTGTAACTTTGGAGAATAGCCACGACGTCTTTGCGAGTTGTATAACCAGACAAGCTCTCCAGGTTGAAACCCTCCTTCTTGGGCTCTCACATCGTACGTAGCCTTCATCCGGTCACTCGCGATTCGACTATTGTTTCGGGTTCGGTGGTGAATATCCTCCAACTTCTTCTTTAAGTTGATGACATAATCATTCCCGGCTACCTCCTGCTCTATAGGTGGAGACCCAAATTCCAGATCACACGGTAACCGTAACTCGCGTCCAAACATCACAGACGCTGGTGACTGACCGGTTGTTTCGTGGACCGATGCACGATAAGCCATCAGGAACAGATGCAGGTATTGGTCCCAGTCTCGTTGATGATCGGAGACGACCTTGGCCAAATATTTGCCCATTGTCCGATTCATGCGTTCTACCATTCCATCGGACTGCGGATGTAACGGTGTGGTCCGAGTCTTGCGAATGCCCAACAATCGACAGACTTCTCCAAAGAGTACAGACTCGAAATTGCGGCCTTGATCCGAATGCAGCTCCATGGGCACTCCGAAGCGACTGAAAAACTCTTTGACTAGTACATCAGCAACAGTCACAGCTTCCTGGTTTGGTAGGGCATATGCTTCTGGCCATTTGGTAAAATAGTACATTGCCACTAATATGTATTTATTCCCATCGTCGGTTTCGGGAAATGGTCCGGCAATATCTATGGCTATTCTTTCCAGAGGACTACCCACATTGTACTGCCTCATAGGTGCTCTTCGTTTCCCCAAGGGTCCGTTGCCAGTGGCACATAGTTCACATTTCCGGCACCACTCCTTCACGTCTTCTTTACAGTTGACCCAATAAAAACGCTCCCTAACTTTCTCCAAAGTCTTTTTCACACCGAAGTGTCCTCCTGAGGCACCGTCATGGAGATGTCGCAATACTGTAGCCACTCGGCTTCTTGGAACCACGAACTGAGACCTAATGGTGGTGCCATCTTCACTCTCCAGTACTCGCTTCAGGAGATCGTCTTCCACCTTCAAGGACTCCCATTGGGCCCAATATGCTTTGAGCGTTCTGTTGAAAGGGCTGACGGCCACCCAGGCAGGCCTTTCTCCCACGCGCTTCCATTCCAGTACCATTTTTAGTTCGGGATCAGCCTCCTGCTGTCGTTGCAATTCTTCCGGCAACCAATTGTCGTTGACGATGGTAGTCCTTAATACTTGGCAAACCCTCTCCTCCAAACGAGAGCAATGACGGCAATCCGTTGGACAGGGTCTTCTTGAAAGAGCATCGGCATTTCGATGACTAGTGCCCGCTCGATGTTCGGTGTCAAAGTCGTATCCTTGTAATCGTTCGATCCACCTTGCGACCTGGCCTTCAGGATTACGGAATTGTAGAAGCCATTTCAACGCTGCATGGTCCGTCCTCAATAAAAACTTCCGTCCGTACAAGTATTTGTAGAAGTGCTCAACGGACTTCACGACGGCCAATAGTTCTTTTCTGGTCACACAATAATTCCTTTCGGCTTTCGACAAAACCTTACTAAAATAGCCGATGACCTTTTCTTGTCCATCCTGTATCTGAGAAAGTACCCCCCCAATGGCCAGATTACTTGCATCTGTGTCAAGTATGAATTTCCCTTCTGTCCGTGGATAGCTCAATATTGGTGCTGTTGTCAGGGCACGCTTCAGCTGTTGGAAAGCTGTTTCACACTCTCCGCTCCAAACATACTCGCGCCCATCTTCAGTTAACCTTGTCAGAGGTTTCGCTATATTGGCAAACCCAGGAACGAAACGCCTGTAGTAGGTACATAACCCAAGAAAACTACGAACTTGGTGTTTATCTTTCGGTGTTGGCCACTCTTGAACTGCACGAATCTTATCGGGGTCGGCTGCCACTCCATTTTGTGATACGACGTGCCCAAGATATTTCACTTCCTTTCTGAATATGTGGCACTTTTTCGGACTCAGTTTCAGATTGGCTCCACGTAGTCTTCGGAACACTTCCTCTAGATTGTTCAAATGTTCGTTGAATGATTTTCCGACTACAATCACATCATCTAGGTATACCAGGCAGATCTTCCACGACAACCCTCTCAGGATGGTCTCCATTAGACGCTCAAAGGTGGCCGGAGCGTTACATAGACCAAAAGGCATAACTGTAAACTGCCATAGTCCGGAACCAATAGTGAACGCGGTCTTCTCCCGGTCTTCAGGTTCCATTTCAACTTGCCAATAACCGCTCTTCAAGTCCAAAGTCGAAAACCATCGTGAACCAGACAGGGTATCTAACGTGTCGTCGATGCGTGGTAAGGGATAGCTGTCTTTCTTGGTCACGTCATTAAGCTGCCGATAGTCCACACAAAATCTCGTTGACCCGTCCTTCTTACTGACCAGGACCACCGGTGATGCCCATGGACTGCTGGATGGCTCGATGACCCCTTGTTCTTCCATATCAGTAATAATCTTTTCGGCTTCTGCTCGCCTTGCTAGAGGTAGACGCCTCGGCTGCTGACGGACAGGCATAGAGTTACCTGTGTTGATTTTATGTTTTACTATATTTGTTCGTCCCTTCTGGCTATCGTCAAGAGCGAAGATATCTTGGTATCGGTGAACCAAACCCTGTACCTCTTTCACTTCCGTTCTGTTAAGGTCTTCGCACGAACTAGTAACCATACCCACTAATTTTCCACCCTGGTCTTTGGGCACTGGTTTTGGAACATCAGCCATACACCTGGCTACTCGAAATACTGGCACACACTGTCCCACAAGGGTACTCTTCTTCAATGTCACCGGATCCACATTAACGTTCATAATTCTCACCGGTACTCTCTTTCCAACCTTGATCAGCGCTTTTCCCACCAGTATGCCACTATGGAGCTTCTTATCACAAACAGGCTCCATCATTCGCACACATCCTACCCGAAGATCTCCATCCAAACCCGCCTCGACAACCATCTCGCTTTGACCCGGCAATATCACATCTTCAGTCAGCAAAACCCTTACAACCGGATCTACTCGTGGATGCAACGGAAGTTCTTCGTTACCGACCTTCAAAACACCCTCTTTCAAATCCAACGTAAAACCAAATTTTCTCAGGAGGTCCATTCCCAAGATGAAGTCATCAGTAATATCGGCTACCAGCACCTCATGATCACGTTCTTCACTTCCAATGCCAATCTTCATCTTCACCACTCCGCGTGTTGGTATCACTTCACCTGTTGCTGTACGGAGTTGAGTAGTTGTTGGTAACAGCTTCATACTTGTTCGTAGAACGTTAGGGCGTATGATGGACTTTGTCGCCCCCGTATCAATGAGTAGTGGAACAGTACGATTAGCAATTTTCCCTTCTACGAACAAACTGCTGGTACTATTGTTTGATGTTACGGCATGGATGGTGATCTTCGGGGCATCTCTACCCAAGGTCAACGTTCGCCCCCACTCGTCGACCTTCTTTGGTTTTCCGACTGCTGAACCTGTTTTGGTTTAGGGCAACGACGTCGTATGTGACCTTGTTCGCCGCAATTCCAACAACGAGGCCCTCGAACTTCTTGATGATTCTTCTTACGGCTTTCTTCCTTCCGAAGAACTCTCAGTACTAACTCTTCTAGGTGATCTTTAGAACCTTCTTCTTCCTCCACAACGGCCCGAACACGCCCGTGACCTCGGGACGCTTGTTTTGCAGCTTCAAATTCTAAAGCGTGAGCAAGCGCATCATCAGTTGTTCTTGGTCGTGCTAGCCTCAATGATTGTTGTGTTTCCCCGTCTCTTAACCCATCAATGAAGGTCTGCACAGCGAGCTGTCCCAAAAATGAATAGGGTGCCGTAGGGTACGCCAATCGGATAAGCCGCGCAACATCGGCTTCAAACTCCTGCAGGCTTTCTCCATTCTTCTGGATACGATTCTTCACTTGCGCGTGATACACTTGTTGAAGATGCGCGTCTCCATATCTCATCTCCAATCTAGACACTAACAATTGATAATCATTTTCCTGTCCTACTGGGATTGTTTGCAGGACGTTCAACGCGTCTCCCCGCAAAGCCACAGTTAAAGAAACGGCCTTTTCCTTGCCGGTCCATCCGTTGGCCCCAGCGGCCGCCTCAAATTGTTTGTAGTAGGTGGACCAAGGTATCTTTCCATCGAACGTGGGTGGTTTTACTTTTATCCCTACGGCAGGAACCTTTTCTTCTTTAAATTGTTTCTTTACTTCATTAAACGGCCACTCAGAAGTTGAGGGAAACCGTAGTTGCCTCATTCTATCTTCCAGCATTTCGATCATATCGTCTTTCTTAGTTGTTGGTGGTAATTGCATTTGGGCTATTTTCTCTTCTACCATCTTTATTACCCTATCTTGTTCCGCCAATCTACCTTCCAATAGTCCTAACGCACTGGCATTCTCCAAAAATTCTTCGAAAACTTTATCTTCCAACGCTTTGACATTTTCCAACAATTCTCCTTTAAGCCTTCTAGAACTTTCCAGTAAATCTTCTTTAAGCATTTTAACATTTTCTTCCAGTGCTTTAGTATTTTCAAGTAATTCTTGTTTAAGCATTCTAGAATTCTCTTCGGACTTTTGCAGTAATTCTTCTTTTAAAATTCTAGAATTCTCTTCGGACTTTCTAGAATTTTCTTCGGACTTTTCCAGTAATTCCACTTTTAACATTCTAGAATTCTCTTCGGTTTTTCTAGAACTTTCTTCCATTTTACTTAACAACAAACTAGTATCAATTGCGGGTCCAGGTATTTCGAAGAGGAAACTTTCAGGATCTTCTTGCTGTTCTAAAAGCCATTCTTTTAGCCGATTTATTAACACGTTTTTAAGGCCCGTTGTTTCCAAATCTCGTTCTTCCAGTTCATGTTTCAAGTCTATTACTTTGAGATCTTTTAGCAGTTTCATCGCCATTTTAATTGTTTGTTGAAATTATGTTTTAACACCAAAAATTTTATTCTCACAGCACTTTAATTAATTATTACGCGATTTTATTTATTTTAAAACTCCACACCTGACATCACTGTAACGTTCTTTCTCAAATAATAACACAAGTGCTGTTTAAATCGTCTATTCACAAACAAATATTTATTTCTATACACTAATGAATACACTATAAATTAACACTATGATTATAAACCATTAATAACTATTATTTACAGACTATGAGTTTCTAATACAACATTTATATTCACTATTTATTTTGTAATACACAGTTAATGACTTACTGTTGACTGCCCCTTTTCTCCGCGACGCCGACTTTATACCATCCTATAAACGTTCCAGAAGTCGCCCGAACATACCATGTATTTCTAGAATACACCAGAATAAACCGCGTCTGGTTCACATGCCCGCGCGATGCGTCATTCTCTCGAAGGCGGCAGAACACACCACCTGTCGCTCGAAAAGAGGTTCGTTCCTTTTCTCTCTTGTTACAATAATATATATTTATATTGGACTTACCTTCACTTTCGTCAAAAGGCGCGTGGAGAGTAATAAAGCACCGTGTATAAACACGAGGGAAAATACAGAAAAACATAATAATAATAATAATAATAGTAAACGGCCATATATCAAAAACCACCTGTACATTAGAGGTATTGATCACCAAAAGGTAGAGGTGTTAAAAAACTCTTAGTTCGAAAGGTGAATGTGAGACCGAGGTCTGAGTCTGTTAACTGCAAAACCGCTTATAATACATCCATTGTATGCTTGGAATGAGGAATAAACTAACAAACAAATAAATTGTCTAAGTAAGCGTAAGAGTAGTGCACTACTAATGCTAAGTGCATAAAGAATCTCTGCAAATAAAATTGAAGTAATTGAGAGATAAAAACACAACTACCAAAGTACCAACATAAAGAGGAGTTTAAAAGTTAAAATGCAGAAGGCTAACGCTGAAATGCTTAACGAATAAGTACTCACTTGGTTTTTAATGAGTAAAGACGTGTTTAGAACACTCTCAATTTAAAAACAAGTGAGTGTGATAAGAGTTATTGGATTTTGCATGCCGGTTTGCGGTCGCGGCCGCGATTATAGGGCCTAATAAAATTGTAAAATTTCATAAGAAGCTAAGCGGAGTACAACTGACTACAACAAACAAAGGATTTTTAATTGAACAAAATAGTTAATTGGTCTATGAGAATTTTAAACATTCTCAAAACGAACACATAAATTATGTATATACGTATTGGCAGAGAGCCAATAACGAAAAATACAATTAAATAATATGATTATACAAATGCAGTTACAAATACGTAAGCTGGAATCTCAAATCAAACAGCTAAGCAATTATGCCAAAAAGAAACAGAAAAAACTCCACCCAGACATATAAAGTACTGCGTCAGACAATCAGATGCAACAATTAGCTAAACGAACATAATGTTTAAGGGTAACTTTGTCCTCTTCAGGCTTCGAACGAGGTACTGATTGCCAAGCAGTTAAATCGTTTCGGGGCTTGTATCCTTTGTATCCAGCGTCATATCAAGGTATTTCGCTTATTTTCATATGGTATCACATTACCACTCAGACTATTTTATTAAAGGTGGATTTCTCAAGCTTTTATTGGTAAAGTTAATATGAACTTTTCTAACTTTTAGACCAGGTACAAATCTGGTTGGTAGCTTGCTGGAGCTTGTTAGTTTATTGCTGCCAACACACCAGTATCATCTGAAAATGTGGCAAAGTTACATTATGTATTTAGGGTAAGAAGGGGACCAAGGACATTCCCTTAAGGTATACCGGCTTTTATCTCTCTCAAGTCAGAGTATTCATCTTCATGCTTGATTCTAAAACTTCTGTCTGTAATGTAGGATGTTAACATATTTTTCGTAGGCAACATATTTCCTAGGCAACAACTTATTTAGTTTAAGTATGAGTCCTTTATGCCATACCTCATCGAAAGCTTGAGCTACATCAAGGAGGATGGCAGAGTAAATTAGCTTTTCCTCGACTGCATTTTCTATTATGTCTACAATTCGGTGGACTTGGTCTATCGAAGAATGTTTTTGCCTAAAACCAAATTAGTCATCTTGAATTAGGTTCTTATCTTTTATTATAGCTTCTAATATCTTCATGAAGACTTTTTCAAACAGCTTCAAGATGATCTGTAACAAAGAAATTGGCCTGTATGATTTGGCCTCATTTGGCGTTTTTCTGCTATTGGTAACATGTGAGTTCTGCCATTTTCCAGACACTAAGTAAGTATGCTAGTAAAACGATACTTTTTCTCGGCAGCTGTTTTAGGACCTCGCCTGTAATGAGGTCGAATCCAGGTGCTTTTCTTGGATTTAGGTTGTTCTTGATCTCGTTTGCTACTTCTTTCGGTGTCACTGACATTTCCATCTCTTCCAAATTAGCAGTATATTTTATGTTGACATGTTGACAGGCGAAATAAGAAGGAAAAATGGATACTTCTTTAACATCACCTATTCCCCAAAAGAATGATGAAAGGACTTTACAGTCCACACTAAAAGCTAAAAAAATACAACCTCCAACTCCAATAATACCGGAATGAATTAAAGAATATGATAAGTTCTTCAGGCTTCTTACGGTACAAATACACAAAGACAAATTTATCACAAAAATAGTCAACAAAGAAAACACTTAGATCATTCGAGTTGATGATGATAGCTATCTTAAGAAAGCAAACTCCATATACATATGAAGATAAAAGTAAAAGATCAGATAGTATACTCTGCAAACTGTAAACCCAGGATTCAAAGCGTTGAACACTACAAACAGAATTAAATGAAGAACAAAGAAGCCTTTCGATATGTTTATCCTGATTTTTGTCTCCAGCAGGCGATTTGCAAATGAACGAAATATATTAAAGAATGAGCAACATACTCTGCAACTAATACTAGCTAAATTAGATAAGCAAGAGATGTTTGTCTCAACTGTAGACGAGCACCAGAAAAAACTTGAATAAATAGTGCCAAGCGAGCTAGCTAGCTATACCTAAACCCAAACAAAATACCTAATTTTCTTAAATTATGAGCACGGAACCCTAATGGAGTTCTTAACAACTAGTAGGAGCTTCATTTCCGGTACTCATTTTACTAAACACTCATTTGCGAAATTTTATGGCTATAAAATATATCATGTTATGCGTCCTGACAATTACGCCAAAATAGGAAGTGCAGTCAGTGATAATCAAGGAAAATATATAACACTGCTTAAAAATTTATCCATGATTCTGTGCTCGAAAATAGCTTATTTATACAATGCAATTCGAGTTGTTACGCCTATGTAGTAAACAAGTCGAGCATTCCCGAAATCGGTCCTACAAATCTACGGCGGCGGCTAAACGCAACTACATTAATTTTACTAGCTGGCGCATCTATAGACTGTTCTATTCTGAGAAAACGCAAGAGATACGGTGGGGGCGACAGTGTTGCTTAATGCGGCTTAATTTCGCTATTCGTACGTAATTTTAGCTTTGTTGCAGCGTATCGACAGTAAAAGAAAAATAGATATAGAAAAAATATTAGCACTTCAAAAAATTATTAGAAGTGGAGCGTGCTTCAAACTGGTATGAGAAGTTGACACCCAAATTACAAGCCTTGGTAGTGTAATGTCTAGAGTGCTGGACTTTCACCCAAGCGGCCCGCGGTCGATTCCCGGTGCCGGCAGATCTGGTTAAGGTTTTCTGCAGTTTTCCTTAGCTGTGACACAAATGTGGGATTTGCGCTTTTCCATCTGTAAGTCGGCTGCAGCCGCACTTAGGGCCTACGTAATAATAATAATCGACCCCTCCCTCCCGCACAAGCTGATAGCTTCTGGGGCCTGGTTTACAGGCTATGGGTTGTAGCAATTATTGTTATTGTTATTGTTAAATATTAAATATTGAGAACCGCTGGTCTAGTTCGTTACTGTAATTGACCTAGTCGGCTTTTACTGGTTCTGTCTGTAGCATTAATAGTCGGTGTTGGGTGCAAATTGGTTGTAGGACCCGCTTCACCTCGTTTGGCGCTATGACATCAGATGTAAATATTAGAACTGGGTTTCCGCTGTTAAAAGACGCTGCTAGTTTTGTATCATGGATTAGTGTTAGGAACTGTTGCTCAGTCTTCTACTTTTGTTCAATTTTTATTTGTTTCGCTCTAGGTCCACATCGTGCTGTAGATGTACATGTTATTTTTTTTTATTTCACGCCTACACTACATGTAACCAACATCTAAGGTCATCTGTCCCCCAGCTAACATGCAACACGAATACACACATCAATAGTTGAGGTGGCGTTATTTTCCAATTAGAAAAATCCCGCCGCCCCAAGTGGGATTCGAACCCACGGCCCTTGGAACACGAGTGATGCACTGACACCACTCATCCACCGTCGGCCCTATAAAACGATTATTGGGTCAATCCATGCGAAATGAACCAGATGTGGTTGCTTCATAGTTTTCAAAAAAATTAATACTTTGCTAAAATGTTACCTTATGTCTAGAAAATACAAAACAGCAATTATTTTATTTTTATCCCTTTTAGTTTTTTTTTGGCAGCCATGTTTGTAACGCAGTGTATTCTGTTTTTACGAGAAAACATGTTTTGTGGTAAACTATATAACTTTTTTATTTGAAAAGCTATCAAGTTGAAACAAAGACTATGTTGTTACACACAAAAAGGACTGTATTTTACATTATCAAATTTTAGCTAAGTGTGTTAGTAGTAGATATTGGAGATATTGACACTTAAACATTACAAAAAAAATTAATAAATTCCTAACTTTGATTGTAAAATGTCATGTAAAGGAATTGAGTAGCACCTTCAATCTTTTTTGCAGATAAGGTCTAATGGTACCTAAACTTGTAGCTATAAAATTAAGTCTGAGAACTAAGTCCATAATTTTATATAAATTTCCATAAACTGCGTTACTGCAAAAAAACCCGATCTTTGAGTTTGAATATCTCAAAAGGGACACATACCAAAAATTTTAAATTCTCACATAGTAACCTACTGGTTAATAGTAACAAGTGTTTAAAATCTGATCACTGAGACTTACCTAGTTTAGAAGTTACACGCTTTTAAAGTATCGATAAAATCACGTCAGTTGGCAGGTGCCAACCAGTTTGGAATATAATTGTTTGTAACTAAGAAAATAATACAATATTACTATAGAAAACGTATAATTAGTACACTATATTAAATACACACACACATTAGTACCAATTTCAAATTAAGGTGAGATCTTAACATCGTCAAATTTCCCGGAGGTTGATGTTTTAAAACATTGAATTTTAGTAGTGGATATTCTATTATATTATATTCGTATTATATTAGTATTCTTGAATATTAGGCACTTTTAATACCATTTCTAATATAGTTAATAGCAATAAGTAGCAAAAATACTGAATACTAAATATTAAACAATAAATTGTTTATCAGCAAAACATCATATCACCTGTTTCAGACTTGTGAGACATGTCAATTCCTGCAGTTACTTGTCTGTTCTGTTGTCATTGTCTTTGCTTATTTTATTGGAACAGTTTAGTTTTGTTATTTCTAATACAAATTTGTGTTATACTTATAGAGTGATTTTTGTTGAAGATTAAACTGATTATTTTTGATTGTTTGTGTTAATTTATTTAAATAACATCGTCAAATTTCCCGGAGGTTGATGTTTTAAAACATTGAATTTTAGTAGTGGATATTCTATTATATTATATTCGTATTATATTAGTATTCTTGAATATTAGGCACTTTTAATACCATTTCTAATATAGTTAATAGCAATAAGTAGCAAAAATACTGAATACTAAATATTAAACAATAAATTGTTTATCAGCAAAACATCATATCACCTGTTTCAGACTTGTGAGACATGTCAATTCCTGCAGTTACTTGTCTGTTCTGTTGTCATTGTCTTTGCTTATTTTATTGGAACAGTTTAGTTTTGTTATTTCTAATACAAATTTGTGTTATACTTATAGAGTGATTTTTGTTGAAGATTAAACTGATTATTTTTGATTGTTTGTGTTAATTTATTTAAATAACATCGTCAAATTTCCCGGAGGTTGATGTTTTAAAACATTGAATTTTAGTAGTGGATATTCTATTATATTATATTCGTATTACATTAGTATTCTTGAATATTAGGCACTTTTAATACCATTTCTAATATAGTTAATAGCAATATGTAGCAAAAATACTGAATACTAAATATTAAACAATAAATTGTTTATCAGCAAAACATCATATCACCTGTTTCAGACTTGTGAGACATGTCAATTCCTGCAGTTACTTGTCTGTTCTGTTGTCATTGTCTTTGCTTATTTTATTGGAACAGTTTAGTTTTGTTATTTCTAATACAAATTTGTGTTATACTTATAGAGTGATTTTTGTTGAAGATTAAACTGATTTTGTTTATTGTTTCCAGCCTTATTTTGTGGAACTCCATAATCATGAAATAAATAAAGATTATTAAAACTGTGAAACTTTTAATAATCTTTATTTATTTCATGATTAAACTGATTATTTTTGATTGTTTGTGTTAATTTATTTAAATAATAACTGTTTAAACATGATGTGTTCTGTGGGTTTACTGACAGATGAACAATGTCATAAACTAGATTATGGATCAGGGACAAAGGAATTAATTAAAGTGAGTGATTTTACTGCTACTGAACAGGCTTTATTAAAATTAAGAATAGCGCTACCTAATGAAATTGAAACAATTTGCACATACCAAAAAAAAATACTTTGTTAAATATCACCATGTATTTGGCAGAAACTGTTGCGATCCGTTAAAATTCCACAAAAGCCCTATAAGGAAAGGTCTAAGAGAAATACTCTTTGAACATTTATCTAAGCCCAAGAACATTCAAGTATATTTGGTGCCTGGTAGTTCGTTATGTCCAACATGCTATAAGAAAATATATAAAAACAAATATGGTACATAACTTACAACAAAGATTGTAATACGTTTATAAAGTATTATACACATAAATATGCGAGATTAACCAAACTTGTGTTTCGCTTTAAATATGCGTATTCTTATTGTGTTGTACGTACAGAATTGAATTCGTTTTGGTTTTACTTTAAAGCACAACCGATTAATTTTCCTTCAAAAAGGATAATTTTTTAGTGGGGATCGGTAATATTCGGAAGTAATCGGTATGGACGCTGGAAATGCGAGGCGTCGCAATGCCAGTCTGAAAACGACGTCAGCTTATCAAGTACGTGTTCTTTCATAGTTGTATTTGAGGGAAGTCAATTTCCACGTTACATTTACCATTAATGTTACTGGCGTGTCGGTTACGATAAATTTAACAAAAGGTAACTTGCATAATACTTTCAAACATTTCTCTGGGTTTATAACTTCTACGATCGTAGTTTCACGTACTTAAAATTCCGGCTGTTTAAGAAATCCAAAAGTTTTATAGTGAAATAAAGGAACTATAGTGTGGATGAACATTTTTCGTAGTGTTAAAGAGGTTGTTAAAATCTGGTAAGTGTATTTATATATTATTTTGATAAAACAATCTATCACTATTGCTGTATTAGATTATATTTTACACATATTATATCCAGCGTTACTTCTTATAAAACTCTTATAAAGTAAGTTTATAATAAAGTAGCAAATTGAACGTCGAGGTCTATATAACTGAACTATACTGAAAACAAATAATCTTGGATCGGTAAGAGTTCAGTTAGGAAAGAATTTTCTCATATTTAGTGTCAATTATTACTTGGCTCAATTGGAAGAGTAGAAAAGCTGACTATCGTTGATATGTCTTGAGGGTCACTTTAGCTTGTAATGTTATTTTTCGTATTTGTGTCAAGTGTAACTTCTTTCGTTCTCTTCAGACTGAGGAAAATTGATTGTGAATTTCGTTTCTACGAAACTTTTTAATAACGGAGTGCTAGTGATAGCGTTGAATATTCTATTTACAGATACGAAACATTTAAGAAATAATTTAGTATAGAGTATTTTTTATGCAAAATAAATCGATCATAAATGGTTAGTGCTTTATTGGATGTTTTTCATGTATAAAGTAAGAGCTACAGAAACTTTATATCTGCAATTTTTCAAGCAGGGGATATAGTTCTTTGTCGTTTTAAGAAGCGAGATATTCCTTTCAAAGTATTATCGAATTTTCTAAGCAATATTAAATTTTTTAAATGGCATATACGGAGCGTTTGACTATACTATTTGATTTTATCTGTAGAACGTTCTTGATCGAGAGAAAAGTGGACTTTTATATATTTAAGTATACATGTCAGTAACTAATAGCAAGTAATAAATATAACTATTTCGTTTTTATTCCAAAAATTCAATCAAGAACATGCTCATTTCGTTGTGAGCAAAAATATAATTAATTTCTTATTGAATCACACTGTATAAGGTAACAGAGTTTGCTGACAACCATAGTTTATTTTTTATATAACTTGTTCTATATAGTTGATGATTTATTTATAAGTGAATTTTATGAGTATAGTGGCAATCTTGTACAAAATTGCTTGTGCTTATCTTATTATTACACATCAAATGTGAAATTCCACTTTGAAAAATCTTCCGCAATTTCGTTTTTTATGTTTAATAAATATATGTAAAGATCAATTTTAGAATTAAGTTAAGCAGAAGCTTTTTTAGAGTACTTTTAATACCTTCTTCTGATAAATGGCATATATTATTCTAATTATTATTTGACTTTCTAAAAAGTCAGATATCGTCGGCTTCACATGAAGCGTGCATAAAGACTGTTTACACTTTTCATGTTGCTGTCAATGCTTTTGGACCTGAGCCTGATTTTATTTTTGCTGTTTAAGCGACATCTACTAATTATATTAGATATTTCTCACATTTTTCACAAATTTTAATTTTTCCAAGTTTGACACTTACGTACTTTTCATATGAAACCGACGATATACAGTAAAAGCTTATTATTAGAGACACCCTTGGGACTATATCAAGATGTCTCTAATGCCAGGGTTGACCTTCAACTGAACAATTTATATGGAAAAGTTTTAAGATGTCTTCTTTTAATTTCAAATAATCGTTTGACAAATCACACTTTTAAATTTTAAATTTCTGAGCAATTTTCTTTATATCCCAAGTCGGGTTTACGTCTTGTTTAAGCTTTATTACAGTCACTTTCTTGCACACTGTAAGATGATTTCGAAGTCGACGAAGTCGTAAGTTTTGTCTACAAGAAATGAGACAAACTGCTAACAAATGTTAAAACTAATTGACGTTTGTCATTCTGACATATAGAGCTTAGCAGGTATGCGATGATATTTATCTTTCTTAGATGAATTGTTAGTCGCTGTTTTTCCTTTACTTGTACATGAAAATTTAAACCAAAAGCCAAATTTAGTAACACTGTATAGGGAAATTTTCTTAAAAAAAAGTCATTAATAGAATTACGTGTAAAATAAAAAAAATCCTGAATATATATAGAGAAACAAGTTTTTACCTGGTACTGTCCTTAATAATGGGATATTTCTGTAAAGAAAATTGCGTGGAAAAAGTTTTTAGCTGGAATTATCAATAATGGGGTATTCTTGTAATGAGTTTTACAGACATTTCTTGTGGCGTCTCTTATATCGAGGTGTTTATAAATACATTGTAAATGGCAATAAGTAGTGTCTCTGATATAGAGGTGTCTTTAAGACGAAGTTTTACTGTATATGACCAATTGAGCACGTTAGTTGTTAAGTTATAACAATAAATAGTTATTTTGATGATTTACTAAAAGCTTGTGAACTAAAGAAGCCGAAAAGAAGACAATTACGGACGAAATTGGTGACGGTTGATTACTTCTAATTAACATTCAGTTTAAATCATATTTAAACTAGACAGTTCTACCTGCCTTGAATGAATTCCTATTCTTATATTCACTGCATTTTCTTGCCTAAGAAAGATTTGGTCACAAAACTTTTAATAAAATATGGCTAAAAACGCCTGTTTTCAGTTTAACAAGTGATTTACAACTTCATCCTCGTGAGTTGTAGCCATTACATGAGTAAAATACTATACTTTTTCTACGACTATGCAATAAAGATTTACAATTATCTTCGATCTTTTGTTATAATATGCTATTTAAGAATAAGTTATATTACATAGTGTCTGTAGTGTAGTGTCGATCATACTAGACTCGCCTTTGAGAGGTCCGGGCAAAAACCCCTCCCTCCCGCACAAGCTTTAGCTTATTAAAAAAATAATTGCAATATTTCCACAATTAAAGTAAGTAAAATTTATAGCAGAAGTAATAATAATAATAATAATAATAATAATAATAATAATAATAATAATAATAATAATAATAATAATAATAATAATAATTGCTACAACTCATAGCCTGGAAACCAGGCCACAGAAGCTATAAGCTTGAGCGGGAGGGAGGGGACGATTATTATTATTACGTAGGCCCTAAGTGCGGCTGCAGCCGACTTACAGATGGAACAGCGCAAATCCCACATTTGTGTCACAGCTAAGGAAAACTGCAGAAAACCTTAACCAGATCTGCCGGCAACGGGACTCGACCTCAGGCACCTTGGGTGAAATCCCAGCACTCTAGACATTACACTACCATGTAGAAGTATTTTTTAAAAATGAAAAATTCTTTTTTCGTCAACTTCCGACTAGGATAAATTGCTCCTGCTAGGACTTTGTTTTACTGATTGGACAATTTTTACGGCTGTATCCATTTGATTTTTTTATTCATCTATATATTCCTCGGCTACGACGTAGACCACCCACTGTGTCGCTTAAGCGCAGTGATATTCTCTCCGGCATCAACAAGTAGACTTATGATCTTCTAAAAGAGTGCCCGGTGTACATTTCTAGGTTTGATAGTTTTCAAAATATAGCAATTTCTTTTCTCATTTCTACAAATTTGTTGATCCCAATCCTTTGGACTGTACATCTACCTTTTTGGTAATTTAAAAAAATGAGGTCAATTCTAACACATGTTAATATAATTTAAAAGTGTTCGATTATCGTAAATTTGCGAACTATCTTTGTTTTGGTATTTGGGACTCATCAAAAATGCCCATACTAGGTCATGCAAATCCTGTAAATTCATTTGAACTGCAATCACCCCTTATTCCCATAATTAGAGCAACCTTTAAAAATATGTAAAATTTTATACAAGTTTTTTTTTAATTTTTTACCTTAGTTGCTAAATAAATGCCGTCTGGTGCTTCATTTATGAATGTAAAAATTTTATTCCTGATTCCAGCACGGTCGGCTGCAGCCGCACGATGGGCCTGTATAATAATTATAATCACCCCTCTCTCCAGCACAAGCTTCATAGCTTCTGGGTTCTGGTTTCCAAGTTATGGGTAGTAGTGTCATTTGGAGTAAATGTTTTCGCTTTTTTGATACCCTTCAGCTTTTCGTTTTAAAATTGGTTATACTGTTATTAATCGTGATTGTGCTTCTCAACATTGAATAAATGTTCCATAATGCTGATGATTTATATTTATCATACAGTTTACCACAATATGACAAAAGAACATTTGCACTTATGGGGCTTCCCCAATCCATAAAACCCTTGTACATTTTTTCATACTTTTTTCTCGATTTTACGGGTAATAGGTTTAGGTTAATTGAGATTTTTGATTTTAGTTTATTTTAGCTGCTTCTATAATATCTGGTGGGGTACAAATTTCAATTTGTTCACTTCCGAAATTCGTTCTACGTTTAAAAACACGCAAATTACAACAATTATTGCAAAATAACAATTGTTAAATGTAAATTGACAGCAGTGCGCTTTAGTGTGTCATAGCTTCATAGCATACTTGACACGCCGTAATTGTAACTTTGTAGTTGAGTAATGTAAATTCTGGTTCGTGATTGATCACAAATTGTTGAATAATGAATTACTATTCCACATCTGTAAGTAGTGCTTAATATAACTCGTCAGATATCGTGTTATTAATAAATGTATTATTCTATAGGTGATGTAGAAACGCACGTAAAAAAGCGGACTGTATTTAATTTCCCAAAATTACTTAGGATTTTATTAAATTGAATTGACAAAAAGAGAAATAACGCACAAATTTAGAATTCCTGACACTCTTACCTTTTGACTGTTGAGCCGTGGTGGTATGCAGAGGGCCCTCTTTGCGTTCTTCTTTGCTGCTCGTAACGTAGTTTGGCTACGTCCACAAGTTATTTTCCCTTTTTTAAAACACTAACGTTCACCAATTTGTTATAAGATTAGGTATTTTAAGAGTGAAACTCCATGACGTCCGATTACTTGCATTCAAAGACAGCAACAGCAACGCCATATTTCCAAAAACACTTGAGCATGCGTGGCCTTTCGCATGTTGTTTGAAAAGAGTGCCGAGAAGGATAATTTGTGCGGCGCGAAAAAACTAGATGGCTATGATTTTTAAAAATGCGTCATTTTTAGTTTACATACAAGAGAAATTTAATTTTGATTGTCTAAAATAAACTATCTTTTTAGACCACCTTTAGGTTGGTCGTCCCAAAATTATATTATAAATATTTTAACAAATATAATTTCAAAAATTATATAAAATAAATAACTGTTTTCTAAACAAACCGCCCACCAAAACGTATGTTTTTAACGTACGGACAATAACAAATGATTTAATAAAAAAAATTATAATAATAATAATTAATTAAAAATAGAAGATACTTAGCCACCTGGCAGGGGGCAAACCCTGACAACAGGTCTTTGAAAACAACCGCGTGACGTTTTTATACTAACAATACGCACCACGCCATCCTTACCAGGATGTAAATCTACAACCAGGCCCAAATCTCAATTAAGTGGAGATTTCTGGTCATCTTTTATTAAAACCAATGCACCCAAGGCAACTGCCGGAGTTTGTTTTGTCCATTTATGTCTTTTTTGTAAAGAATTAATATATTAAGTGGACCAGCGTTTCCAGAAATCGGCCTGTAAACGCTGAATCAACTGCCAGCGGTTTAAGCGGCTTATTTTTAAATCACTGAGGTCAGGTTCAAATATGCAGCTATTTAATGGTTCAAGAGTAAGAAAATGACCCGGTGTTAAGGGTTGTAAGTCATTTGGATCTGCACTAATCGCGCAGAGGGGCCTGGAATTAAGCATAGACTCAATTTGAGTTAAAAGAGTGTAAAACTCATCATATGTTAAATGTTGAGTACCAATGACAGACAAATATGAGTTTTTACCGACTTAACGCCTGCTTCGGCTAGGCCGTTAAAATGGGGGGCTCCAGGTGCATTAAAATTTCAAGAAAGTGACAATTCACGAGCTGCATTTTGAGCATAATCCAAGAGTCGATTATTAGCACCCTTTAAATTAGTACCTTGATCACTTGAAATGTTAGAGCATCTGCCACGGCGAGAGATAAAACGCCGAAAGGCAGCCAAAAACGCATCTGAAGTCAAGTCTGAAGTGACTTCCAAGCCTTGGTAACTGTACATACGAAAACACAAACATAACCTTTAAAAGTTCTAGCACCTCGATGCCTGGACAACAATAATGGAAATGGTCCAGCAAAATCAACACAGACCGAAGAAAACGGTTTAATGTGAGATATACGGAATTTTGGAAGATCTCCCATATAGGGATTGTAGGACTTCGGTTTACAACGAAAACATTGGATGCAATGTGAAAGGCATTTATAAATAGCGCTTCGAAGAGATAGTATCCAGAATTGTTGAGTTTTTAAACCGGGATGTAAATTGGTTTTATGGACCCATTCTATAATTAACTCAGTTATACGATGAGATTTAGGTAAGAGAATAGGGTGTTTAATATCATAATTAAAATTGGAGTTTCTTAATCTGCCACCCACCCTGAGTATACCTTCTGGATCAACAAAAGGCGCAAGCTTACGGAAGAGTTTTGGTAGCAAATTGTTAGTTTTAATTTTGTGAAAGGTATCCGAAAAACATTCATGTTGAATGTGTCTAATAATGACTAATAGGGCCTTCTCAATTTCACAATGTGTCAAGTTACCGACTTTCTTATTCGGAAGACCTTTCGTTTGAGAGTTTAAATTTGAAATGAATCGAATAATATTTGCTACAATTCTTTTAATCTTCAAAAGTGAAGAAAATTTGTTTAATAAATCATTAATAAAGTCGTCTCTAACCGAAACTGCAAGGACAGTTCGCTTTTGCTCCTGAGACACTTCTGGCTTCTCACAAAAATCAAAAGAAGGCTGTGTAGGCCATAACTCGCGTGATTGAGAGAGAAAAGTAGGGCCTGACCACCATCTCGATTTTTGAAGCAATTGTGCAGGCGTTAGACCACGTGATGCGCAATCTGCCGGGTTTTCTTGGGATGGAACATAATGCCAAGAGGAAGCAGAAACAATTTCTTGGACGTGGCTTACCCTATTGGCAATGAAGAACGAATAACCAAGCCAGTGTGACCATAGAGTCTAACCACGTGTAGGTATCATCAAAAATAATAAATTCTGAATAACTCTTTTTTACAAATGAAATTAAGTCAGCCAATAGCACTGCCGCACAGAGCTCTAAACGGGGAATAGAAATAGTTTTTAAAGGTGCTACTTTACACTTTGCAGTGACCAAAGAAATTATAGTGCTGCCAGAAGTGTGTTGCATGCGAAAGTAAATAACGCTACTGTAACCAATTTGTGACGCATCACACAATCCGTGAAATTAGATCAGAAACAACACGACGAGGAATCTTAATCTGTGTAAGTAGTGCTAGTTCGGATTTAAGAGTATTCCAAATATTCAAGATATCATTTGAAAGAGCATCATCCCAGGAAGTCTTTGATGCCCAAAGGCGCTGTAAGATATACTTAGCAAGCAAAAGAATTGGGGAAACGAACTCTAAGGGATCGAATATTCTACTTATTTCGGAAAGAATATTTCGTTTTGTGTAAGGCCGATCGATTGGAAAAAAGGAATACGAAAATATATCATTACTTGGATCCCATTTCAAACCAAGTACCTTTATAAATGAAGGTTCATTTTTGTCAAAACTGCATGAAAGTTGAATATCAGAAGAAGGTACATTTTTTAGAAGGGCTGGATGATTACTCGCTCATTTCCTTAATTCCAAGCCGCCACTTTTCATTATTTCAATGAGTTCAGATTGAAGTGCTAAGGTAGATGTCAAATCATTACCACCTGTAACAGCGTCATCAACATAAATATCTCTTCGAATAATTTGTGCGGTTCGTGGGAATGAAGCCTCTTCCTGTTTAGCAAGTTCCTGTAAGGTTATAAGAGCCGAGAAAGGAAAAGAGGAAATACCATAAGTGACGGTAAGCAAGTGATATTCTTCGAGGGGTTCACTAGGGGAAAAACGCCATAAAATTCTCTGATAATCTTGAAACTCTCGTAAAATACGAATTTGTCGGTACTTGTTTTATATCACAAATGAAGACATATGGGAAAAAACGAAAAGTTAAAAGAATAGAGGATATATCCCTTTGAAGTTTAGGTCCTACCAAAAGGGATTCATTTAAAGAAATACCTCGACTACCACACGAGGACGCGTCAAATACCACACGAATTTTGGAATCCGGTATTTCATTTTTAAGCACACAATGATGTGGTATATAATATGCCGCAGGAGATTTAAAGTCGGCCCTTAGAATCAAAGCCATATGATTACTGTCCAAATAGTCTTGCATAAATTCGGAGTATTTTTTGTAAAGATCTGGATTGTTTAATAGGCGTGATTCAAGCATACAAAAACGTCGATATGCTTGAGAGTATGTGTCACCAAAACAGGGTGCTAGATTTTTAAAAGGTAAAGGTACAAAAAAACGACCAGAAGAATCTCTAATTGTAAGAGAGTTAAATATATTTTCACATTTCTTATCTTCTGGGGCTAAGCCAGGGGATTTAGCAATTTCTTCAACCTCCCAAAACTTTTGAATTGTGAAATCAAGTTGATTTTCTACAGAGGCGTGACAACTTAAGAGAGACGTAGATGTATTCATTGAAGGCGTGTTAGTAACGGTTTTTCCTTGAAGAATATAACCAAATGTTTACAAAACAACTGGTTGGACAGGTTTACCAAAAATACGACCATAGCCTAGAAATAACGGTACGAGTTCTGCCCCAAAGAGGACATCGATTGGCCCAGGTGTATTAAAGTTACTATCTGCTAGTTTCAGATGTTTAATGTGAAACCAGTCAGAGTGATTAATATTTATCTTTGGTTGATCAGAACATATTCTAGGTAAAATTATTGCTTCGAAGGAAAATATTGGGTTTGGTTGATTGCAGGGTTTAATGTGGCATTAAGTTATGCCATTATTGGAGCACGCGAACATATTTAATCCTTCAATTGGAATTGAGGACTTTTTACGATGCAATCCCACTCTATTAACACATTTTTCCGAAATGAAATTGGCCATGCTGCCAGTGTCAAAAAGAACTCGAATTTTGTGGAAATTTCCTCGAATATCTTTAATTTTTACCTCAGCCGTAGATAGGAGAACGGTAGCTTGAGGAAGAGCTAAAGTACTAGTCATAGCACTCGTAACTACATCATCTTGCCGTGGATTGTCTAAAGACGAATGACCAGGGTCTGTAGAAGCTGTAACCGTAGTTACAGGATTGTTGACAGTTTTGTCCAAATGCAATAATGCGTGATGTGGGGACATACAAATTCTACATTTAAAGGTAGAACCACATTTACAAATAGGATGGGGTGAAACTAAGCAATTAACACAGAGATTATGTTGCTTAACAAAACAAAATCTTTCATGGGGCGTTTTTGTGATAAACGAAGCACATCGATATAGAGGATGTGATGGTGAGCAAATGAGGCATTTAGATGTAGCATGCAAGTTGATTTTACTGTGCTGTCAGAAGCAACTTGTAGGCCTAGTTCAGAGTCATAGGTTTCCTTTAAACGGTTATACGCAGTTGTGCGCTTTAAAGTATATCTAGCTATTTTGTCAGCAGTTGCCATGTTGCAATTGTATTATTTTAAATTTGTTTTTTAAAGCAAATAAAGCATTGAGAACTACTTCCTTACAAACAAGGCAAACAATTTCACTTTAAATTTTATTAAATATAGTTTAATTAAAATTAATAGTTATATAAATACGGTAAATAACCTTTTAATTTTAAATGTAAATTAAAGTAAACCGTGGAAAACTGGTCAATTATTTGCCTTTTCAACACAAAAAAAGGAAGATAAACAACACTCCATTAACTTCTCTCAAAATTAAATATCCATAATATCGATCGACTACGCTTCGTATTCGCGCACAATTTTACAGCGAGAAATGTATGCGCGGATTCAAATCGTGAAGGGCACACATGGGATTTTTATCAAATTCTAAATGAAAACATGGCGCTCACTTCACTTGAAATGAATAAAATACTTGAGATATTTATAAAGTTAATTTCTTAATTACTGATTCGCATCCGGCTCGAAGGACCAAAAATGATGCAGAAACGCACGTAAAAAAGCGGACTGTATTTAATTTCCCAAAATTAGTTAGGATTTTATTAAATTGAATTGACAAAAAGAGAAATAACGCACAAATTTAGAATTCCTGACACTCTTACCTTTTGACTGTTGAGCCGTGGTGGTATGCAGAGAGCCCTCGTTCTTCTTTGCTGCTCGCAACGTAGTTTGGCTATGTCCGCAAGTTGTCTTCCTTTTTTTTTAAAACACTAACGTTCACAAATTTGTTATAAGATTAGGTATTTTAAGAGTGAAACACCATGACGTCTGGTTACTTGCATTCAAAGACAGCAACAGCAACGCCATATTTCCAAAAACACTTGAGCATGCGTGGCTTTTCACATGTTTTTTGAAAAGAGTGCTGAGAAGGATAATTTGTGCGCCGCTAAAAAACTAGATGGTTATGATTTGCACCATTTTTAGTTTACATACAAGAGGAACTTAATTTTGATTGTCTAAAATAAACTATCTTTTTAGACCACCTTTAGGTCGGTCATCCCAAAATTATATTATAAATATTTTAACAAATACAATTTCAAAAATTATATAAAATAAATAACTGTTTTCTAAACAATAGGTATAGTTGTAGAAAAAATTGATTATCGATTTTACTGTGCTTCGAAATGGTGTATGTAAGATATTTATGTCAGAAGTAATCAAAGAATGTAATTATTTTGCTTCGGATGCATTTGAAATTTTATAAAATTTCCAAATTTAATTGTTCCGTATTGTACACTTAAATATATCTTGCAGAGAATGGAGTGGCAAGTCAAGAAGATATTAAAGCTTTCAAGCAAATGATTGCAGAATATTCAAATATATGATGTTCATGTTTTAACACAGTACTAGGGAAACCTCGTCAAGACATGACGGTCACAAGCATTGAAGGATTTCCCTAAATACAACATTCGATGTGCGATTACAATCCTTCGGATTTTTGTGAGTTATTATTTAAATAAACGCAACCAAACATAACCAGTTGAGAATTCTAGCAGCCTAGCACTCACCTTCGGCTTATTCTATATACTTACATACGGAAATTCTACCTTACGAAATGATAAGAATAAAATCAAAAATCGAACATGTTTAAAACATTCTCGAAAACTATTAGTACATATTTCAAAAACATGACATAAACATAGTGTTGGCAAATTTCCTGCGTTTTATACAAACAATATGAAACTGCTCTGAATAACCAATTGCCATCGGCTATAATTTTTATAATTCGTCTTGTCCATAATTTTCAACTATGCGAGTTTTGTCTATGCAACCTAACAATTCTTTAAACATTATCCGCACGTTAACTGCTTATTAATGATGGAAGTAGACGGCTGCATCACCCTTTTATATTTATAAGCGAGGGCAGTTACGAAACTCACCACTGTAGAAAGTGAGAGGGCGCCTCAAGTGAATTTCCGATTCGTCCGTCTTAAATTAAACATTTTAGAGTTTTTTAAATTAAAAATATAAACATTAAAAATATATAAAAATTAAGTAGTGTTGACTAATTTACACCACAGCGAAAGCTTTAATATAAAAAAAGAATCACTTAGATCGGCCCGGTGGAACTCTCAAACGCACTGGAACAAAAATAACCCTTGTGCTTTAAATATATAGATAGGTGAATAACAAAACACGATCTACATCCTCACGCCTATTGCTTACCAGATTTATAGATAATTCTGCAAAAATTTTAGAAGGCCCTTATTAGTGATGAAGCTTTTTCACATCTCAGGATATCTTACAGCCAAAATATGAATATAAGATATTTAAAATTCCTATTATTTTGTTGACACCTATATGAGGCACTCAAAGATTGTTGAGGCTATATGAGGCACTCAAAGACCATTATAGCACCCATAGTTTCTATAAGGATATTAAATAATAATAGGTATTGGTCAGAACTATTAGCTCAATATAAAACCAATATTTGACAATGAAGGAAGGGAAGAAAGTCCTGCTGTTTTGGGTTTTTGTAATTTCCTTATGACCATAAGTAAAAGGTTTAATATGTGTAACTCATGTTGGTATTGTCGAGGTCGTTTAGCAAAAAATTAGAAATATAATTTAAGAGATATACATCGTCGATACCCAACAATATTCTTATCGCAATTAAAAGAAGCATCAGAAAGTCGGAAGAGTTAACAGGTTCCAGAAACTATAGTTTTACGATATGTATAGAGAAGACTTTGAAAACTCGCAGATACGTTTGGTTTCCTCTGGTCTAATGAGAAATTCCGACTTGTATAAAGTTGCGACAGCTGTGTTAACAAACTACAAATGTATCCATTTTTTCGGCTAGCAAAGATTGCTCTCAAAAGCATTTACAAAGAAAAATCACGAATATTGATAATTTATTTGTGGAGTTAAAAAACAATTTCTGTATAAGTCATATGAATTGGATCACTGTATGTTTCTGTAATTAATATTTATCATTTAACAAATAATAATTATCAGTGATTAAACGATTATGTGTTTCATTGTGCATGATATTAGCGATAAATAAATCAGTTTAGTTTGAGTGAAATATAAAATGTCAAACACAAATGAAAAATAAAATTTGTTATTTAGTCCAATTCAGGTGAGTCAGGACTCGTATTATATAGGGTGACATGGGGTAAGGCCAAGCTTACGTCTTCTTTGTTTAGAAATGGATTTTGATAAAATAAGGTATGTATATATTAGAGGTAAACTCTTCTCGTAGACTTCCGCATTCGCCAGAAATAATTCCAAATTTTTACTTTGGAATGGAACTCCCTGTATATTTTTGCTTATTTGAATCTTATAGGTCATTTAAATTTAAAAAAATCTTTCTTTAAATTTTTTTCATCTTATAGAACAAAAAAAAATTAGAGAAAAACCGGAAACATTAAGAAATAATTTCAAAGTTACCTAAAAAAATGTCATTGGCCAGTACCATATAAAGTATGCCTAATTTATTAAAAGAAATATTTTCAAAACAGTTTTTCATTCATAACTTGATTTTCTTAAGCGGGTACAATATGGACCACCTACACCATTACATAGGAAATTAAATTACGAGCTCAACGATGTACATTAAGACGTACTTTGCTTCCCCAACCCTTACCAATAAATTAAATTTAAAAACATTAAGAAATCTGCCTATTGATCAATTGTAATGTAATTGTACAAATTTTATTTTAAAGGTTTATTTTTAAATTTAAATTTGGCAACTTGATTATATAGTATTAATCTTGTCCCGCAAAATCTGAATATGCAAAAATATACAGAGTGTTCACCTGCAACTTTTTATTTCTAATTTGATTATATCCAATCTTTCTATCAGTTAAATTAACCAAACCAAGATCTGCTATAGATAAATAAACCAGATAAAGCTTTATTTAATCATTCTAGAATTAAAAAAAGGAAAAATAGGTAAACAGGTAATTTTGCTTAGTTGCTTATTTACTTGGAATTTCACAATAATTAGAAGGTGGGGGGGGGGGGTGCTCCTCGTTAGGAGCAACTTTTATTAGTTGTTCTTTTAATTTAACAAGAACTAGTATTTTTTCATTTTCTATTTGTATTGGGCAATGTTTTATAACACTGCAAGTTTTAAGGTTATGCAAACAATAATTTGATAGGGATGTATAACTTATATAAATGTGGTAAAAATTAGGATATAAATAAAGAAACACAGCGGCGTGAATCTCAAATGAGACACTCTGTACATTAAAAACTAGAGTATGTAGTTAACGAAAATTAAAAACATGCATAGTCGAACAGGGTTTTGGGCTATGATCTTTGAAAACTATAAGTAAGTAATTATACTTCCAATTAAACTAAAAAATCGAATGGGAAACGTAGTGACAATGACAGCAGTTTATACGCCAAGTGAAACTAAATAGTCTGAATAAAAGATACGTTTAGGGAAGGTGTGTGGGTGTGTGTCGAACTGGCAGAATTAGGGCTAACCGGGCAAGTGATGTTTTCTGATTTATGAGTTAACACACTATCTAGATAAATCAACATAAATATTTTGCAACTTTGTTCCGATGTTCCAAAGGTGTTTATTGAACCGTTAATCTACAACGGCAATGTGAATACTCGAGTGCCTAACAATATGCAAAACAGTGACATACTGCAAACCGTGAAAATTCTTGTCAAAACTCAAAATTATTTGCAATTCTGGTACAAGTTGTTAGATACAATTAATTAGCATGTACAGGGTGTAACTAATATAACTAGAAACCGCACTGGGAGTAGCTATTACGATTTAGAAAATATTTTCCTTATCAACATGTGGTCATTTCCTGCTAGTTTTCGAGAAAATCGCATTTTAAATTTTAAGTACGTCCAGTGTACTCACATTTAGATCTGTGCATAATAATCGATTAATCGGACCTTCGATTAATTTTTTTAAATAATCTATTAATCGATCAATCGATTAATCGATTAAAACGACCAATCAATTAAACGATTAATTGATCAATCTATTAAATCGATTGATCGATTAAATCAATTGAATCAATTGATTGATTATTTGATTAATCGATTATTTTAAGGTAAATAATAATTAAGAAAGTAGGTCCGATTAATCGATCAATAGATTCAATCAGTCGATTTAATCGATTAATTGATTTTTATTATTGATTTTCATAATAGCACAACCCTAGTTGCTTCTCAAACTTTGGATAAAGTACCATTAACAACGACCACGAATTGCACAAATTGCTTCTCTACTAAAGCACAACATTGGTGATGTGTGATGTCGTATTAGTCGTGATTGTACTACAAGTATAAGGTATGACCAGAGCACCAGACGAGGACCAAACTGAACATACACTGCACACAAATTGAAGTGGATTTAAAAAAATATAATTTATATAAAAATATACTTTAGCAAAATTTTAGAAGACGGTACTATTTATGTTAATTCAGAACAGGCTTTATACCATAATTAGAAGACACGAATTATCAAAACGCGTGATTAATCGAACTTTCAATTATATTTTTAAATAATCGATTTACTTATTTTCTTAAATCGATTTTCGATTATTGATTTCGATAATCGCACAGCCCTACTCACATTACAGTAAAAATACGAAACAAATTAAAAACATTCATTTTAAATATGTTTTCAATCATTGCATTACAAGGTTTCCCTTCCATTACAAGGTCTCGAGTTATATTAGTTACGCCCTGTAGATAGCACCTATAAAATTATAAAGCGGGTGAAATTCCCTAACCATACCGTTAGACAGCATTGTTTCAATTTCTTAAAGTCTCATCAGCTAGGGCTAACTGTCCGTAAATCTCTTTCTCTCACACACACATACAACATGTAGGCTTAAATACCTAACGCGAATTAACATTAATCACAAATGCAATATCTACAGAGTACCAGCCGCACACAGCGGCAAAAATAAAAGCTGCTTGTGTTAGATATCATACAATATGAAATACCATTGTTTTAGTGGGTTTGTCTTTCACCTTATTTTGTGACTTAACGACTTGTTTTTTAAATCGCATTACTCACTAGTGGTTAACTTTTGCACTACGACTACTAAAACAAATAGATAAATATAGATACAATAATTATTAGGCTATTAATATTAAAACAAAAATAAATATCAGTCGTTACATTATTTTTGTTTGTAGTTGTTAATAAGAAGCAACAAGAATAATTTTCTATATGAAAAAAACGTCATTAAAAACGTAAACATTTTTAAATCGAAGTAAAAGTCTAAATAAATTTAAAACTTTGCAAGAATTGCTTGAAGATAAATAATTATTATGCTCGCGTCTCGTGCTTGCAGGGTTACACATACACATTGCAGGGTACGTCTAAGGTTATTATATGCCCCCTTTCTAACATGCAACACAATCGCGCACACCTATAGTTGAGGTGGACGAATTTTCTTATTAAAAAATAAGCCTCAAGTGGGATTTGAACCCACGACTTTTGGAATTCGAGTAGCTTTCTCACACCAGTCGCTTAAAGTCGGTACTAGTATTTATATTATACTATTATTTTGTTTGTAATAGCGTCTTTTCGTCTCGAAAATTACTTTTGTTGCTTTTTATTGACGTTTTCAACCATTAATTTAACGTCTAATATTTCATTATTGTTTTAGTTAATAACTACTTGTGCTGTAGATTAGTGCAACCCATTTACATTAAAAATAGTTCCCACTAATTCTGTCGAAAGAATATTAACCAATGTAAATAACTAAAGTAGGAAATGCTTTTGAAATTATGGAATCACATAATATTCTTAGAAAAATCGGATACTAATTATCGCCTAGAAAGCAGTTTGTTAAATTGTTTTTTATTCTTTATTCTGTTATTATTCTAAAAATATTAGTAATGCCAATTGCATTACGAATTGTTTGTATGACGTAATAGTAAATATAAAAATGACAATCATATTGATGCTTTTTATTTAAAATGTCCGAGAATTAATTGTAATAATATTATCGGTAGAAGTTGTAATGGTAGCATAATATGAATTTAACAGTTTCAATTTCAATCAACCTTTGACGAAAGTGTCTGTAAATGTGTATAAATGAATATTTTAGATTTTGTTTGAATTACATTTTGTCATTTCTTATTAAAGAAGTTTAAATCTTTCGGAAAGTAAAACCATGAGAACATAAGAAGAGATATCTTCTTAGAGAAATATTTCGTCGCAAATGTCTAATCTCGCTCATATTTAATCCCGTATGTACCAATCGAAGTATAAATACTAACGATAACGTTAGATGAAGTTAATTACTACACAATGAATTGGAATACATATACTAATACATATCTGTCAGTAAGTAATCTCTCCTTCACTGCAAGTTTTAGTTCATAAAGAGAGAAGTTCAGTGTAATAAGAAAGCTGATGTGGTAGAACAACATATTACAAAAAAAATGAGTCAAAGTCAATATCTATCCGTCTTCGTTTTTATCTAAAGTATATAGTAAGTATTAACTTCGTACTAAGTTCGCTTCTGACAAGGTCTCATTGTCACTTACGTTTATGTAAAAGCTCCTTTTTATAAACTTCGTTTTGCAATTTTTATGTTATCGTATTTTATTACTTCAAGTAATTTAGAATACTTTTATGCAGGGTGTCCCATAGTCGCTGCACCACACTTTACCAGCGCATTTCAGATGGCATTTAGAATAAAAAATCTTGATAAAGTGTTTTGATTAGAGAAAGTTCAAATTTTTAATAATTTTTACCGACGTTTTTATAAAAGTATGTATAAAATTATAACGCACTCATGGTGATATTGATATCATTAATAAAAGATAAAGCTAACTGTATATGTAAGTGCAAGGTTTGAAATTTTAAAGCCAGACAAAATATGATGAGATCACATATTACTGTGTATTTTTCTAGTCCAAACCCACCATTCCCAAGCGCCCAATTGTGTTACATTGTATTATTGCAAATTAAATCGCTTCGCTTCGTTGGCATAGTAGTTTTGCTTTACTAAAATGCACCTCTCAAATGATAATACTAATTGCAATACAAAACGTAAATATACAAAATTGTGCATTAAGCTTTTAATTTTTACAAGACGTTTATCTACAACAGGATTTTAATTTTATTTAACCGTGACCTAGCACATCTTTTTACTGTAAAATTGGTTAAATCTAGTCTCAACTTTTCATAGTAAAAAATTGGTTAAGAGTTTTCCAGATCGAATTCCAATCGCCTATGGAATTTACTAATTAATGTTAATTAATGATGCTAACCTAAACAAGAAAATGAAAAATCTGGGTCACAAAAATTACCAGGATAAAAGGGCAAAATGTTTAAAATTGTAAAATTTAAAAATGTAATTTTATTACAGTAATTAATTTAATTAATTTTTATTAGGTTATAATATCCGTGATTTAATGGGGGGGGGATCCCCCAATCTTGCGCATCATCATCGTTTACAATGACTTGACCTACACTAATATCCTTTTCTTGATTATGTGCGTTCGCGGAATTATCATTTAAGTGACTGACCTCAACAATTGTATTGTAAAAATGATCATGTTGCAGAATCAGCAATGTAAACATAATAAACCATAAACTATCTTGTTTGAAGAACATAACAAACACTATTGTATATGCTAAAAACATTATACCCGTCTTTATTTGCATTTTTTTCCAAAAACTACGATTCTGAGAAAAAATTTTATAGGGATTTTCTGTTCTTCTGTCTTATTGATGTCTATATACCTGTTGCGTTTGATGTCGTTGTTATGAGCCACCCTGTATAAACTTTTAATTTTGTTAGCAAATAATAAGAGTCTTGGGCCTGAGGTAGACGAGTGGTGTCAGTGCATCACTCGTGTTCCAAGGGTCGTGGGTTCGAATCCCACTTGGGGCGGCGGGATTTTTCTAATTGGAAAATTCCGCCACCTCAATTATGGGTGTGTGTCTTCGTGTTGCATGTTAGATGGGGGACAGATGACCTTAGCAGTTGGTTCCCCCGTAGTGTAGGCGTGAAATAAAAAAAATAAGAGTTTTTCATTTAGCTTGACCCCCTCATAAAGTTCAAGGCTAATTGGATTGGACTGAATATTGATAGATTTATATTCGTTTTGCAACATACCCTCTTCCATAAAAACATCAATTTTTAGTTTTTTATGATCTTTAATCTTTAAATAATAAATAAAATATCTTCAAACAAAACACTCCTAGACAATTGTTTCGTCCTACCCTTAGACTCATTAGCCTTCCGAGCCAAGAATTTATAGAACGCATTATTATTGTTCACAGTAGACCAATTCTATTTCTTGATGGTTAGTTTTATTTACTGGTGAATGGATTCTAAATTAATTTATTGTTTGATATGAAGCTTCGAAAGCGTGAGCTGTTCCTGGTATTAAAAGTACAAAAAATGCTTATTTTTAAAATCCTGCTGGATTGCCACTATCTCATTGTTAAGTTTTTTTGTTACCGCAAAACTATAAAATTCGATCGATGATTGACTGATTAAAATAAACATAACACTTAACTACTTTATTATTTCTGTGTGCGAAAACTTAAATAATTCGCATATGAGAAAAAATTTAATACAAAAACTCGTTGTTGCAAGTTTTGTCTCCGGTATATCAAGAAACAAAAAAAATTGTCAGCCGCGTTCGTGACTATTACTATAAACTATGGTTGCAGATTTTGCTAAAAAATCTGCTAAAAAAACGCTTCACATTTCAGGGAAATATGTATTAAACTAAATGCTAGTTTCTAATTAAAATTGTTAAACAATAATGTTTTAAAAGTTCTAAAAAGCCATTTGCATGTACGAATTGTTTGTGTGAAGTAATAGTAAATATAAAAATGGCAATCATATTATACTTTCTATTTTACTTTATTATTTTTATTTTATTTTAATCGTTACAAATAAAACACAGGAAAATTAGTATCAAATTACATATCAGCTCGTGGGTTATGAAGCCAGGCCTGGATTAACACTGAAGCCTACGAAGCTCGGGCTTCAGGCGCCACGTTTTTGGGGGCGCCATAATTCACGAAATCGCAAATTCTCAGAAAGGTCTGGGACTGAACCGCCGGAAGTATTTGTAATGGCTACAACAAACTGCTTTGGACAGTGTTGATTTCCAACCCGCAAAAGGTTAAAAAACCATGTTAGATCCTCTCTTGGTAAAGAGAAATGAAATGTCCTATCAATTTTATGCATTGAATCGCAAATAACTAATTCTGTAGATTTTCAAGATTGTATAGATACATTTGCGGATATGCCAAATTAAAATCACGTTAAAAATGATTTTTTAAATATTATTTGAGTTTAGATTTATGGTAATAGTGCATTTCTTGTTGATATTGTCATCATATATCAAATTTATAAGAAAATTTAAAATAAACATACTTCAATGTAAATAAAACACAAAATAGTTGTTGACTCTGATATCTACTCTTCTATTCATCTAAAGTCTGGTCGCGTTAGCTATTCGAAAAGCGTAAACAAACCAAATGCAACGCTATTGGTTGACGCGCTTAATGACTTATGACGTTTACTTAAGCGTGGAAATGCGGATAAACGTCCAGTACTAATGTTCATCTTACGCGGTGCAATTTCATTTATTTTTATTGTGTACTGTGACTGCAAATTCAAAAAAATGAACGAAAACCTTGATAATGTTCTTTAAAACGGAAAAGTTTTTAAAAGGAAAAATAAAATTAAAATACGCTCGTAGATGAAGGAATACCATGCTAGTTGACCGGGAAGAGATTGTTCTCTGGCGCCGAAACTTCTTAAGAGCAATTAGAAAATAACGCGAAGAAAGGCGATCGATATTTTTTACTGGCGAAGCTTGGGCTAACGCTGACGGTTGTTTTTATTTCTTTTTTTTTTTGTTTTACCAGTTAAATACATATTTTGCAAAAAAATTAAATAACAACAGCGTTTTCGACCTTTAACTATTATTTATTATAGTGGTCTAGAGTTTACGTCGTAAAAATGTCCTTTTTATGACAAACACCTCTTTTAATATTTTCATCGTTTCTTTGGATTTAACGTGCTAGAACTTAATACTCTTATTACTTAGCACTTCTACTCTAGCGCGGTAACGCATTATTATGTAAACGTAGCTTTAAGCGGTCACCTGACCACTGTTTGTTGACGCTTTCCGAATAGCTAATGCGATCGAAGTTTAATAAAATATTGTCAAAAGGCGCCAGCCTTAAAATGCTTCAGGGCGCCCAGGAGATTAATCCGGGTCTGAATGAAGATGATTTTAAAACACTGTATTTTCTTGTTCGAAAACGAAAACGTTCGACTTGCTTTATGTATATTTCGAGACTTTAGAAGTTTTGTATAAATGACCCCAGTAAGTCACCTAGTGCAAGAAACTAGAAATCGAAGATAATCACTGAAAAGTTATAGCCCTATGGTACTTACATCGTCATTTACTCTTTTATGAGATATCATAAGTTCTGTTGATAATACTGATGAAAAATGAAAATCGCAGCTGGAAGTAATCATACAATACCGTCAAACAATGCCCTCAATAATTAAATACATAATAAACCAACAACATTTTATGTAAATAGATGTGTTGGCATAAAATTCATCCAGCCAGTATTAACCACAGTCATCGATTGGATTACTAATATAATTTGTGAAGTAGATTTACATTTATGTTCAAATTTTATCAGTCACTTCATATCATTGTATATATTTATTGATAATTCAGTTGGAATTTATAAAAAAGCAGTAGTTTAGTGTTCATAATGCAAATACTAACACAGAAAATAGTGACTTGTGTATTGATTTGAATATTTTATGATATTTATTATTAATTAAATAGAGTAATTTTTTAGTGGATACAGTAAAATAATAGTAATTTAAGGCTGACAACGTAGCTCCGGCGTTTCGCAACTTGTAACACTTCAGACCGCAGACATTCCCATTTTCGTATTACAACTGAGAACATAACTGCGAGATGGTTTGTGTAATAAGAATCATTTACCCCACTTCATGACATTTGGGAGGCAGTTATTTGTATAGCTGTCAGACCGTTTTTATAATTCTAAAGAGATTAGGATGTATATAATTATACGCGTCATTTCTGAGCATTACCTATAGCAAAATAAATAATTTAGATATTATAGTTTTTATATTTGGTTATAGACAGGACAATTTATATAATTATAAATGAAAAGTCAAATTACGGTAAATTGAGGAAATCTTTGAAAAGGTGTGAAGGGAAAATAACGGGTGTATACAATGAACCATCATAAAATCCAAACTCTGCACAGGGTTGCCAGATGTTTCGGATTTTGCGAGATTGTCCCGATTCCCGCGATATAACTATATTGCCCCGACACTTATTGTCCCGCAAGAAAATTTTTCTTGTACATACATATAAGAGGGGTGTCTGACGGACAGTGAGCATAAGGCATTCAAAATCTCCTACCATGTAACTCTTTTTTCAAATTGGGAAACAGATAGAAATCGCTTGGGGAATTGTCTGGACTGTATGGTGGTTGGTGGGGTTGGAAAACGTGGAAAAACGCGTGTTGCTTATTTCATAAATAATTTAATAATGTAATAACTTTGGTTTTAAGTTAATACTCTAGGAATGTTAAAAACTTGCTTACCTAACTTGTTTTGCTAGAAATTTTTTTTGTAATTAAATTATTTCATGTGTTTTACGTGAAAAAGTAATTTTAGAGAGACTGTACATTCAAAGTTAACCAAAAAAATACCACTTAAATTTCATAGTATTTGAACTATTTTCCCAAAATTTTAAGAAAATTGTATGTATAGGGACTAAATTATTACCTGTTTTTTGCCAAAAATGCAGGTTTTTTTTGGCAAAAAACAGGTTTTTTGACAATTACGTCGTTGTATCATGTACGGTACAGCCTTAACTGTACTTGGGTACATTAGGTATTTCAGCTACCTCCACCACCACCCCAACCATTCAAGAAGGGTAGCAGTGCCGCTGGCCCGTAGCGGCATTCAGTATTGCAATTTCAACCAGAAAACAGCATTCAATTTTCAATATTCATATCATTCAATTTTCAATATTCATATCATTCAATTTTGTATATTCATTTGTTATAGTTGTTATTTATTAGTAGTTTTAATTAAACGTTTTTAAGTTCATTCTACTTTTATTACGATGTGTAACACCCCACAAATTGGTCCAATCGAGCAGGATTAGTTACCATTACTGAGTTACCATTGAAGATAAGATAAATCAACGAAGTTTGATCCGTGATCAGCTTCAAATCAACGAAGTCACATCCATGATTTGATTTCAACATCAGCAGCATCAACGAGGTCCGATCGATCTACACCAACAAATACAAAAACAACGAGTCAAAGTGAGTTTTACATTCCTTCATTTTTCTATACATTCCTATTTGTGCATGTTAATTTGTACTACTGGACTGTGTGCATTTCTTCATTATTAATTTAAATAAAAATGGCCGAGTTAGAAAACTTAAAAAAGAAGCGTGCTATAATTAAATAAAAAATTACGCGCATTGAAAACTATGTAAAGGACTTTAAAAACGAGAATGATTTCTATCAACTAGATGTTAGAGTACCGCAATTAGAAGATGCCATGAAAGCGTATGATGAAATTCAGATCGATATTGAATTGACCGATCCCAATGATCAAGATCGCGAAGCAATCGAAAATCGATATTTTAATACTTTGGCAAAAATTAAATTTTTATCTAAAAATACAAATCAGCCTACTTCTTCCAATCATAGTAACATTAATAATACACATAATTCATCTGAATTGGCGGTTAATTTACCAGTTTTGAATTTGCCTCAATTTTCTGGATCTTATTCAGAATGGTTGACGTTTCATGATACTTTCGATTCATTAATTAATGAAAATAATAATTTAAATAACTGCCAAAAATTCCATTATTTGAAATCTTGCTTAAAGGGTGAAGCTCTAGCTACAATAGAATCTTTAACCATTTCAGCAAACAATTATGCAGCAGCTTATGATTTGCTTAAGAAACGATACAATAATATACGTTTAATAGCGCAAGAGCATGTTTTAGCCATTATTAACAGCCCAGTAATTTTAACCCTCAACCGCTACTCAAGGGTCAGGTTGATCCGAGCATTTTTTAAAAACATTGTAATTTTTTAATGCCGAAATGCAAATTCTGGTACCCTCTAGTTATACTATCCCTTACAGGATTCTAATAACGTAGCACTTATAGAGTTACCTGTTCTGCCTGCAGAGGGTAAAGTGGGTCATGACGACCCGTGAGTAGCAATTGCGCGACAATTTCCGAGCAGTTAAAGGTTAGGATTGTTATGAATCGCCATTATAATTTTGTTGCTGTTTTGATCGATATTGTGTTTGTTATTTGGTATGTAGACAAACTAATACATGTATGTAATATAAATAGTAACTATGGGTATTTACTCTTAGAATTTATAATAATGACGTCGAATTTGACTGATGCCCAATTGATCGATTTAATTGAAGATGATGATTTTTGGGCTGATTTTGAACAAGAAAATAATGTAGAAGCTGAATCCGAACAAGATTCCGAACCCGAAGATAATGCACTAATTTCTCAACACCAAGACGAAATTGATAGCAACAACTTAAGCCGGCTACTTGAAAAGGCCGATGAGAGTGACCCAGAAGAGATTGACGATTTGCTGGTGAGTGACCATGAAACGGATAGCGAAATATTGGAGGAGTCTGAAGAAGATGAATCATCTTCTAGTTCGTCATCTAAGCCCTCTAATACATCATCATATGTTTATGGAAAAGGTGGAACAAAATGGGCTAAAACATGCCTTGCACGTGCAAAGGTTCGTGGCCACAACATCATAAGAACCTCAAGAGGTTTGGCTGGTCCAGCTAAAATCAACCCACCAACATCTGAACTGGAAGCTTGGGAGTACATAATGACTGAAGATATTTTACAGGAAATACTTACTTACACTAACCAACGAATTGTACAAATGAAAGCAAAATATAAAACATATAATAAAGGGAAGAAGTCGAATGTTACCCAAACTTTTATACAACCGCTGGATATGGACCAATTGAAAGCTTTTATTGGACTTTTATATCTACAGAGTTTATTTAAATCAGGACATGAAGATCTTCGTTCTCTATGGGCCACTGATGGTACAGGAAGAGATATATTCAGAGCTACAATGAGTCTCCCACGGTTTTTGTTTGTGTTGAATGCGCTACGATTTCATGATGCACTTACAAGAAAAGAAAGACTGAAAACAGATAAACTGGCTGCTATTTCTAATGTTTTTAATAAATTTGTAAACAATTCATGTATAAACTATTGCCCAGGTAATAACGTAACCATTGATGAAATGTTGGTGGCCTTTAGAGGTCGTTGTGCATTTAAAATGTATATACCAAGCAAACCTGCGAAGTATGGAATAAAAGTCCAAATCATGGCAGATTCTGAAACTCATTATATGCTAAATGCAGAAATATATTATGGCGCAGATCCTAAGGAAAAAAACAAAGACAAACCTAAACATGAACAACAAAAGGCACCCAAGCTATCCAAACCCACGGAAGTTGTTTTACGTTTGACAGCGCCAATAACTGGAACTAACAGAAATATTACCGCCGATAATTGGTATTCGTCAATGGAGGTTGTTGAAGAAATGAAAAATATAAAGTTGACATATGTTGGAACCCTGAAAAAAAACAAAAGTGCTATACCGAATATATTTTTACCAAAAAAGGAAAGGGCAGCAGGTTCATCATTGTTTGGCTTCCAGTCAGATAAAACAATTGTGTCCTACGTACCGAAACGAAATAAAGCTGTAATTCTATTGTCAAGCATGCATCACGATGATAGCACAAACCCAACAACCAAAAAGCCTGAAATAATACATTTTTATAACAACACTAAGGCTGGCGTGGATGCACTGGATGAAAAATGTACTAATTATAGTACCTCTCGGAGGACCAGACGTTGGCCAATGGTCATTTTTCATGCAATGTTGAATATAGCTAGTGTCAATAGTCACGTATTGTACAAAACATCAAAACCTAACAAGATAACACGCGCTACATTCATAAAAAAAATTGCCATAGAATTATGCAGGCCTCTTGTATATAGAAGAATACACTCTACGAAAGTTCCTTGGAAACTGCGCTCTATGGCAGCTGGAATTTTCAAAATCGATTTACCGATAAGGCAACAACCTTCACAACCCAGAAATGTGTCAAAAAGAAAGCGCTGCGGTATCTGTCCTAGCAATAAGGACCGTAAGACAGATATCTACTGTCAAAGGTGCAATTAAAATCTGTCCTACTTGTGATAAGTGATTTGTAATAATTTACCATAATAAACTATATTATTACTTACTTGTTAACCACAATAAAAGTTCAATTTCATTTTTTGACCAATTATTATAACAAACGAAAATTGGGTCATGATGACCCATCAGTAGCAGTTATGTTATTTTTATTTCTGAGTAGCAGTTGAGGGTTAAAACCTAATTATTTAGCTCTCAGAAAATTGTTAAATGATATTACAAGTCACACAGAAGCATTAAAAGTTCAAAATCAACCCGTTGATCAATGGAATTGCTTAATAGTTCCTTTACTATGTGAAAAACTAGATTACACTTCTAGAATAGAATGGTAAGGGAAATTAACATCAGATATTCCGACATTAAAGGATTTCTTAAAATTTTTATCAAAACGTTGCGAACTTTTACAATATATGCAAAACATAAATAATCATAAGTCAAATCAGTTCGAACATCATAAAACAAATCACAACAAAATATCTACACTCTAAAAAATTTACCCTAAAAAATGGAGGCAACTATGTTACCTCCATTTTTTGGGGTAAATTTACTTCAAAGTGTAATTTTCATAGGAAGCGGGAATTACAATATTAGGTTCAATTTGCATTGTAATGTTTCCTTTTTAAATAAATTTACAGATTAAAATTACGATCTCAATGTAATTTTACATTTTAACATTAAAACACCTGTGTAAATTTACATGACAAAGTTAACTACTTACTTTTCAGGGTTAAAACACAAATGTGAAAATACTTCTTGAATGTAACTATGACTTGCGAAAGTACTTGCAAATTCAATCGTTCCTCTGAAGATTACTTACATTGGTAAATGGATTGTATGAAATAAAATAAAATCAAAGTAATTTTTATTGAATGTATGTACTCATATAAAATATAAAACATTAACAGAACTTCTTTTAAGGGGCTTTGGAAAATATTTGGTCTCTCAAAAACATTCAGATAAAGTCTCGATTCCACCTAGAAAATTTAAAAATTATAAATTATATAAACAATTATACACGACTACCTTTCTCATTACAGTTATGCTAGTTTATTTCGAATTCTTCAAATTTTTATTCATCCTAGAAACACATTAAATTAAATATTTTTATTTTATTGGTTTAAATTTGTAATTTTAGCATATACTTACCGATTATTACTTTTTAACTTCTACTATAAAATAAAATTCTTCCCACCTTGGGTCATACTGCAAATATTTGCCTTTAATAAATCTGCATTACACTACAACGAAAAACAAAATATTAATGAGCAATGAACACTTCGTTCGATAGGGTACGCTCGCCGATTGCGAAACCTGTAACAAGAAATCATAAAAGAATTGGTACACACCATTCCGACCATTACCCAAAAGCCCAATTTGGACTGTTCATAATGGGTTCTTGAATTCGTTCACGAAACGAAGGTCACCACTCATCAACAAACAAGTGCAATCAGCGAAATAGTATCTCATCGGTTAAAAACATATTAAGGGCAAAATTACACTATACTTGTTAAAGTTCATTTTATCTTTAATATTACACTAAAAATGAATCAAGTTATTGAGTAATAATACATTTCCAAGGAAAGATTTTCTGAGTTATGTAAATTTACATTATGGATAGTGATTTTAACCAGTTAAATGTAGTAGAATTACTTATATTTGTGTAATTTTACTCAATTAAAGAATATTTTACCACAAATAGTAAAACAACTATTAACGTATAGGTAAAGTTAAATTTTAGAGTAAAACTACCGCAAATAAGGGAGGAAAGTTAACTCTTTCCCAAGGTAAATTTCAACTCATTTTTTACAGTGTAGTAATCAATACAAACATCGTCCTATTGTTCAGGCAATTACAAACAAACCATCTTGTATATATTGTAAGTCTGACTCACATATGGTTTTTAAATGTTCCGAATTTTTAAATTTATCAGTAACGGACAGAATTAAACACATAAATGAAGTAAATGCTTCTACAAATTGCTTAAAATCAACTCATAAAGCATCTAATTGTAAGTCGGCGTACACTTGCCGGGAATGTAAACAAAAACACAATACGTTAATTCATATTTCTACAGAAGCTACAACATCTAACAATAATAATAATTTAACATTATCAGTTTCTAATATTTCTCAAACCGTATTATTAGCTACGGCAATTGTAAAAATTGCAGATTCAACCGGTAATTCTCATAATTGTCGAGCTATTATTGATTGTGGTTTACAAAGTAATATTGTAACAAGTAATATATGTGAAACCCTTTCGCTAAAAACAAATAAAATTAACTTTCCTATTTCTAGATTCTGGACACAAATATCAATTAAATCGTGTTATAGTTCATTTTCATTAGAAATGCATTGTCTAGTAATACCAAAAATTACGGAGGAATTTCCAAATTTACCATACTCTAAAGCCAGTTTAAAGATTCCTAGTAATATTAATCTTGCAGATCCTCATTTTAACGAACCAAACAAAATAGATTTGTTAATAGGTGCCGAATATTTTTGGAAAATTGTAGGATGCTCACAAACTATAGACATATACAATAAGCAGATTTATTTAAGACGTACCCTGCTGGGATGGGTTGTCACAGGCAAATTTGTAAATAGCAATAACAATAATAAAACCTATGTCGGTATAACTTCAAGTAAAAACCCAGCTGCAGAACTTTCTTTTCAATTAAACAAGTTTTGGGAATTAGAAGAGCAAACAAGCAATAAGGCCTCCTTATCTTTAGAAGAACTTGCTTGTGAAAAACATTTCTCGGAAACATTCAAAAGGGATCAGGATGGGCGATTTATTACAGTTATTGTAACTGCAAAAATATATATACAAAAACTGTGGTCACTTAAACTTGATTGGAATGACATTCTCCCCAAAGATTTAAATGAAAAGTGATTAAGGTTTGCTAATCAGTTGCACATATTAAATACATTAAACATACCACGTAAGGTAATTTTAAATGCACATAGTGAAATCTAATTACACGGATTTTGCGATGCCTCCATGTCAGCGTACGGTGCATGTATTTACATAAGAGCATTTGACAAAAGTAATAATAAATACAATACTGAGCTTCTATGTGCACGTTCTCGGGTAGCTCCGCTTAAAACCATAACTCTACCGCGGTTAGAACTTTGTGCGGTGGTACTGCTAGCGCGATTATTCAAAAAACTTTTGACTATTTTAAATTTAACATTTAAATTAATGTACTTGTGGACTGACTCATCTATTGTCTTATCATGGCTTAACTCACCACCAAATCAGTGGAAAACATTCGTTGCAAATCGTGTAGCGGAAATTCAACTCTTAACTAAAATAAACGATTGGCATCATATTAGTTCGGAAAACAATCCAGCAGACATTGTTTCGAGAGGTATCTTACCTGAAAAACTAATCGACAACAATTTTTGGTTTCATGGACCAAACTTTCTTTCAAATCATGAAAGTGAATGGCCAAATTCACTACCTGATAGTAATGCAAACACAAGTGTTTTAGAAAAACGTGCTGACAATAAAAATCTCACAATATCGGTAAAACCCGATTTTTTAATTTTAACGAGGTATTCTTCTTTTGCAAAATTACAAAGGCTCATAACATACTGTCTGCGATTTATTCAAAATTGTTCTACAAAACATAACAAACAACGTACTGACAAAAAACTAACCATACCAGAATTAAATAATGCAACTAACGTGATAATTATACTTGTACAATGGCAAGACTTCGAAGCAGAACTAAACGACTTAACAAAAGGTCGTCCCATCAAAACATCTAGCAAGTTAATAAGTTTAAATCCATTTATTGATAATAACGGCATAATTTGTGTTGGCGGTAGATTATGTAATTCAGAATTAAAATATAATCAAAAATTTCCAGTTGTATTACCGTCAAAACATCACGTAACAAAACTCATAATGTTAGACTACCATAAGCAAGAATTACACGCAGGGCCATTAGCCACGATTAATGCAATTCGCGAAAAATATTGGCCATTATCAGCTAGATCTGCTGTTCGAAATTTAATTCATAAATGCCACACTTGTTTCAAAGTAAATCCTCAAACTACAGATCAGTTGATGGGAAATTTACCATCCTCACGCGTAATACCTTCGCGACCATTTTTACATTGCGCTGTTGACTATGGCGGCCCAGTAATAATTAAAGAAGGTAGTCGTCGAAGTAAAAAACAATAAAATCTTCTGTTGCTCTTTTTAATTGCTTTACAACAAAGGCTCTTCACATTGAGCTAGTTACAGACGCTACATGCGAATCATTTTTGGCTGCCTTGAAGCGATTTATGGCTAGACGGGGGAAGGTCTATTCAATACATACTGACAATGCAACTTATTTTACTGCAGCAAATCGCGAATTAAAAAAATTATTAAAATCTTCAGACTTTGACAATGAAATCATTCAGTTATTAAAGCAAAATAACATTGAATGGAATTTTATACCAGCTCGTTCACCTCACCGCGGGGGATTTTGGGAAAGCGGCATTAAAGCAATGAAATATCATTTAAAAAGAACTGTGGGTAATGCACTTTTTACTTATGAGGAAATGCTCACGGTGTTGGTACAAATTGAAGCATGTATAAATTCTAGGCATATTACACCTCTATCCTGTGATCCAAATGATTTTTCCCCACTAACCCCAGGACATTTCCTAATTGGCCACAGACTCACGGTCACCTCTCACGCTGTCAAAGAGTTCAACAATTGACGCAAAATTTCTGGAAACATTGGAGTAAAGAACATTTAAACTCTCTTCAACAAAGAAGCAAATGGCGTCAACAATCACAAACAACTCTGCAGGCTGGAACTCCTGTTCTATTAAAAGAAGATAATCTGCATCCTCTCCATTAGCGTATGGGTGTCATTCTCGAAGTACACCCGGGTAAAAATGGACTAATACAAACAGCAACAGTGAAAACATCCAGTGAAAACGTCACTAGGGGCTACCAACAAATTATGTCCATTTCCAGAAGATAATTTTGAACAGGATAGCTCAAAGGCTGCCAGGATATGTACGGTACAGCCTTAACTGTACTTGGGTACATTAGGTATTTCAGCTACCACCACCACCACCCCAACCATTCAAGACGGGTAGCAGTGCCGCTGGCCCGTAGCGGCATTCAGTATTGTAATTTCAACCAGAAAACAGCATTCAATTTTCAATATTCATATCATTCAATTTTCAATATTCATATCATTCAATTTTCAATATTCATATCATTCAATTTTGTATTTTCATTTGTTATAGTTGTTATTGATTAGTAGTTTTAATTAAACGTTTTTAAGTTCATTCTACTTTTATTACGACGTGTAATTCCCCACATAACAAGTCAAGTGCTATGACACGTGTTCATTATTATTCTCTGTAAAACTTGACCATTTTAGTTAAAGATACTTTTTAAGAGGTGTGGATGTGTTTCAGTGTAACACTACATAATAATATATTTAATGCTGACGGTTAATAGAATAGTATGATAAGATATTAGGCGTTTACAAAAATTTAATTGTACGACATCTACTGCGTTCCAAGAGGTAAACAGCTGATACATATAGTAGATGGAACCGGTATATGCATTTCCGAACGTTTATGGTTATGGTCTTTATACATACATATATAACTTACAAAACCATATGCATGTTTATTAAAATGTTTTTCGATAGTGTTTAACATATCCCTAACACGTTCATATTCACTGTAGAGAATGAAAATGTAAAAAACCGCACACACATGTGAAACAAATTCAATTTTAGGTTATGTTTACCTGTACATTTCTATTTAACGGCTATTGAAACGCGCCATCTATTAATATAGACGGCGTTGTACAACATCAAACTGTCTTCAATATACAATAGTTAATGACGCAGTGTTTAGTGGTTGTTTTTGTTCTGTTGTCTTTTAAGAGTGATCATAATTTTGACAGATTAAATTTAATAATCATGTTAATATGATAATAATTTTCAGTAGATTCCTCTCAATAATATGTTTACTGTACTGGTGAATATACAATATACATACATGGATCCGGTAGACGAAACGGGTGTACACCGGTTAATTACCGAACAGTAAAGTAGCAGTGATGCAATTTTCGAACGTTTTCGGTTCATCCGATACAATTTTCGGAAACGCCTATTGAGTCAAACATTATGAATTAAATTCAAGCAAAAAATTAGGAATTTTATTATTAAGTTTTTAAGTGTCCCGAAAAATGCTAAAACAAATTTGGCAACCCTAACTCTGCAGTAGGGTGTTCCAACAAAAAAGCAAAGTCGTAAATCTTATGCTCTCACCCCTTAGGATTATTGTATATCGAAAAAAAGAGTACCCCTATTTTTTTATTTTGAAATCGGACAATGTTTAGGGATGCCTCAAAGCCCTTAAAGTTTCCCATGTATTTTATATGGAAAAAAAACTGGAAAAATATTGATTTTCTAGGATTCTATACCAATCTACGAAAACGTGATTTTTTCCCATATAAAATACATGGGAAACTTTAAGGGCTTTGAGACACCCCTAAATATCGACCGATTTCAAAATAAAAAATAGGAGTACTTTTTTTTTCGATGTACAATAATCCTAGGGGGTGAAAGCATAAGATTTCCGACTTTGCTTTTTTGTTGGACCACCCTACTCTGCAGACAGCATTTCAGTTAAAATCGACCATCTGCCATCAAAATCGGACACCACATTCATAGTAAAACTGGCAACCAATCGCGTTGTATAATAGTATAAGGTTATTTAAAAGTAAATACTCATATTAAAATGTCTATAACTTTGTTAGATATTTATAATCTGCAAAAACAAAAACATCAGTTTGTTCGAAAAACAATGGGATTTTATTCTAATTTCAAATAAAATAAATCCCGCTATACACTATACAGTAACTTTGACATCAAGTAATCTTTGCTGAACAATTGTGTTTGGGTTATTTTACGCACAAATGCTGCGAAGTTTGTGTATTAGCACATCCATTTAATTCAAAATGGCAACTTCGATGGCCAATACGAGATCGTAAAGGTTAGCATTCCAAAAGCTGTTAGCAAAACTAATATAAACCTTAAAATAACATATAAGAGTTAAGAAAACGCATAAGAAATAAATTCCAAGCGTTTTAAAATACAACAGTATCTATATGAAATGTGACCGTTAATATATGCAGAAATTATGGTCATTTGAATATGGGTACTTACTTTTGAATAAGCTGATATATTAAAGTCTTAGTTTCATAATACACGTTTAATAAGTTATTATCTATATATTTAAAACACAAGGCTTATTTTTGTTCCAGTTCGTTTGATAGTTCTACTGGTCCGAATTACGTGTTTCTTTTTTGATATTGAAGCTTTCGTTTTGTATATTAGTTAACACTACTTAATATCTGTATTTTTTTAAGTTTTATATTTTTAAATAAATAAAATCTAAAACATTTATTTCGATCAGCAAGAGAAGAACAATCTACTTGCAGCGCCCTCTCAGTCCCAGCGTTGGTAGCTTTTGAACTATTCACGATTATAAGTTTAGACAAACGCGCATTAGGTGAAAACCGCATTTTTTTCTTTTAAACCGTGTTTAAGCGTATGTATTAATAACAAAATGCAATAATAATAATAACATATATTAGTATAACTTAAATATTTTTAAAATATTTTTTTTATTATTTTATTTCTTTGTAGGCTGTTTTAATTTTTAATAAATTTATTTTGTATTTGTTTATTTTAATTTTATTTGGACTGACAGCCTTTAATAAAACATTTATACATACATTTTTAACGTTTCGCCCCTCACTGGAGGCTTTTTCAACATAATTTTATTTCCTAATATAAAAAGTTGAGCATTAGTATATTTTTCATCATTTTTGATTATCTATTTGATTTAATATGAAAGTTTTTTCCTTATATTTAATTAATTTTGTTGAAATTTTTCATTTTTTTTTAGTAATAGCAAATATCTTATTATTTGACACAAAGGTTTTATTTGGAAATTTATTTCTTTGCTATGTAATTAACCACATGATGAGTGTGATTATTGTCGATATAAGTTTATATTAAGTATTAGTATAATATTTTTATAATTAATGAAAATTCTATTACTTAGATGTTTCATTGCCTTAGCCTTTGTTAGTTACATATACTGTGTCTTCATAAATAAGTATCTGTTCTGGGAATTCATTCCTGTAAATACTTTATATTAAATAAATCGATATACTCGTATTTAAAACACAAGGCTGATTTTTGTTCCAGTTCGTTTAAGTGTTCCACTGGGCAGGTTCACGTGATTCTTTTTTTATATTGAAGCGCTGTGAAGCATCCAGCTTATTGCGATATTTTGTTTTTGTGTTTCACATAAAAATGTGGTAGCAAAGGGCACCAACAAATAAAACAGTAATTAGATAGTCATTGTAGGAAAGTTTAAAGCTTTGCAGTTGGTATACTTTTATTATATTACAGGACTTACAACTGGTCCCGCGGAAGCCTAAAAAATATCCACTACACCCGAAGGTTTCACGGGAACACACATTGGGAATAAACTTTTTTTTAACATTTGCTATTTCAATAAGTTTCCGAAAATATTTCCATGGAAAGTTACCAAAAAATAGATTACCGGTAATTTGCCAATACTATTTTTATGTCAAGTTTTTAAAATATGTACTAGTAGACGTGTTCAAGAATTTTTTAAACAAGATTGATTTTTAATTATATTTTTATCATTTCGTAAAGTAGAATTTCCGTATGCATCTATGTAGAATAAACCGATGGAAAGGGGTAAGCCAGAGTGGATGATATGCCGAAAGAGAGGAGGGTAAGATGGAAGAGAGGAATGCTAGGCTTAGAATTTTCAACTGGTTATGTTTGGTTGTCTATTTAAATAATCATTCATGAAAATCCGAAGGATTGTAATCACAGAACGAATGTTGTATATAAGGAAATCCTTCAATCCTTTTGACCGTCATGTCTTGACGAGGTTTCCCTAGTTATACATTTAGTTATTGTTATGCATAGGCTTTGATGATCTGTAGTGGTCCCACGATGATATCATTCGATTGCAATGAATTATGGTTTGTGGTTTACAATGGTCTTAAAATACAGTAAAAAAGTATGGACCCAAAGACGGTCCAAATTGACACTAACGGAAGCCCGGAGGTCCTCAAAAAGAGCAAAAAATATATATTCTTGAACCGAGTGAATTGTATAGAAGACATTTTTCTTTACTATGTTTATTTAATTATTTTAAACTATCACATCCTCCAATACTAACAGAAAGCTTTTCAACAGGTGGGTAGTGGATAGTGGAACAAGTATTTAGATAAAAAAGTGGCCAGGATTGGTTTTCTTTTGCTAAATAACATTCCGAGTTTTGCTGTTTTAATAGTTGAAATGGACATAAGTCTTAAAGTCTTTTAGTTTTATCAATTTTGAGACTGAATATCGTTTTAGTTTTAAAAACACGTTGCTCCAAATTACAAAATTCAGGAACCATACAATACACAGTAAACTTGCAAAATTATAAAAAAAATTATTATGCTATACAAAACTTAAAGAAGACATGCGCATAAACGAACCCACTCTTATCTACTCTAGGTAGAGTAGATTTCAAAAATATGCTAATAGAGTCTACAAATCACATTTTTACTCGTCTATTTTTTCTCTATTTGTTTACTCTTCATTAGGACACTTTACTTGTCTTTTTGTTTTTTGCTGTGTACAATGAACTTCTTACAATCTTCACCTTCCTTTAAATACATTTGTACAATGCAATTTCCTACAACATCGGATGTGTTTGCCATCTTTATTATAATTCAATTGTTTAATTTTCACGGTAAATGGCTTATTCAAAGCTTGTGAAATGAGCCGTGAAATGATGTACACAACAGTAGTCACTGTAACCGGAATATAACATGAATTTGAACATTTCATTATCTACACAATATGTATTTCTGATTTCAAAACTGAGTTGTAGCTAGAACTTTATAAAACAACTGTGATATAATAAAAATAGTTAAAATCAATAGCCAATTTGCAGAGAAGTAACATTGGAAATTCAGTCTCAAAATTTTTAGTACGAATTGATCTACATACATGCGCCGGAAATGTACAACAAATTTGATTTACATTGTGTTTTGCTGTTAATTCACTGTGCGACAGTTTAAAATAAGTTTTACATTGGTACTACTATAAACACATCATCAATTTGTGTGATTTTAAATTGTATAATTAGATTCCAGTTCCATTTATTTTGATTTAACTTTTTAACCCTTAATATACTAATAAAGAGTTTAGTTCATAGAACCTTAATTACTTTTAATATTGAATTACCTTACGGTGGGTATTTTTATGTATATTTTACATATAGAAGTAAAAGACAACAAGTATCACTAAATGAACTCGCTTTTACTTTGTATGCAAGCATAAATGATAGCAGGAACGTGGCTTGCAACAGAGGAAACAAAAGAAAATTCAAACCAGGATTCTATACACATCCAAATTCTATTTTTACGATTCGTTTCTAAAATCTTTCCGAGAAATCACACTCTTGGTTACATATTTCCAAGAGGGATTACTCTAAGAAATAAAAACAAAACATATGTAGAAGATGAATGATCATTTTATAATTTTTTGTGTTTGCTTTCAACTTCAGTATTTTTCTTTTACTCATTTTTATTTACTTTTGTTATTTCTTCCGAGACTTAAAAATATCTAAAAACATCCAGCTCGCTACAGTTTTTAAGTGACCAGTTGCAACTTACTCCACTGCTGCAATAATAGATACATCCACACATCAGTCTTTCATATTCTCTTTATTCACGTGGAAATGGCAACGTGTGTTTACCTATTAAACTTTTTCCAATTATCGCTTAAATCACATTTCATATGAATGTTATTTTTCGTTTATGGCATACATTATGTATTATGGTTACATTAAAAATACTAAAAAAAATAAATTAAAAAAATATTTCGTATTTTTAATGTAATGCGAGTTCAAAGAGCGGAAATTTAAAATGGGATTTTTTCAAACATTTGCATGAAACGACCACATGTTGATAAGGAAAATATGTTCTAACACATTACAGCTACTCCCCATTACGAGGTTTCTAGTTATATCAGTTACACCCTCTATACATATTATATTGTAGGACGGGGGCGTAATTCAATAATCTAAATTTTATTAAAAAGGTCTTTCGGTATATTTATTTTAAAGATTTCTAATTTTCACAAGTCAAAGTTAATCCTAGTTATAAATATGACATTCACTAGGTCCTTGTAGGTCGTGCGACTGCTTGCTCCCTTGTGGGCTAGTCGGTCGTTGATATGCTTCACTTGCGGTAACTTATTTCAGTGGTGGGACCCAAACATAACATACCACAGGGTCGGATTTAGGGAAACATGAAAAGACAATTTCATATTAGTGGCTTAACCTTTACATGAGAATAGGAGTACTTACGGGGGTAATTGAGGATCCCCCGCGTATCCCATGTTGCTTTTGGATGATTGGAGCCTTGGCTAGTGAGGATCTTCAGTGCATGTCACGATCATGGTGATCTGAAACAGATGCTTGCAGCATCGGGCGCCCTCTAGCGGAATGCCAGAAGTCCAGGTGTACACCGTTATGTACACCGTCATGCACCATAATACATGGTTGTAGGGCGGAACGGGCACCGCCCCAGTGCCGCCCGGTGATATCGGCCAGGGCCACTGGTGTGACTTTATCTGTCACCCAGGTCGAGGTCGACTGAAAGTTTCGATGAACCTTCAGTCTCCCAAGTACACAGCTAGCTGTTTACGCTCCTTTCAGCTTATCAAATAACAACCATTATTGCCAATAACAGAGGATAGCAATCATTATTGCTAATATCACACATTATGTCTAATAACATACAACAACAATCATTATTGCTAATAACATACACTAGCAATCATTATTGTTCATAACCACAATGCAACCGTAATTGCATCTTCAACAACAACCACAATCAATTATCACTTCATAACCAAAATGCACAATAACAAAGATTACAAATTCCATATCTGCATCTTTTGGTCTCCCTTACACCACTTTTAACATGACTGTTAACTGTTCCCTTCGCATTACCACCGACTGACTTCTTTTCTATAAATTTGGATATTGGTTTCTTGAGTGAGGGATGTAAACATAACATGTGTCACATGGTCTAATGATTTATCGCCCTGCATTCCTTTCGTTCTGTTATAATACCTTTGGGGTTTTTACAGAGAATTCAAAGCTTTAATGATTTAAGTTAAACATAATCAGCCATTATCACTTACTATTTAATCAATACCTGATACTGATCTACTTAAAGAAAATACGACATCCCACAATATATTGCTTTGTTATTGTTCATCATTGTTGTGCATACCACTAATAATAGTATCACTATTATCAATATTAACGTAAGGAACAACTTGTTCGATATCATCTAACATATTATATGTTTTACATAATTTTTTCATTTTCCGGTGTAACGTGTGAATATGCTTCCGTAATTAAACTTCGAACTTCATCTTCTTTAAAAGTTTTATTATGTCCAACTATACACGGTGTCCCATTACCGAATAGTCAGACTTAGATAACCATTAAAGAAAGAAAATTCCTATATACCATTTTTATCCTACTTCTATACTTTTGGAGAACAACAGCATCGAAGTTCAGTCCAATTTTTTAAATTTAATAGTAAGAATGCACATATTTTGAAGTTCAAGGAGATAAACAATACTACTTGTTTTCTAGAATGTGCAAGCTAGCGTAATAAACTAATAAACCCGTCTTTATCTTGACCAAGTGTTTCGTAGAATGAGAACAGATAAACAAAATTAAATTAAAAAAAACATGTTGAGAAGCGACCTTTCGTTTGATATTATGTTTCGAAAACGGTATTTTTTGTTTTGTGATTTCTGATTTGTAAGACAATTTAAAAATTTTTTAATAGGCACATTAACCCCTATATGCATCTGTAATACAAGTCTGCAGGTTTGTGAATAAAAAATTATAGTACATGTAATAGTGACACATATTTTGAAGTTTAAGGAGATAAACAATACTATTTGGTTTCTCAAATAATAACAAATTGCAAAAACCTTACACTGCAGTTTTTAGTAATAAAATAGTAACAATACTTATTTTTTACGCATTATTTTTATACTATGTAGACTATGTAAACAAATTACCATATATTAGGGCCGTTCTATCAAAACATAAGAAAGAATAATATGGCTAAAGGAACTATAGAATTTGAAAAATATAACAATACCTATTGATGGATAGTTTATATTATCTAAACATGTCCTTACTGAATTAACTAATACATGTTTATTAACGAATAACAAATCAAATTTAATGATATCATTAAATGGATCAGTATTAAAATGATATCGTTTCTGTATGCGTTTCCTATTAGAATACAGAGGAATCCCCCGGATTAATAGAGCGTTTTAAGTTGTTTCACCAGCATCCAAAATGGAATTAGCGCCGTCTGCATCCTTGTTGCGCTCATTCAACAGATGTCACGTTTTTACTGGTGGTGTCAATTTCTAAATTTAATCTAATTCGACTTAATACTGACCTGCATCAATTTTACTTACTCATCTGACAACGCCGGCAAAACTTTCGAAATTTTCAAGTTCATTTAATAAAAAATGACTTCACACGTTTTATATCGGGTTTAGTTCGCCGTGGTAGGATGGCAGCCGCAAAATTTTAATATTATGATGTTTTGCAATATCCTCAATCATGAATCCAGCATAACTTGTTCTGTATTCCTTGACTTCTTCTAACAGTTCTATTTTTAGATATTTTGCATCAAATTACGAATCTTGACCGTAGCCACGTTTGTATTTTTTTCCGTATTTGACATGCTGCTAGAAATCTTTTTCTAATAATTAACTGACTTTTGAATCACTTTTTAAAAGTGATCAGTGGTAGTAGTAGTAGTAGTAGTAATCCTTTAGGCTCCTTAGGGAGCAGAGGGCGTCTCATTGACGTTTATGTAGCAAGTAATTAAAGAAGGTCAGGTTGCTAGCCTAGCACTCCTCTTCATCGTTTTCTACTTCACTTCTTTTAAAATCAAAGTAATCTGTCTTTGGTATGTATTGTTTAATTTACTATTAAATTTAATTTAACTTATTGTGTCGTTAGTATAGGTTGCATTTACACTTAACATTTTTATTATCACTTAATTTTAACATTACTTTGATTATTATGTGGTTTTATTTTTATATTTTTATATATTAAATTATTATAGAACACTTGCGTTTTTATTTTTTCCATTGAGTCTTACTTTTTGCAACGTTATTCAATTCGCTCCACTATTTGTTCATCTTCTCACACTCCAATAACGTTGTTCTTTTCCAGGCTCTCCCTCGTGTCTCCCTCGTTTTCTTGATCCTATTATTGTATATTTGTTAACGGTTGTCTTAAGGTATGTCCAATCTATTTCCCCTTTCTTCGTCTAATGATTCTTTCAACAGGTTCTTGCTCTGTAACCACCATAATGCTTCATTGGAGATTATATTTGGCCAATATATTTTTAGAACCTGTAACAATAATTATTTTACCAGAAACAAAAGCCCTACACTTAGGCGCCAATTTGCACTTTTTGACACTTTTACTCAAAAAAATCTACTAAACAATAATACTTACTTAAGCCTCGGCTTAACCTGGTAAATAAGCATGACTCGTCTCTTGTCAAATTAAAGCAAGTTGTGGACGAATTTGAACATCATCAAATTCATAGAAGCTATGGATACGGGCGCCAGTACGATTGATTTAAACAACAAAATGTTAGCATTCATACTTTTAATAACGGAGTATTAGATCTTTAACATGAATCAGCTTCAAATCGTGCAAGAAGCGATTTTATTCACTCCGTTATAACACAAGAATATCAACCAATAAAAATAATTAACTCCAATAATATCATACATTTAGTGACACAAAAATTTCTAATGCTTTCATTGGATTAATATTGAATTAGAAGGCCTTCAGTCATTAATTAACTAAGTAAGTAACTCATTAAGTAACTAAGTATTACTATAATCGCTTAAACGATTCATAACTAGTTAATAACCTTGATCGTTATTTAAATTTATTAATTTCTTGAGAAATTAAGTTCAAAATCTTATAAAAATAACTTTGTAAACATTCTAACACATTTATATTAATTAAATCTTAAATTTTGAGACTATGAATCAACTAACGCTTCCACATAGAAACACAATTAAAGAAACCTACCTGTTTGTTTCTATAAACTAAATTTGTTTACTAACGTGGTTTCAATTGACACATTGCAGATGATCACCAGTTTATTATAAACATTTTGGAGAAGGATTCCAGTTAATCACTTGTGAGGATTCAAAATACTAAGGCCCGCAAAACCATTTCCAATGCATTATAGTTTTCAGCATATATATATATTCTCCATTAACATCAAACAAACAAAGCTGAAGCTCCCACCAAGAAGATTAACACCAAAATACATTGTTATCCAAAATGGACACGAGACTTAGAACGCCAAGTTGAATTAAAGTCTGGATCTATTTTTTCGAACTAATGTTTATATCGATTTTTCCTATAAATAATGATCGATATTGTAAAGAAAAAATTATTGATCACATCATTAAAGCAACAAGAAACTTTAATCAAAATAAAGATTTTTTTATTACCCTTTGAAATTCTAAAGGGGTTGTTTTTCAAGCTGGACGACGAAGGGGAACAAAGAAAACTCTAATTTCGACATCTTCCAAACAATGATTTCGTACTTTTAATAATTCATAAAACCATTCCGTGCACTAATTATACCATAATTGCGCCATCAAAAGAGAATTTCCAAAGAAAATTTGCATAAACGGTACACCATAATTACGTGTTCACTTCGAAGCTTCTGATGCTTCTCTGCAACGATCAAAGAAGCGTGAGTTTCTTGACCAATATGCTGCCTTCTAATTGGTTGAATTCAGGCGTCATGTCGTACAACAACAGATTTATTATTGATTAGCGAAAACGGACAACCAAAGTGATTTGAAAAATCGATAATTCGTAAATGAAATGTTAAATTTAGTTAACAGAAGAGAAAAATAAAATAAAAATGCACTTATCGCAAAGAAAAGATCGATAATTTTGTAGTCAATGATACTAAACCTAGATGGCGTTCCAAATAAACATTGAAAGTCGACTTTTACTTTTAAAGTATATAGGGTGTCTTCTAAAGGATAATCGAATAGCATTTTTATCAATATACAAGGTGCTCTTAACATAAATAGTCTAACTGTCTGCTAGAAACCCTTCCAAGACATTTATTTAAAAATATTTGCAAACTATCTATCTCTTGTTTGTTCAACGCCCATGATTTACAGGCATAGAGTAAAACACTAAAAATTAGGATCCTGGGTATTTCTCGAGAAAAGTCTTCAGTTTTGCTTCATCTATTTTCACTACCTGCATGTGACAAAACAAAACGAGGCCTGCGTGCTGTAGAGACTTTTAAGACTGTTGTTAGACCACGAATAAATGCATCTCTAGTCGATTTATTCGACTTATCTGTTCATCCATTTGATACACTGTAGCCTATATTTACCCAGGATACGTGTAAATACACTATATTATAACCTTCTTCTTCTTCGCGATATTAACGAATCAAGCGCAGATAGCGATAACGCCATGAGACTATCTTTTGATTTTCAATTAATCATTTCCTACTGTGCTTTATAAACTCGAAAGTTCACATCGCATAACAAACGATAAAGTGTGACCCGTTACTGTAGCCAATATTGAATTTATTCTGGCCTTTCTTTTAGTTATTCGATTCTATCAGGTAATATACTGTTCATTTCGGACACTAACTTTACTATATTTGATAGTGAGTTATTACCAATGCGATTCAAATGATGGTTTTTAAGATTCATTACTATTTACTTTTGTGAAAAATGTAGATGTTGCCTAGGTTTCCGTTGAACAATTATGTGATTCATTACTCGATCGAAATTTAGTGCAAAAATAACAAAAACACAATAGAAATAATCGAAACTTAAAATGTTAAAGCAACTCTGAATACTAGATGACAAACTAATAGATTAAATACAGGGAAACTTCTTAACTAGATGTATGGAGTAATTGTCTCGTTAATTGCAATTGATTAGTATAAAAATTTTACACTCCTTGTTTCTACAGTCCATTAAAAATGCTGATACTTAAAAACAGTATTGAAGGTTTAGGCTTCACTTTAAAACAAATGTCCATAGATAAAACGGTTCTCTATAAAATTCTTTAGGTCGATGTCTTGTTCAAATAACTAAAATACGAAGGAATCTGCTCTAATTAAAGAAAAACCTTCAAATGTTTATGCCATATTATGCTGTTCCTTTTATGTTAAAAAAAGGTATGTTAAAAAGGTAAATTATGCAACTATTAAAATTTTAATATTTTGAAATAACTAAATGCAAATTTCTTACTCTTGTTACTGCAGTAATTAAGAATAATTTGTTTCAATGATTCATACTGATAAGACCTGTTGATAGTTATCTGATTGGTAAACAATTTCAACACTAAATTCAAAATTTAATATTAAACCTGTGTGGCGTGTTACTATGAAGCCGTTTAACATATATTTATGTTATTAATAGGTTTTTAGTTTTATGTTGTATTATTCTGTATATTATGAACGGACTTTTAAGAATGAATCAATATGCTTTCACGTTTCGTTTAGGTTTTCAGAAGATTTTAAGAAAGAAATTTAAAAAAATCGAAATTGTAGGTCAAGAATAGTTCATTTGAATAGTTAGTTTTAGATAATAATGACTTAAAAACCATAACTTTAATTCAAACGTCTATTTAATAGTTCGAATGGCATTATTACTTACCTATAATGAAAGATCATCAATTGATTTTTCAGTAATTAGCCACAGCATGCCGCTTAAAATTGAAAACCATGATCTGCGTTTTATTACAAGTCAAATAAAGTTATTGCAAATTTTTAGTTGTAAATAATTTTAGGATTCAGTAGCGTTCAGTAGTAAATAATTAATATCTCTTAGTTAAGAACTTTTACTTACATCAAGGTCAGTTTCACCAGTTTGTTATTAAAATATTACTGATATTCTTTTGTGTTGTGTGTAAACAATAGTGACATAGAGCTAACAGATCGTGTTTCTGGATTGCATTATATGTTTAAAGCCTTAACGATCTAATACGTTTTTTTTCTACTACTTATAGCCACGTGTACTACTGTACTTGCTCTGTTATTAGTTTTACGCTCCTTATTACCTTTAATGGTTATTTTATTGCAGTAACCTTAACGGTCACCTGCATGAAACGCAGAGTAGTTTACGTATAGCTAATGTTGCAGTTTAACTTTGTAATTCGGTTGTAATAGCGTTTATTGGAGAAATTAACTTAACTAGTATTGGTATCTATGCCAGCATATTATAGGTGATTTAAACGCATGTTAGCAATTGTTCACTATATTTTGATTTAATAATAAGAATTGAAGTTTACTAATGAATGATTTATGAAAAATGTTTGATGCTGTTGACCTACTAATCAATTAACATTTATTATAACTTTAGCTGAAATGTGCCAAGATCAGGAAAAAGAGTTTTGTTATTAATCGCACCTTAAGTTGCGTTACAAGAACACTCCGTCGACAATTGAATATTCAAGAATATGAAGAATTGCTAAATATGTTAATTCCATATTTTTGAATATTGACTTCTTGTGACTTCAACCTAGTAATAACCAACCATCCATATATAGTATGACGAGCTTGTTCGGGGTTTATATCCTACAGTGGAGTGGAGTGGTCCCGATAGCTAGCGCCACTACGCGGTGCAAATTGTTAGTTTAAGCGAAGAAAAAACCTGACATAAAAGCAGCTTTCTTTTGCTATGAAAACAGTTTCAAGGTACGTAATCACATTATTCTTATATTAATTAAGTAAATTTAATTTTTAAAGGTTCGAAGAACCGACTATTTTACGACCGGCTATTTTTATGGCGTTGCTGAGACTTTCGACATGACACTTCTCACATCACGATACATTTTCTTGTACTTATTGCAATTTACAAATTCTAACAAAAAATAAAAACTTTGTTAATACGTGGCAATAATAAGGCTCTTTAATCTACCTAAACATGTTGAAAACCTCCAAGCATAAAAGTTTTAAAACAAACTTGATGTTATCTAAATTGACATAATTTGAAAGCAAGTCAAAGATTTTCATGTCAAATACGTGCATTAATTACTTTCGTTTTACAATTTTTACTTCCAGCATGGTTAACATGTTGAGTTATTGTACAGGGTAGCCCATGAAAGCTGACCCTGTAGCTTATCTTGGGAACTGCAAAAGTTAGAAAAATAGTTATATACCAAAGTTGGTTGGTATACAACAAATTATGATTTTATAATATTTTGTATACACAGAATGAATCATTGTGCTATGGCTAGTTTTAGCTTTTTTAATTTAAATGGAACACCCTGTATATTTTTACAGGAAGCCGTACTGTTATTAATACTATTAGAATAGCAATGTCTCAAAGAATTGTATATTTCCATAGTTTTTAATTAAATTTAATTGTTGAAAACATAATAAATACAAATAGAATTAACTGTGTAATTTACAGAACAGAGGTAAGCTTATTTTCGGATGAAGCGTTTATCTAATTTAGGACAAAAGTGCATTTTGTTTATTAATAAAATGAAAAGTGTTCACAATAATCCTTTTTTCCCTGATTCTAAATATATGTATGCCGTATAAGTCTATCGTTAGTGTTGTAAAATGCTTGAGAATTTATTTTTGGGGAATATTTCCAGAACACAAACGAGAAAATAATAAGAATAAACCCTCAAAAGTGAACAGGACTGTAGAATATAACTTTAACTTGCAAAAATATATGCGAAATAAGGAAAATTCCAAAAGTTCTTGAAATAATCTCAAAATGCTCAAACGCTCTCCGGTTCCCTTTTATAATTTGGCATGTAGAAACTACCCGTTGAAAGGTAATGTGGTGAGACGTAATGTAGAAATAAAAAATTAAAAAATAGAAAACTGGTTATATCAGAGTCTATATTATAATACTATTCAAACTTTACAACATTCGTCAACATTTATACAAACAAAATATATACAATTTAAATAAACAGTTCACATTCGGTGAACAAGTACAGTTCGGTTCTTATAAGAAAAAAGTTACGGCGCAAGCCGATTGTATATTCGTGTGTTAACGGCGACACGCGAGGCGTTTGAAGCTCCAAGTATAGACCACGCTGAAGATATCCGGGCGAAGTATGCATTATATTTTATAAGTAATTATATTTTCTAATTATAGTTTAAGATACATCAAACGCATTAAAAATTTAGAGTAGTTATATATAAAATCTAACTGAACAAGGCATCCGTTGTAGCTCTAGAACCGTCTACGTAGCGAAGAGCTGTAAGCAAATGAAAATATAAAAATTAATACGGTTTGTAAATAATTTGAATATCGATGTATTGTTTATTATAATCATTACAAATTACAAAAACAAAAGTTTTTAAGATTAAATAAATATGAATAATGAATGTACTCATGACATGACATTACTTAATAGATTTAGACATTTAATAGATTTAGAAACTTTGGAAATAGTTTTAAACTCATTAGCCACATCAGCATTACTAATATCCGTAACAGCACATTGTCGTTGACGTTTCTTTTTTGGGGAACTAAACAGTGTATTTTCCGGCTTTTCAGAAGCTGCTTTTAAAATTTTATTTACTGAACTGAGCGATATCCCTGCTGCAGTTACTAGAATTTCCCGAAGTTGCGTGTTTGTTGCGCTTCTTGGAATTTCTTCGGTACCATCACAAACTTTTTGTAAAAATTCGAAAACTTCTGTAACTACTTCACAAGTTTGGCTCCGTAGGCCTCGTCCGGTTCCTGTAGTCATTTATTAACACTGTATTCAACACAAAATAATTATAACAGATAACAACTCGCACTTTAACAACACAAACCACGTTAGCGCGTCAAGTCGGTAACTAACGTTGACTGAATGGCTAGTAACACACTTAAGTGTAGAACCTACCACGTGGGTTGTTATGGAAACTGACGATGCAGGCTACTGCGCAACTTTTTTCTTATAAGAGCCTACCTATACCAGACTATATCTAGAACAAAAATTAGTTAAAGGAGATACTCCAAATTTGATAAACGTCTATTGTAAACGAAAATAAGGTAGGTAGGCTACGACAATAATTAATTTATGTTGTATTGACATTATTTTAATCAAAATGTTACTGATGCTGAAAAAGACGTTTCAGTTGATTCACATTTTGAAAAGCATAGCCTACTGTTTCTTCAATAAACATTTTTTGCTCTTCTAAAGTCAAATAAGTCAAAAATATTACTGATAGACTTATACAGCATTATATACCTAAAATCAGGAAAAAATGGGTTGATACGTGGGTGATACAAATATTCTGTATCACGCGACCTTCACGCTCAATTATTGTGACGTTTTAAAATAGACGTAGGTAAACAATACAATTTTTTCTCTTTTAACTCCAATAATAACAAAAATAACGGGGGTAGTCAAAAAGTTTGATGGAAAATTGGGTTTTATTATCATCACAAACACAAAACCAAAAGTTTCTTTTTGTCAAGAATACAAGGGACAGGCATACAATTGGCATGTTTAAAACATTTTGTTTAAAAATAGTTTAAAACACCAAACTAAGATTTAAACCATTTCTTTTAAAACATGATTTAAAGGTATGTTTAAAACATGTTTTTGTAATTGTTTTAAAAATGCGTTTTTTAGAATTTGAAAGAGAAAAAGAATAAATTTTAGATTCTTAGACTGCATTTTCGAATTTAAATGACCAGTTTTCATATGATAGGTTGGTTATTATGGAGTAGGTGGCCATAATAATAGTTATATTAAGCATTTTTTGAATGTATCAAATTAAAATTCATTTATTCGCAGTATTCTGTCTGTAAAACAGATTTTATGATATATGCATGGTAATATCTATAATTTTATAGCATACATACAAGTTGTCCCGCGAAATGCTATTTGCCATCAATCGACAATGTCATTTAAATCCTGTTAGTGTTTTTTATATTTGGCTCACTGGGTTACTAAATACTACATTTACTATGTTATAAAATCATAGATATTAACGTACGTATATCATAAACTTGGTTTTACAAACAGAATACTACGAATAAATGAATTTTAATTTAATACATTCAAAAAATGCTTAGAGTAACTATTAATATAACCATGAAATAAATAAAGATTATTAAAAGTTTTACAGTTTTATTAAAATATACCTGACAATATTGTTTCGACAGCTATGCTGTCATTATCAAAGGTAATATAATTATAAACAAACACGTCGCTAAGGTAGATACAAAATAGGTAACTAGATAAAATAATAATAATAATAATCAAAATTAATAATAAAAATCATAATTAAACATCTAATACTTCCAGTAACGGAGAATTACTGAGCTCAAGTTGTTCATTCATTAAAGGTACCCTGAGTTTGTGTTTGTATATCTCAAAGGCTTCTAAAATGTCTAATTTGCGTTTGTTATTACAAAAATGTAGGAATTTAATATTATTTTGAGGAGTCATTGTGTGATTTTGTTCTAAAAGGTGTTTGGCGTAATTCGATTTTTCAGGATGTTTATTTTTGTAATGACGTACGTGTTCTTTATATCTTATGTCAAAATTTCGAAGTGTTTGTCCAATATATACCGAACTACAAAAAGAACAATTTAAACGGTAAATGCCCGATTTCATGATATCATGTGTTCTGTCTTTAGCATTAAATAAAAATGAAAAAGTGTTAGTGTTGGTTTTAAATGTTATTTTATAATTGTTGGTTTTTCTTAGTATATGTGCAATTTTTGCTGATATTTTGCCAAAATATGGTATAGATATGTAATTTGTGTCTTCTTTTTGATTGTCAATGGGATATATTCTTTTGATAGCTAACCTATAATCTTTTTGTTTAATTAAAGTGTCAATCATGTTCGGATTATAATGATTTGCATGTGCTAGTTGTTTAATGGTTGATATCTCTTTGCTAAAATCTGATTTTGTTAGTGGAATAGTTAAAGCTCTGTGTACTAATGATCTGTATGCTGCTATTTTATGTGTATTGTGGTGACAAGATTCATTTGGTATTGTTATGTCTGTTTGTGTTGGTTTTCTGTATATGGAAAATTCAAAAAGATTGTCTGCGTTAATCTTGATATTTAAGTCTAGAAAGTTTATAGCCCTGTTTTGTTCTGTTTCTGATATTTTGGCAAAATATCAGAAAAAATTGCACATATACTAAGAAAAACCAACAATTATAAAATAAAATTTAAAACCAACACTAATAATAATAATAATAATAATAATAATAATGTTTATTGAATGCAAAAATTAAAAACTTATATATTCATAATACATTTATAATAGATAGCTAACTCTAAATTACATTCAAAGGGAGAAAGTTCGGCAAAGCCGTTTTTCACAACTCCCAAAAAAAAAGATCTTAAGAGTTGCCTCCTGTATTGTTCTGATCATCTAACAATAACTTCTTATACCTGTTTTTGAACTGAGTAAATGATAGGTTTGTATCAAATAGATCAATATTATTATTAAGTAATGCAGGAGCAATATACTGGAAACAACTCTCAAATTTACTTGTTTTGTGTCGTGGAACGTTAAATGTATTTACATTTCTTAAATTAACATCATGTACAGTTGATCGCCTAATCAATAAATTATACAGATAAGATGGTTCTTTGGTTTCTAAGACTTTGAATAACAAAGATGCATATAACAAAATAAACCTGTTTTCTAATTTCAAAATTCTAAAGTTATTATAATAGGGTGTTATATGCTCCCTGCGATTGATTTCGTACGAAAAACGCATACAAGCGTTTTGTAAAATCTGCAACTTATTTTTCAAGTATGTAGTTAGGAAATAGAAATAGACAGAACTCCCAAAATCTAGAATGCTTAAGATAAGAACATTGACTAAATTCCACTTTACATCTCGGGGTAAAACATTTTTAAATTTCCACAGCAGTTTTAATTTCGCATAGCCTTCACTACACTTCTTCACAACGTGATTTTCAAAATTTAAATTTTTGTCAATAATTATACCTAAGTTTCGGACATTATCACTTATTTCCACTACAGTATTATTTAATTGAACCGATATTTGAGTACACTGATTCATTTTACTGATGGTTCCACTAGAACCAATACGTAGAACAACAGTTTTTTGAGGATTCAATCGTAGGCCGTTTTTCTCAGACCACACCCTAATTTGTTCAAGATTTTCATTTAGTTCACTAATTAGATTGTTAACTAGATGTGGAACACATGATTTGTAGATTTGTGTATCGTCTGCATATTGGTGGATATTCCATTGATGTAATAAGATGTCAGAAAGATCAGCCGTAAAGAGTGCAAATAAAGTAGGACCTAGGATGCTTCCTTGAGGTACTCCATATTCAACTTGTAGTTCACGAGAAATGTCACTATCGATCTTAACGGCTTGAAATCGATTTGATAAATAATCAGAGAACCACTGCAGCATCTCAATTGAGAAACCATAGTATTGAAGTTTAGCTAGTAGTAGCTGTCGATGTATCACATCAAACGCTTTACTATAATCTAATAATGTCAAATAGGTTATTTCGCCATTATCAATATTTGCAGTTATGTCACTAGTTATTTTAAGCATAGCAGTAGTCGTGATATGATTTTTGCGAAATCCTGACTGCGTATTGGGTAATATTTTGTTGGCGGAAATGTAATTGATTAAATGAACATTCACAATTTTCTCCAATACTTTAGACATAGTGGGCAATATGCTAATTGGCCGAATATCTTTTAAATCGGTTGCTTTACTTTTCTTAGGTAATGGATTGATCAGCGCTTTTTTCCAGAGAGATGGCACAATCCCATTAGATAGTGAGAAGTTAATTATGTGAGTCAAACTATATTTGCAAAAAGGTAATACCAATTTTAACATTTTCAAATTAATGTTATCTATACCGCTTGCATTAGACGTTAGTGAATTAACAATTTTTTCAACGTCATCACCTGTTACTTGGCTGAAATTCGGAGTCTGCAGATCAGCAATTACACTATTGTGAAGATAGTAATTTAGTGTTTCATTGTCGATAATCACATTTTGGACACCGTTTGTTACGAAGCTATTTATTAAATTAGCATCTTTGATTTGCTCCGAAATTTGAGACTTAGGTTTTGAATGAATATTCCACGAAGCAAAGTTTTTCCACAACATACGGGGGTGTCTAACACTTTTTCATTTTTATTTAATGCTAAAGACAGAACACATGATATCATGAAATCGGGCATTTACCGTTTAAATTGTTCTTTTTGTAGTTCGGTATATATTGGACAAACACTTCGAAATTTTGACATAAGATATACGGAACACGTACGTCATTACAAAAATAAACATCCTGAAAAATCGAATTACGCCAAACACCTTTTAGAACAAAATCACACAATGACTCCTCAAAATAATATTAAATTCCTACATTTTTGTAATAACAAACGCAAATTAGACATTTTAGAAGCCTTTAAGATATACAAACACAAACTCAGGGTACCTTTAATGAATGAACAACTTGAGCTCAGTAATTCTCCGTTACTGGAAGTATTAGATGTTTAATTATGATTTTTATTATTAATTTTTATTATTATTATTATTATTTTATCTAGTTACCTATTTTGTATCTACCTTAGCGACGTGTTTGTTTATAATTATATTACCTTTGATAATGACAGCATAGCTGTCGAAACAATATTGTCAGGTATATTTTAATAAAACTGTGAAACTTTTAATAATCTTTATTTATTTCATGATTATGGAGTTCCACAAAATAAGGCTGGAAACAATAAACAAGATTAATATAACCCACTGTAAGTATAACTAGAAATTTGTAAAATGAGAAAGTTAACTGGACATTATGTTGATCAAGTATTATTTAAATATATTTTGAGAAATTACTAAAATTGAAACTTGAACCATAAAAACAATTCTAATTTAATAGTAAATTATATAGTACTAAGGTGGATAGAGGATTAGATTACATTGTATAAACTCAACAATTTGCTGAAACAACATTAATTTATTGATAAATGTTTTCAGATGTAGAGCATTTAATAAAGACTGGCTATAAATAACGGAAAAAATAATTAAAGATAACCTGGTTACATAAATAGTAAATCTACATTAAATAAACAAAAATACTTGAAAAATGCTTCCCTTCAATGTAAACTTTAGCAAAAATCTTTGATACTTTATACGATAAACTAATTTAATACCCACATTTATTTTTTACAATGGATACACTTGGCACGAATTTTACGAGGTTCAACAGCATTTTTAATGGCATTGTTAAGAAATGCTCTTATATAGGACGCTTTCGTCGACCTGTCATCATGAATATATAATATGCCACTGATTTATTATTTACTAATTCTGCATTCATTTTAGAAGTCTGAAGATGCATTTAAAAATATTAATAACCCTTTTATTTATAAATAACAATTTGCAAGGTGTTGACTTACAATATTTTTGTTTTGGCAAGGATTGAAGTAGATATTTTATTATTCTTTCCTTACTACTTTTGTTCCTCTTACTAAGAAGTCGTAAAATTAACAAAGTGATGATAAGAACCCTTATTATTGTTTCAGGCATGCATGATCATGAATTATGATTGTAATTTGTACCCGAATTTAATAAGAATATTTTTCTTGGAATCTTTCATTAAAATATTTCATCTGTAAGATTAAAACAGATTAAATCATGTTTTAAACATGTTTTTTATGTGAGATGTGTTCTCAACTCATTTTCGATACATGTTTAACATAAACACGTCTAATTTAAAAACAATTGATTTTGTTTTTTAAAGCATGTCTTTTGCCAACCCTGTCAATGGGCACTGCAATTTATGTTTTGTTCCATGGCTATCCAGATATGGCTCAGAACTTTTACAATTTGTATTGGGTCAATCCAACTCCATTCATGCAGAGCTGATTTAACTCAGCTCTTGGAATTTCCTAAAGCTTACAAATTAATGTTGTACAGGAAAGAAGATAATATTCCTTAATATTCCTTCCTGTATAACATTTGTAAGCTTCATGAAATTCTGAGAGATGAGCAAATTCTACTTTTCTGTCTCAATTGAAATGGACTGGCCCAATTGCAGAGTCTATCTCCCAAAGTCCTTTTCAGGAGTCCAAAACCATATAAATCCATGGGCGATTTGACAGGGATAATGTTTCTAAATGTTTCTCTGTCTAAAGAGTCATTTGTTCCATATGCTAGATGGCTGGTATGCCTTATCTTAGTGTATCCATATATTTGAGGCATCAATAGAAGGGTTTCTTGGTAATATTTGACATTTACCTTAGTCTTTGAGTGTACTTTCTTTAATGTTAACTTTCCATTGTAACAGTCTCCTGACACGATTATTAATAATTTACCATTTACCTTAGTCTTTAAGTGCACTTTCTCTAATGTTAACTTTCCATTATACAGCCTCCTGCTACGACTATTAATGGTTTTATAAGACTTTTCTTGCATTGTTTATTTCCATCTTTGTGGCTTTTCTCGCTTTTATGTCGCTTTAATAATTACAGATCGACTTTGATAATACGGTATACTGTTGCCGCCGATACTTGACAAAGCCTATGGTTCTTTCAGGCGGGGGTTTACATACTTATGTAAGTAGAACTTCACTTTGTTTACTTCACGAGATCGTTTCATTGTAGGATAGGATCTTTCGATCTTATGTTTAGAAATGTCTAATCCTTTCTGTTTACACCTTTTAATGACTTTGTTATAACTGATTCCTTCGTTCAAAAGCACACAGATACATCCTTCCCACCATAAATTAATTTTAGGGGTCATTTTGAAAACACTCAAACTACGTGGCATTTTTATGTAAACAACAAAGAACAATTATTGACATACTTTACGACGCATCATATAATCCATGGCTAGAGCGATTAAAAAATATATAGGTGGTTAAAATGGTTTCTATGATTGTGAAACAACCCTCCATAGTCTAAGTTTCTAATTTAAACATCGTTTAACATAAAATAAAAACATCAAGAATTTTAGAGGTAGTGAGCAAGCATATAATCTTAATCAACACAACTACTGTTTAGTAAACTAACCAGGTTATAATTCTGTGCAATATGCATTGTTATATGGTCTGCAAATAAATCGTTAACCATTACGCAGATCCCAATCGCATGTTCTGCAAATTCAGGAAAATTCCGTTTTAGCGATCCATTTCCAATTAACTTACGTTGGAAATGTATTCTGAATTTATGTTTCACATACGTATTGTAGTTAAGCAGTTTGCTATCAGAATGATAAAGATAAAATTTGGATTACATAAACATTTATTTGATTATGAATAAATAGAATGAATTGATTATAAACACGGAGCAGTTCTAACGTTAAGGGAGATTATACAAATAAATCACTTTTGCAGTTATATGGATATTACAATAAAAACATTAAAACCGTGTTCAACATGAATCATTATATAGGTACCTACACTAGAGGTATTATGACCATCATGGCTCATATAACATGTAAATACGAAACATCTACGACCGAAACTTTCCACCGCCCTATTGTTGCGGTAGACGAGGTCTGGCTATTAAATAACAAGACTGCACGCACAGAACACGTCCTAAAGGGGAAGGGGGGAAAACGAATGTAGCGTTGGATAGCAGGAAGTGTCTACTATGCCAGTACGTAAACACGTTTTTGTCGCTGTAGTAGTATTTTTTCTATAGAGGTAAGAAACGAACGTGTTTTTTTTCTCGTGTCGATAAAAATGTGTGACGAAAAACACGAGCAACGGATCAATGTGAAATTTCTCGTTAAATTAAAAAAAAAAAACTCCCACTGAGTGCTATAAGTTCTTGAAAGAGGCCTATGGTGAGAATTCTCTATCTCGTGCGCGTGTTTTCGAATGGTATAAACGGTTTTCTGAAGGCCGAGAGAGCACCGAAGATGAGAAACGTCCAGGTCGGTCTGTCTTTGTTTCAACTCCGCGAAAGTGACCAAAATCAATGAAATTGTGCGCGGAGATCGTCGTATGAGCATTCGGATGATTGCTGAGACTGTAAACGCCGATAAAGAAACTGCCAGAAAAATTTTACACGACGAGTTGAACATGACGAAAGTTTGAGCGAAGTTGGTCCCGAAAAATTTGACCCCTGAACAAAAGCTCGTCCGGCAACAGATCTGCTCAGATTTTCTTGAGATGTTAGATGAAGAGCCTGAATTGATGGAAAACATCATCACTTGCGATGAAACATGGATATTCCAATACGATTTGAAACTAAGCGACAATCCATGCACAGGAAAGCTCCTGCATGGCCAAGAATGAAAAAAGCAAGGATGTCGAAATCAAAATTTAAAGCCATGCTAATCGTTTTTTTCGACATCAACGGCATCGTGAGGACTGAATGGGTGCCACAGGGTCATACTGTAAACCAAACTTACTATTTGAAAGTTTTGGCAACACTGCGAGAGCGAGTTCGTAAGAAACGGCCTGAGTTTTGGAAAAACAAGTCGTGGATCTTGCACCAGGACAACGCACCTGCCAATAACGCGCTGTCTGTGAAGCGTTATTTAGCCGCTAGAGGCACTCCAGTGCTCGAACACGCGCCGTACTCGGCTGATTTAGCACCCTGTGATTTTTTCCTGTTTCCGAAAATTAAGTCTGCCTTAAAAGAAACCCGGTTCGAGTCGATCGAAGTGGTAAAGCGAAAATCGGCGGAGCTACTAAATGCTGTTACAAAAGAAGACTTCCAGCATTGCTTTGACCAATGGAAAAAACGAATGGAACGGTGTGTGGCGAGGGGAGGGGAGTACATTGAAGGGGAGCATTCGATTGTAGAATAATTTTTAAAATAAAACTCTTTTTCATAAGCAGTCTCGTTATTTAATAGCCAGACCTCGTATATATATAAAATTGCATTGAATACCACCATATCCACTAAATGGCACGACGCGGTCCGGCCATTCCTAAATTATTAGTATCTTGATATACAGGGTGAATAACAAATTGGAGTAAATTTATTTTCAGAACAAATGAATACGAAATATTTGCCAAGAACGTATACAGAATTAAAATATTACATATACAGGTAACATACGGTACATTAAAACGAAATTATAAACACAAACTAAATATCTGTCTCTAATCTCCGCTAAAATTTAGGTTTAGAGTTTTACACTACTAATAAGTGATATTACTTTAAGCCTCGCAAAAAGGTGTGATTTACGTTGTGGTGGTACGCACCTCAGAATATAGAATGTACTATTGAAAGTTGTATAAAAGGGTAATCTGCATGACGTGAGTTTTTCAAAGGTCAATTCTAAAAATAGTTACAGAAACTATAAAGTAATACAAGATAAAACTTAACTAACCTCATTGTTCACATCTATTAGTACAAGAAAATCATGTTACTAAAATATAGACATAAAATTACTAATTTTGAATTAGTTAACATTAGTTATGTTGATTTTAAAGAAGCATGCGGTGAATATCAAAGAGAATATGTGACAGTAATTTTGTGTACTATGTGTATGGCATATTCTACGTGTCTGTAAGTATAAGTAAGTTTGATTCAAGTGTCTTTTTCTGGGGGTGCCCATTAGCCCTGTCGACACACCGAAAAATAGGGGTCCTAAATGCATTAGATTTTAACAACAATTTATTATTGGAATTTCTTAGTGGGACGATCCTGAATATAAAACTAATTTGGCACTGCCAGGCCGGGTATGCTTTAGCCGGCATTTTAATAAACGCGTTTTTGCAAATATCTCGAGAACGGCTGATCCTACGAAGAAAATATAAGAGATCCTTATTTAAACAATCTTTTTGCGAAATTAGTATTTTAAGAGTTATTATACTGCAGAATTTTCTACTTTTTAGTTTTTGCTAAATAATTCACAAACGGCTGACGTTACATCACTAACAGTTATTATCAAAAGCTGTAGAGCGTACGATTTTGTATTTAACATTTTTTTTCCTATACTTAGTAGTTTAAGAGGTATAACGCGCTGACAGTTGAATAATCGTACTGTGTGTTGGAGTTAACAGTAAAATTCCAACATTATCCATGCACAACCTTAAAAGGCGCATTATTTCCCCACATAATAACATCTGCTCATATCCAGTTTGAATTCTTACGGGTCATTCTCACAAAGAGATTGAATTTGAAGTCCTCGAGGTTAAAAAGGCAAAATATATATTTTTTTGTTAAAATAAATTATGTGTTCTAATTCTATGTGTTTTTATTTATTTAAAACACCCAGTTTTTTTGTGTAAAATTGTTTAATGACATTATAAAATATTGTTTTCTACCCATTTCGTCAATTCGGTCACTGTCCTCACCCAGAAACCTAAAGTTGTCCAACCATATAAAAATACTAAATCAATATTCAATTTTATTGTATTCGTGGAAATATTGACATAAAACCTCATTTAAAGCATTGAACAACAGTTATTAAACTTCAGATACGTTTTAAATATTTTTTTAAAGTGAACTCGATCGGTCCCGACAGTAACCAGCGGCAGCGAACGAACTTTTAAAACTCCCGCCATAAAATGTCCAGCAATATCCTTGATTTTTGGTTACTCCAATTTGCAAGGAGTATTGTCACAAATGCCTGATAAGAGTTGTGATATTGCTTAGTTTCATTAAATATTTGAAAAAGCTCAATAACTTAGGTAAGAAAACTACAGTACCTCAATTCTAGGTAAATCCGGTCTCGCGAATTATAAATAGAAAACTTTGAAAATTCAGGAATATTTGTTTATAACTGAAACAAGTTTTCAAATCTAAATCTACCCTACAACTGTAAGCTACATTAAGACTTTAAACGTTTAGAAAATCAGTTTTAAAGCTAAACTCGTCAATCCGGTCACAGTCAATTTGGTCACGGTCACGGTCAATTCGGTCACGTGATCGGATATGATCTCCGTAACCGAAATAGCGATTTTTCGTTCACGCCTGCTTTTTAGTTTGTATTTCTTAAAAAAAATTTTTAACTGAAAATTTGTTAATATTTATTAGGTTTGAGATATTTCCTCTATGGCGAGAGTCGCTCTCTGTGTGAAGTTAAACTGTTTTATAGCTGCACATTGTTTTCCGAGACTAAGAGCATATATGTATATTGTATATTATTTCTTGTCATATTTTTTTCTGAAATTCTATGCGTTTTTACATGGCTTTTTGTGTCACGTTTACTCTGTTTTAGTGTGGTACTTAGTATTACTTATGTTTAATAATTGCACATTGTTTTTGGGTATCAATTCTGAGTTCGTTTTCTTAAATCAGATTTATTTTTTTAGTTTCAATGCCTATTTATTATCTTTAATGATGTATTTCTCTGATTTTACAATAATAATTAGTTTTTTTGTAACATTTACGTTTTTTACAACTTAAGTTCTTATACATAAAAACAAATCATTTTGATTTTAAACACAATGTGATGTGCAATGCTTTAGGTCCCAATTCAGATTTAGCTGTTTTAAAGCATTATCTCCTATAATTCTAATAATACACTTTGAAGGCAAATAAATTAAGTTGTTTTGACCATATAAATGGTCTTTTCAGCATGATTAGATCGATTCGGTCGCGGTCTCGTCAATTCGGTCGCGGTCGCGGTCGCGTCAATTTCGTTTCGTGACAAAAACAAGTAAAATTACTTTAAATACATATATGTTGTTCAAATTATATGTTAAAATAATCGAAGTTTATTTTAAGCCTTTTTTAATATTTCTTAACAGAAATGGTAATTATCATGTTGATTTTGTATTTATCCGATACTTTTAGATCGGAAATCAAAATTGATGCTAAAATTGATACCGTGAATTAATTTAATTCGAGCATGCATATGAGAAATGAGAGAGGTGTGGTGTACAAATGAGAGATGAGTTATGTAAATGATACCGTGAATTAATTTAATTAGATCAATTAATTTAATTCGCGCATGCATATGAGAAATGATATATGTAAATGAGAGATGAGATATGTAAATGATACCGCAAATTAATTTAATTTAATTTAATTAGTTCAATTAATTTAATTCTCGCATTTAATTAGACCACGCCTTATTTGAATATTAATTAGATCGCGGGGTCATTTGCATAAAAGGAGTGGGGGGCTGGCCAATGGACGGTATACCTACTAATAAAATTGATTACTTCAATTGAATATTATTAAAAATGCCATATTAATTAATTTGAGGAGTAACAAAAGCATGTAGTACTTATTTTTACTTATTTTTTGATGGTGTCCAAAAAACTATGATTTCAATAGGTGGGCCAACTGACATGGGAAGGAAGTTCTTGGTCCGTTTAACTGAACGTTCTAACATGAATGTGTTAATGCACTACTTATATAAGTGCTTTATAAAAGAAACCTTCTTGCTTTAGTTAAATAAGTGAGGTTATGCTTTCATTTACAATATTTTTCCGTTATGTAAATACAGTTGGTCTAAAGTCACTTTTAATTCAAAAGGCGCTAAATTTTGAATTCATAAATACATAACCCAATTTATGGATTCAAGAATTAAAATATTAAAACAATACAAGGAATTAATGGATCACATAAACAAACATATGTCGACAACTGTTAACAATATTTTTAAAAATGTGTATTTGATTCATTGATGACAAGTGTTTTTTTTGACCAGTTGTAGTTGATAAATTTCCCACCTTGATCAATTATTTTAATATTAAGTGGGTTATTTTAACTGTTTTTGTGTTATTGTTATTTTTATTATTATTACCTATATTCTGTACTAATATGCTTTTGATCGATGACAATTTTCTTATTTGACCAACTATAGTTTTGATGAATTGCTGTATTTGATCAATTATTTCATTTGATATTGCTATTAGTCATTTTACTATTGTTATTAGGGTTGTTGTAATGTGTGTTAGATTGACTGATGGGAATTTGTTTTATTTGACCAATTTATTTTGATCAGTTATCCCAAATGTCTTTTAAATCATTTTATAATTTTTATTAATTTAAGATTTATTACCTTGGAGTTTTAACTAGATACCTAACAGCAGAAACGCTTTTGAACCAAATTCCTTAAAACATTGATGATATACGAGGTATGGCTATTAAATAACGAGACTGCGCGCACAGAAGACGTCCTAGAGGGGTAGGGGAGAAAACGAATGCAGCTTTGGATAGCTGGAAGTGTCTACTATGTCAGTACGAAAACACATTTTTGTCGCTATAGTAGTATTTTTTCTATAGAGGTTAGAAACGAACGTGTTTTTTTTTCTCGTGCCGATAAAAATGTGTGACGAAAAACACGAGCAACGGATCAATGTGAAATTTCTCGTTAAATTAAAAAAAACTTCGACTGAGTGCTATAAGTTGTTGAAAGAGGCCTATGGTGAAAATTCTCTATCTCGTGCGCGTGTTTTCGAATGGTATAAACGGTTTTCTGAAGGCCGAGAGAGCACCGAAAATGACAAACGTCCAGGTCGACCTGTCTTTCTTTCAATTCCGCAAACAGTGACCAAAATCAATGAAATTGTGCGCGGAGATCGTCGTATGAGCATTCGGATGATTGCTGAGACTGTAAACGCCGATAAAGAAACTGTCAGAAAAATTTTACATGACGAGTTAAACATGAAGAAAGTTTGTGCGAAGTTGGTCCCAAAAAATCTGACCCCTGAACAAAAGCTCGTCCGTCAACAGATCTGCTCAGATTTTCTTGAGAGGTTAGATGAAGAACCTGAATTGATAGAAAACATCATCACCTGCGATGAAACTTGGATATTCCAATACGATGTTGAAACTAAGCGGCAATTCATGCACTGGAAAACTCCTGCATCGCCAAGAATGAAAAAAGCAAGGATGTCGAAGCCATGATACTTGTTTTTTTCGACATCAACGGCATCGTGAGGACTGAATGGGTGCCACAGGGTCATACTGTAAACCAAACTTACTATTTGAAAGTTTTGGCAACACTGCGAGAGCGAGTTCGTAAGAAACGGCCTGAGTTTTGGAAAAACAAGTCGTGGATCTTGCACCAGGACAACGCTCCTGCCAATAACGCGCTGTCTGTGAAGCGTTATTTAGCCGCTAGAGGCACTCCAGTGCTCGAACACGCGCCGTACTCGGCTGATTTAACACCCTGTGATTTTTTCCTGTTTCCGAAAATTAAGTCTGCCTTAAAAGAAACCCGGTTCGAGTCGATCAAAGTGGTAAAGCGAAAATCGGCGGAGCTACTAAATGCTGTTACAAAAGAAGACTTCCAGCATTGCTTTGACCAATGGAAAAAACGAATGGAACGGTGTGTGGCGAGGGGAGGGGTGTACATTGAAGGGGAGCATTAGATTGTAGAATAATTTTTAAAATAAAACTCTTTTTCATAAGCAGTCTCGTTATTTAATAACCAGACCTCGTATATGTATTTCGAATATCTAAACATACATTGAAAGTTTTACTAAGAAAAAAGTTATATCTCGCCTTAACTTAAAATAGTATGTGTGCTTACTTTTTGACATTGATTCTGTGCACGATCTAAAATTGGTGGTATTATTACGACCGTCCGGCGTTTTTCCTCCGGTAACAAATTCTAGTACTTGTAATCTTCTACTTTGCAACATTTTGGGATATTATTTATAAATGTATCTATAATTAATTTTAAATGAAGTTAATTAATAATTTACATTAAATTATATTTTGAATGCAAATTCATATAGAAAGAATTTTTTTTATCGTCTCGGCTGGGAATCGAACACAGGACCCTCCACTGTCTAGGTGGTATCTCTATCATGTTTGCTAAAATATCTAATTCATATTGAGGATTTCTCGCCTTGCTGATAGTCGTTCTCGGTAGCTCAGTTGGTAGAGATACCACCTAGACAGTGCAGGGTCCGGGGTTCAATTCCCAGCCAAGACGATAAAATTTTTCTATAATTAATTACATTTCCATTCGCAATGTTTCTGTTCAAATGTTAGATAGACAGCCAATTTTAGTAATAGTTGGCACGCAGTAAACGATATTTTCATATATACAGATTATCCGAAAATCCGTCTAAACATACAAAATACATACAATACAAAAAAATACTGATAGCACCATAAAAATAGAATGCAATCATGGCTAGGTAAATTTTTAAACTAAAAATCTCTCCAATAACAAGCAAGCAAACAAAAATATATGTCATAAATATTTTATCTGTCATTAAGAGCTTAAAATCCATTCCACCATAAATCTAATCATCAAATTTATTAATTTGAATTTCTTCTTTCTGCATCTACGGCATTTTGAACTTTCTAAGATTTTAATGACAACTTGTAACAAAATTGAGTTCTACCACAAAAGCAATTTATTTAGTAACATACTATTATATCGACATAATTATTTTAACCTCATTTTATATGCATATTTATGACAGATATGCTTGTTTTTTACTTGTGCTAGCCATATTGTTTATGTCTTCCTTGTTGCACTCATTAATTTTTGTATGTTTAGATTGGTTTTCGGATAATCTGTATATGTAGGATATATAGTGAATGATATTGGCGGAAATTAAAGAAAGATTGAAATTCCACCAACTTGACATCACGTTGGCTTATTATGAAGTTAATTTTTTTGAAAAATTTAATCTATATCTAACTGAAAATTCATTCAAAATTACTTTTTAGTTATCTATTAAGCGCATTTTTTGTTTGATTTTCTACATTTCATTACGTGATGACCGTGTTACATCGGTGTTCATACGGTCCCATGAACTCGATTCTAGAGCCGGATTTTCTTTTCCGATTTCTGTGAAATATGGCAACCGTTTACATTGTAAATAACATAAACTAACGTCCTTGTGCTAGTAATTTAATGAAGATCACGACTCGTATTCCAAAGGTTGTGGGTTCAAAACCCATTTGGAGAGACTGAATTTTTATATTTTGGAAATTTGTTCATCTCGACTATGTGTGTATGTATAGAGGTTGTTACAATTAACGAACAATAAAACATGAAAATTAGTAAATTGAATTTTATTTAATTACCCTGCCTCAGATAAGGTTCGGCATAGAATTCCCGTAGAAAATTGTGGCAATTATCTGAGGGTAACTTCAACAGACTGTCAAATACAGTATACTTAACACACATATTTAAGCATTTATCGGTAAATGACAAATGGTGAGTGCTATCGGAACGGCTAGTAGGGACTACAATTGAGCTGAATAATCACAACACTACTGCAGGTATGTCCTTTTCAGGTTGTACGTAATCGGTATGTATACTTTGATTGATATGTATCGAGTTAAAATAAGATGAATCGCTGCAATTGTCGCGTTATAAATTACAAATCTTCAATGAAAGAAAAAGAAATATCACATTTATTTACCTTCCGAAAAATACAAACTTATTATAGAAATGAGAAAATGCAAATCCAATAAAATAAAAAAAAAATTAGCGCATAAGCAAGTTTGCGAAAAATATTTTTGTCAATAAGATTTAATAAAAACATGGACGGTAATTATAACTAAAAAATATAAAATTTATATTACATTACAATTAGAAGTGCTTTAAAATTATTACAGTAACGTAATTTTCGAATATTTAAATAAAAAGCATTAACACTATTGACATTTTTATATTTACCATTACTTCTTACAAACAACTAGCATCTAATATTTTTATTATACCTTATCATTAACGATTAAAATATTTTTTTCATTGCATGTTAAAAACGGCAATTATTTTACTTTTACCTGCCTGCAAAGCATTGGAGTATAATTCTCTTGAAAGAAACAATTTTACTGATCGATTCGTGGGCTGTGATTCGTGATCCGATACTCTTAAAAATATTATGTGACGAGAATTTTAAGAGCATTTCTTACTTTCTAGTTATTTACCTTGCCATGTACTTAAGACTCGTTTCATCCATTTGCTAATTAGGTTTTTTTAGAACCAATTTGAATTATTAGTAGATAATCTTAAAGTCTAATTTTAATCGTGAATCCTTTCTCTCATAATACAAACATTATTTTTAACGGGCAAAATTGCTTTGCATAATGAAGAATTGTAAAGTTATTAAATCGTAATAATGCTTGTAAAATTTAGACATTGCATGCATGCAAATTAAACAAAACATAATCTAACTTCACTTTATTTCTAGAAAAACTGAAATCAGTAAACACGTTTTACTATTTTTGCAGTGTATCATTAAATTCACATTTATATGCAATCCCTTGAACATAATCGTTTATTGAGTATAGCGGCGTATATTATAAAAGAACTTTTATACGTATTGAAAGATACTGTTATCATCGTTTTCTGGTTTTAATGTGTATTGCGACGTCGTTCGATGCCACAATCATCCAAGGGTGTTTTATTCTCCAGCGTGCCCTGAATTAAAATTTCCTTGGAAGTTGGTTTCACTATACCTTTGCTACTCGGAAATTTTTAGGAGCTTCAGTTTTCCTTTTTAAATCATAATGGAACCCAGAGGGCTCCAGTTTTAATGTTTTTCTGGTACATTCCGGAAATTAACCAATTACTTTTTATGAATTCTATAATTTGACTTGTAAAATCTCATACCTAATAAAATCTTTAACATTTGTTTTTTCTTATCTAAAACTAAACATGTTATATTATCAGCTTCAATTACAGATCTTGAGTAAACTACTTTACTTTTCTGAACTGACAAAATCTTTCTACTTTTGCACATCTCAAAAAGTCTGAGTAGTAATGTCGTCTATGTACATTGTACACGTATCTCAATCCTCCAGTAGCATTAACGTAAAAGGTTTTTTTCTTTACAGCCGTCGATGATGTAAGGTGTAAAAATAAAAAACTCTAAGTTGAAGAATTGTTGATTCGTGTAAAAATTGAATTCTGAGTAATTGCTTGTTAAACTGTCGAACCATTAGGAGTAATTGATGAAATATAAAGTAGTCTAGACTATTTTTTAATTTATTATTTGAAAAAACAGACTTATAGCAGTTTTTCCCTCACTTTTTATTCTCGAACAACTCTGTATGGTGTTGAACTACTTAGCAGTAGCACAGTATATATAACGATCAGTAGGTCTATTTGTGTGTGGCACCTTTCATGCCGTTAATCCAGCTTCGAATATCACGCCTATAATCGAAGCAGTGCACCGAAGTTTATCGGTCGACATCGCCTACGAATGCCGATAGATTATACCCAGAAACAGTAAAATAGGAAATAGAATTGTGTGAATCAACAAAATTAATTGACGCCTTTGAACAATTAGTTTGTTATTAACTGAACTTAAATTAACATACATAATTGAATATTCATTTACAAAACGAAAGCTTTATTGTTAATTATGTTTCAATATAATGATTTTTTTACTACTTTTGGATGATTTAAAATTTCTGTTAACGTCTTTTAAAGTGTAGTACACTCGCAGTCGAGCGTGTAAATGATATACTATATAAGTATACTTGTTAATGATTGAATGATAAAATTGTAAATAAACTGTTAATGATTTGAAGATGGATAAAAGGCATTTGGCCATATTTTCATTTACACAAATATCTTGGAAGTGTTGTTGAAAAAGTATTTCCATAGATAAAATAATTTGAATAATACTCATGTTTCGCATGTATGTACCGATAAAATCTTTTTATCAAATAACCGCAAAATAACTTTTCTTGGAGTAGAAAGGCGTTTTTAAAAATGGTACTTTATTTTAAAAACGCAAAAACGGAGTCCAAGTTACAAAACTGAACACAGTTTACTGTTAAGTACAATAAGATATTTATTGGTCGTGAAATTACACAATATGCACTTGCATATTCACTTACACTAAACTGGTAATAATGATATTCAGAAAGACCGTGGTAAACAGTAACTCTGGCTACCAGTTTCTACGGATTTCTGGATGAATATGGCTTGAAGGAAGGTAAACAATTACCCTGGTAATCAGTTTCTATCCCAAGCCCGTGGTAACTCAGACTGGTCTATCCCACAAAGCTCTGGTCTTTATATACTCTTTCTGTGGGCGTAAAATCCTTCAGCTGAGCATACGTGGCCGTGGGTTGTGCCTACGTGACGATAGCGTTCTACTTCCCCTAGGATTTTATAGAATGCATTAGATAGAGTTCTGAATATTGCAGCTGCTTCCGCTTTAGCAGATGTGGGCGCACCGCTCGGGGCGTTATCTTGCACGTGTGTTTATAAGGAGGTCACACTTTTCTTTAGTAATGAATAAATGTTAACTCGCATATATATCGAATAAAGTTTTTTCTAATTTATCAGAAGTTTGGTAATCTTTGTCAATTAAAACAATCTCCGCATCGTTTCCTGATTCTGTGTTTATTCATTCCGTACTACGGGGCACTCGCACTGCACAATTGGGGTTATACGGCACTAGCTAATTTGATATGCTCGGTCGCGTGTATGAAGCATAACTGCTCTCTATGTACTGCCAGCACATGCCAGCTTGTTGTGTGGTGGATGGTAATTATTAGCTAGAGTCACGTTACTGTATGTTATTATACTGTGGCAGTAGCCTAACTTGAAGAGGTTAGGCCTGTATGCTGTACACATTCACGGGCCCCTATTATTCCCATTCCCATCACAACTCTTTTAAAATTAGATCATGCATTGAGAATAACTTAGTAATATTCAAAAAATTTCCTAAATTCTCCTCAAGTCCAAGTGGTTTTTTGGCTTGACTTCTAAAGCCAAGGTTATTTTGCGCAAACGCTTTAAAGTTAGGTTACTTTCCTGTAGAACAGTACATATATTTCTTTAGTAGCTTTTCTCAAATTAGAATTGTTGGTCTAAATGAGTATAGATGCGCAGTGTCCTATGTGGTGTAAGTTTGACAAGCAACTACATTTTATTAGAAGATTCATGTCGTTTAATACGTTGGGAAATATCACGTTTTATCGCCAAATAAATTAGCATACTCAATGCTGCTCAACCCCTTATAGTTAATTCTGGATTTATTGTTCTTTTGGTAGATAATATTAGATTGCTTTGAATATTCGTCCTTCTGAATTGTTTGGAAAATCCTCAATTGATTGGTACGGACCATAGATAAAGATAGATTGTTTATCAGCGTCGGTTAAAGCCTTAGTAAAATTAATTCTATTTCTTCTACTCCATTAATCGAAAACTGAATTATCAATCGCCTAGGCTAGGTGCGATCAGACCTAACCAAACTCGATACATAGACCCCCCTCCATAGGACCAGAAACATTGTCTCCGTCAAATGAATTCGGTCCATTGGAAGGAGGTTGGCTCCTGAAAGAAGCAAGTTAAAGTCAGGTTGGTTTCAAGGGTGGCAGGTTAGGCTGAGCTTCACCTAAAAACAACTAAATCATTAACGAATATAATTTAAATATGAATTAAATATTTTATTAATATACACTTGATAAAGTTTAATAATCAACTACTATCATGAACAGAGTCAGCGTTTGCTGACTCGCTGCAGTTTGGTTATCTGTATACTTTTCTTAGGAAGAAATAAGGCTCACATCCCAGAGTTTCTCGAATCAATGAAAGATTAAATTATCAACGATGCGTGTCAAACGTTGTTGTATCATCGCGACCGCCGTCCGAATACTATGGAAGATCACTTTTCTCATGTTTTGCTTTACTTCTACAGACCTACTGCTAAACCAGAGTGTTAATGAAGTTTTGAAGACAAAAATATTTTTGTTATATTTTTTTACACAACAATGTATTTATTTCTTAAATGTAATTGCTCTTTATGTAACGTAGTCGAAAATACATTATGGATAGATGTTTTTTTAGAGGATAATTATCATATATTATTAAATTACCAAAACATTCTTGGATAAATATAAAGCCGTGTATTATTGTGTGGGCAAAGGTTTTTTGAATGATTTTTTTAATGTTTTATTTTATATTAAATACTATGCCATTACTACTAATGCTATGTACTATTAATTTTGGAGTATTATGTTTAGTGTTTTTGTTGGCTGAGCTTTGGTCTTGGCCGTCACTGGTTGGTTTTACCTGACGATAAGCTCGTATTTGTTTAAACAAACAAATAAACAGTAGAGAATCCGTTTTTGTTCTCTTCGTCACACTCCTATGATGTGTGTCAAAAGTCGTGTCAAGCGTAGTGTGAAAATAAGGATGTTCAATATGGTGAACGTGCTGGGATGGCTGCGTTCTTTTCAGTCTATGTCTTTGATTTTGACATCATCTTACCACTTGATTCGGGGCGTGGCGTTGACCAAACGTAACGAGAAGTTTGGCAGTCCCTCGCTTTAGTTCTTGTTTTATCTTGGATTCACCATACCAGTTGGTTCGTATGGTGGAGGTGGAAAGAACTTGGTGAAACAATGTCAGAAAATAAGCTAGGACTATACACCATGCTTTGAACCGATGGTAGCGCATTAGAACTTTGAACCATCAGAACATTTTAACAAAAAAATACATTTCACACAATTTTCGCAGTCTTCCTTTTGGACAGCATCAAAGCCAAAAACCTTTTCCAGTGCCAGTTTTTTAAACCCTTTGATGATCAGAATGATGACAGCCTTGGTAGTGTAATGTCTAGAGTGCTGGACTTTCACCCAAGCGGACCGAGGTCGATGCCCGGTGCCGGCAGATCTGGTTAAGGTTTTCTGCAGTTTTCCTAGCTGTAACACAAATGTGGGATTTGCTCTGTTCCATCTGTAAGTCGGCTGCAGCCGCACTTAGGGCCTACGTAATCATAATAATCGCCCCCTCCCTCCCTCCCTCACAAGCTTATAGCTTCTGGGGCCTGGTTTCCAGTCTATGGGTTGTAGATTATTATTATTATTATATATCTGGCAACGACAGTCAAATTTCATAACGCCCAAACCTGTACTCACCTGTTAGTAAAATTGGCCAGTTTTTAAATAATATAAATAATAGTCCCCTTTTACAAGCCATGAAGACCCATTGGGGTATAGCAGGATAGGCTGCTATTACTGAGTCGACCTGGAAGCCTTAGATATTTAAAAATTCGAATGTATCATTCCTGGGATTCGAACCCAGGACCTCAAGATTGGTAGTCAAGTGCCATACCCACTGAGCTACAATGGCTTTGTGAGTTTTTTAAATGGCATTGCATATTATCTTGGTTTCACGGGTATATACTCGTATATACCATTTACGCTGAGAACACAAGTCTGTACGACTTTTTCTCCAAGAAAACCATAAATGTTTCTGTAGTGTTTTGTACGCTTAATACGAATTATCAGATTGTTCTGAAAGTTTTTATGAGAAAACACGATTTTTTGAATATGTGCTAGTGATAAAAAAGCGCGGGTTTTAGGCAGAAATACGGTGTTTTAGTATAAGCTAAAAAGCAATAGCGTTAGGTTTATGTTCTGTTTAAAACAGCTGCAGACATATGGTTATTACACTTTGCATTTTGCACTCTATTGTTTATATTTATATTATTAAAACAAGGTATCTCGCAAACGGGTTAAGTATTTAAAATAATAAAGTTGACAAAATAAAATAATAAAATAATGGTTTCAGGATTGTTATTGATTTCTTCAATTTTTTTTACAATTCAATGCCGAAAGTCACCCATATTCCGTATTCGAGCTTTACAAGACCACTAAAAGAATTCGCATGGTGGTAAATCACAAGATCAAAATCAAGTGGGTCAATATATATTCGTGCACTATTTTAAACGGTTGAAACCATTCCTTAGCTAAGCGTCAACAGCCAATTTTGTCGACATCCTCCAACATTGAGTATATTGTTAAAAAACATTAGACCTTATAACCCTTCTCACATTAATTGCTGCCCATACTCCAATTTTCTCAGCAAAATAGCGAGGATTTTGAGATCCATAACTCATGTATTGCGAATTTACATTTTCCGAAAGATAAAACTAGGATTCATCGCTCAAAAGTATATTTATTAAATGTTTATTTTATAAGAACTATAGTTTATTGTAATGAACGGGAAAATCCCACACATAGACTGGCGGCGAACAAGCGAGAAGGTTTCCGGCGCATCTACAATATTTGAGACTGGTCAAGTATATAATTGTGTTTGTAATTAGTGTTAGTGTTAATATTTTTCTTGATAATAAATTGTTAAAACAGCATTGTTTACTGTTTCTAGCCTTACTTTGTGGAACTCCATAATCATGAAATAAATAAAGATTCATAAAAAGTTTCATAGTATCTACTGAATTATATCTGACAAAATTGTTTCGACAGCTAAGCTGTCATTATCAAAGGTAAATAAATAAATACTGTGAAGATTTTTATTAATCTTTATTTACTTCATGATTATGGAGTTCCACAAAGGCTAGAAACAATAAACAAGATTATTTCGTCTTCGTTAGAAGAACAAGCCAAGTTATACAAGAAACTTATGATAAAAACACGGAATCGCCTGTCAGAATGTTTGGTTTATACATTTGATTTATATAGCAATGCACCTAGTCACATTTTATCCAAGGAACTGGACCAGATTATAAATACGATAAGTTACAAATCGAAATACCCTGTTAGAAATTCCTTAGAATTACTAGATAAACTACAAAACATACATCTTCCACCACATTCAAAACTCGTTAGTTTTGATATTTGTAACCTGTTCTCCAGAATACCCACAACAAGAATGTATTCCTTTATTAGATAGTTTTTTGATTGATTGCACTGCTCCCTGTTGCTGTATAGTAGTTCCGCCACTGATTGACACTATAGTTAAACAAAAAGATTATAGGTTGGCTATCCCATTGACAATCAACCAGAAGACTCACATTACATATCTATACCATATTTTGGCAAAATATCAGAAAAAGTTGCACATATACTAAGAAAAACCAACAATTATAAAATATTCTTTACATTTTTTCATTTTTATTAAATGTTAAAGATCGAACACATGGTATCACGAAATCGGGCATTTACCGTTTAAATTGTTCTTTTTGTAGTTCGGTATATATTGGACAAACACTTCAATTTTGACATAAGATATAAAGAACACGTACGTTATTACACAAATAAGTATCCTGAAAAATCTAATTATGCTAAACACCTTTTAGAACAAAATTACACAATGACTCCTCAAAATAATATGAAATTCCTATTTTTTTGTAATAACAAACGCAAATTAGACATTTTAGAAGCTTTTGAAATATATAAACACAAACTCAGTGTACCTAATGAATGAACAGATTGAGCTCAGTAATGCTCCATTACTGGAAGTGCTAGATATTTAATTCTGATTATTTTTATCTTTTTATCTATTTTTTGTATTTACCTTAGCAACCTGTTTATTTATATTTATTTTACCTTTGATAATGACTTTGTTAGCTGTAGAAACAATATTGTCAGGTTATAATTTAATAAATACTGTGAAACTTTTTATTAATCTTTATTTATTTCACTAAGTTAAAACAGTACCTTTAGTAATATTTAAAAAGGTCGTTACATTATAACTGAATCTAGTATATGCATAGGCGTAATCAGGGGGGTCCAGGGTGGGTCCGCGACCCCCCTAGAATAGCCATGCCCCCCCCCCAGGAAAAATCCAATTGAGCGCCTGGATGTTTAAGGCTCGCTCCGTTGTTGCGTAGGTAAAGTACCGCTTAAACAGCACTTAAGAATTTCATTACAATTTTTAAAAATTGCACTTAGTTTACGTTATTATGCAGGAGATCTTTTCTCAAGAGTGTTATCTAGTTTATATTATGCTTTATAGTAAATACAAAATTACAAAAGCTATTTCCTTAACGAATAAAAAAGTGTAAATTTATAAAAACAAAATATAGCTAGAGAGCTTTTAAAAATGGTAAGGTGTACTTCCTAAATTATCGTTCAAGTGTTATTTGAGATAAAAATGCCCGAATATACAACAGTATAAAAGAACTTTACGAACTAAAAAACTAAGGTCATATCCCGCGTTTATTCAAACATTTTGGTAAATGACAACTATCATTTTTAGTTCAGGCTTTTGCTGACGGAACGCGCTGTAGGTGGATCGAGTTAAAAAAGCGGGAAGTTTCAACGAGTTGGATTTGACGGTTAATACATTTAACGCATTTTCGTTATTGTTACATATATTTTTGTGATTGTCGATGTAAAGTAACAGATTATTGTTTATATCCCTTCCCATACTTTAACTTTCCTAATCTTTTGACTATTATTTGATCAATTCCCGAAATAAAAAAGTTGTTTTTCTTTATTTAATATTATTTTCTTTATTAGTCCTGATTCATTTCTTAAAACGAATATATATTTTCAATATTTTAATATAGTAATACATTTCTTTTTCTTAAAACCAGCAAGAACAAAAGAAATTTAGCAGTTTTATATTCCCCTTTTTAATTTCAACTACCTTAAATTATTCCTTGGCATTTAGAAATTAAAAATTTCAGTTAAACTTAAAATATTTTGAAAGTTCACGCATGTCTGGCAACACTGTGAGCAGAGAACTGCGATGCGATCAAATAATGTTTCTATTTACATTTTCAAATTTTATTTTTAAAGAAATTAACTCGCTTTTCCCGACCTTAGCGCCATCTTTAAGCGTTTATAGTTTCTGAAGTTTCCTATTATTAACACTGGCGGCGATAACGGGCCCTTAAAACTAGAGTCACTGCATCTAGTTACCTAGGCCAGCTGGTCCGTCAGGAGTACCGCTAAACGCCGCCATATTGGGGCAGAGAAGGGTGATCTTTAATAATGAACAAATTAAAACCACATTTTACGTATCTGACAACATAGAGGTTTGAACTTTCAGAATAAGAAGAACCTTTTAAACTAGACGTGGACTTGATTAAATTCAATACAGATAAAAATAACGAACAATTTCGTGCTTCTTTTGCCCCAATATGGCGGTGTTTTGCGTTACTCTGATCAACCAGCTGGCCTAGGCAACTAGATGCAGTGACTCTACTTAAAACTCGCCGCGCTCTATGGGGCCATCCATAAACCTGGGGCCTGCCCCCCCCAGAGAAGTTTTCTAGTTACGCCCATGAGTATATGGGCCATTCGTTCTGAACTTAGCCACTGGCTAGGTCCAAAAATAGACGCAACTTAAAAAGCCCTGCTGGGGCTCATCATAAAGCTTGAAATCTCTACTTTCGAATGTTACGCCGAAAGTACAACTTTGCACCCTGATTATAATATAATTAAAACCCAAAATGATGTCAATTATTTTTGCTCGATTTTCCGAATAAAAATAAATTAAAGGTAGTAAAAAAAAACTTGTACTAGTACTAGTACAAGTGCCAGTACCGGTACTACCTGTACGCAAAGTAGCATTTTGCGCAATATATTTTGGTCATCCACTGAAAAGTGTCTCTTTGCGCCCAAAAACCAGAGCATAAAGTTGTACTTTCGGCGCACGTGTTAAGAAAACACTTTTTTTACGCTACTTTTAATTTATTTTTATTCGGAAAATCGAACAAAAATAATTGACATCATTTAAGGTTTCAATTATTATTACACACCTATAACCGTAATTTTCAAAATCGTTTTAAATCGGTCTGTATCTTTTTTCGTATTCTTTGAGTAAAAATAAGCATTTTTTAATCTATTCATTTTTTTCTGATACCATTTTCGATGATAAAAATGATAAACTTTCAAAAATGGCAAGAATTTGTATTAAATTTTGCTCGAAATTGAAGCACTCTAGGAGAAACTCAGTGGACAAAATTTATGGATTTTTTGGAGAAAGAATGCTATACTGCTAAAAAATTTTAAAAAAACTTTTTTTTGTAATTTTTTCCATTTTTAAAAAATTTTTTTAAATACTTGTTACCCTGTTTTAGGGGTCAAATATAATTTTTTTTATATATACATATAGGAGCCATGTGACATTCGAAAGTAGAGGTTTCAAGCTTTAAAATTAGCCCCCGCAGGCCTTTCCAATTCGCGCCAATTTCTGACCCATAGATATCATGCATATTTAATACATGTTTGGCCAAATAATAATATAAACGTTTAATAAACATTGGCTGTCTTAAATAATAATAACAAAAAAATTATTTTACTGAAGCAAAAAATTTACACTTATATCTTCATATTTTCTAAATATTAACGATACATTTTGAAAAGAATATTTCGAGTTTAGCATATATTATATAAATTATATAGATATTACATAGCACATTCAATGTTTAACTTTATAATGTAAAATTATTTAAAAAGTGTGTTAAAAATAAAAATATAAGAATAATTAGAAATGTCTCTCTTGCGCTACTCTGATGCGCAAGAGCAATTAGATATTTTAGAAGTAGTAACTCAAATTGTTTTACGAGGACTGCCATCTTTGTATTATAAAATTTTTGTATTACAAAATTACAAAAATTCTAAAATAGTATCTGCACAATACAGATATATAGATACTATAGAAAATGTACGTAGATTCAAACATTTCCATGTCATACGTTCTGCATATCGAAGTAGTTTTTTTGCAGAAACTCGACCCGTTTCAAAACATTTTGGTGCATTACTTATATTTTGTAAAATCGATTATCCACTGGAATACCGTGTCAGATTATTTTCTATCTATTTAAATGATTAAAAATTTTTATTGACGCAAGTATATTTTGATATGTTAAACGTTAAAGTTACATTTCAAGTTTATTACCGTCTTTCTAATACTTTACAGTGTTTATTATTAACGATAACTTAAATTATTGCTAATATAATGAAAGAAATAATATGCCGTATGCAGTTTTTTATTGCTAGGATATCTTCCACTACTAGGATTCCGCCAGGTGTCTAACAACTGCGCATCAAAGGTGAAAGTAGAATACTGTAAGTTCACATTTGCCTCTTTGCGCAGGCAACCTACCGGATGAAATTGTTTAAAATGTAAGAGTCAATCAATAAAATTCCTAAGACTGTCGTCAATGCGTGAATCAGCTTGTAAGTTAGAGACTGTAAATTGACCAGTCAATCAGCAGAATGACGAATTGCTTCATTACCGGTAACAAATAAATTACACTTTCTTTAAAAATGTTTTAACGAATAGCCGAAGGTAAGTAATTGAAACGTTTCTGAAATGCATTGCGTATTCAAAACCCATACCAATTTCGTAATAGTAACTACATAAATATTAATATATGGTGTAAGATGTCACATTAATTTATTCTGATTAATTATATAGCGAATCTCTTGTACAGTATAACTCACGAAAATTACTAAGGTTCAGTAAATCTTTCCTATATAGTTATTTTTTATTTGTTACTTAATTTGTATTTTTAAGCTATTTGCTCAAAGTAAAAACTATATATACTCAGAAACTATTTACAGTAGAAACTGTAAATCTGACCACATGTTTAAACTGACCCTCTGGTCATATTCACCACTTTTTTCAGTCCCTGCAAAAATCCCATTACTTTAATGTAATTTATGTTGTATAAACTGACCACTTCTCTTTTGTGACTATTGACCACATTTACCTCAAGTATTTGTTTAAAAATGTTTGTGTAATGTGACCATTAGCCAAGGGATTACTTAGAACAGTTATAACTAATCTTCTAAAAGTTTAAGTAGGCATGTACATGTAAATTGCATTAAAATAATTTCTAAGAATGCATCATAATCCCTTAATAGTGAAAAGTTGGGTTCAGGTATTTCCAAGTTTTAAGACTTTATTTTTGCTTCTGAGAAAATCATTACCTGCAAACTTTCACATTAGTAACCCTTGGATAGTTTTAAAATTGTTTTATAAAATCAGTCTTGTTTCATCTGTTGATTGAAACCATTGTGTTATTTAGTGCGATCAAGATGACTTCAAAAAAAGTTTACAAAGAACTAAATTTGCAAGAAAAATAAAAGGTGTTAGAGTTTTTAGAAAATCACAGTGAAAGAAATCGATTAACTTTAAATTGGTTTTTAAAAATGCGCAACGTAAATGCAAGACTTTCTGGACCAATGTTACAAGAAGTAGCATTAAAATTTGCTCAGCAGTCAAATTTGCCTAATTTAAAGCATCGTCGGGTTGGCTCGAATCATTTAAGAAACGAAACATTTCCCAGAAAAGTTTAGTTGGTGATGCAAATGAAATGGATCCCGCAACAGTAAGTTATTTTCTCATTCGTTTTACAGAGTTTGCAAAGAGCTTTATATCAGAGGATATTTTTAATGCTGACGAGTGTGGGCTATTTTGGGCAAATTGTAGTGTATAAAGAATTCACATTTTTACAGAGTGACACCTGCTTAAATTGACCATTTTGGGTCAGTCCCAAAGGTGGTCACTTTAGGCAGTTTGTACTGTATTAAAAAGATCACTCACTTTCCGAGTTCCTGAATTTAGTGAAATCTGACTAATCGATGATTGGATTAACGGTTCTGACTATGAAACATTGAATTACACGATTTAAACCTAATGAAACAAAAAGTATTCTTAAACCAGAAAACAAAATGCAACTTTAGTATCTAACATATTTAACTGGAATTTCCTAAGTTTATATAAATATTAATTCATCGGTATCCAGAAGAACATAACTTACAGTTTTAGCTAACTAAGTTTTGTTGCACTTCCTTCAAACCAGAATCTACAAATACTAGAAACATTTTACATTCATTCATGTTGCGCAGTCATTTATGTACATACATTAAAGACTAAGTGTCTTTTTGTTTTTATACAAACAATATACAGAAATACAGACGTAAGCTTTCTAATGAGAAACTGCAAAGAGAAATTGGAAATCAAGTTGATATATATGCGGTAAGTTTAATGCTTCTTCGAGCGAACCTTTGGGAAACGATTCTTGGCTAGGTGGAAATGAGGAGTGAAAGATCAAGGTGTGAGGGATTCTTACTTCGTAAACAAGCTTAAACTTGCCCTAACAGGCATAGCGTTAAATGTTCATTAACTTCGTGATGAAATGACACAATTCTTTAGCACGGGAGTTTGGAACGTTTATTGCAGTCTTTATATTATTTGATTTGTGTTAGTAATTTTATTTAGAAGTATATAAGAAAATATATAGATATATATATATATATATATATATATATATATATATATATATATATATATATATATATATATATATATATATATATATATATTTTTTTAGATAGAGTTAATTTTTATCAAGTTGCATAATGATTTTACATTAAATATATATATATATATATATATATATATATATTTAAATGAAATATTTATCTAAATATTTGTTTTCTGTTCCACTGTAAATAAGATTTTTAATTATATTTCAACATAGTTTTTCTAATATATATAAGAAAACGATCTTTTTCATATTTTACCAGTTTATTATAATAATCTTAGGGCCGGGGCGGTGGACGAGTGGTGTCAGTGCATCACTCGTGTTTCAAGGGTCGTGGGTTCGAATCCCACCTGAGGCGGCGGGATTTTTCTAATTGGAAAATTTCGCCACCGCAACTATGGATGTGTGTATTCGTGTTGCATGTTAGATGGGGGACAGATGACCTTAGATGTTGGTTCCCCCGTAGTGTAGGCGTGAAAAAAATATATATAATAATCTTTTATTTGTAACGACATTTGTTTATCTAATAAATAAATTGTAATACGTTAGGTTTACAATGTATTACCACGGTTCCAAGTTCGGCTTAGATAGCTTCTCTACAAGGATCTTTTCTGGCATGAGAAAATTGAAAGGTTGGCTGATTCCGATTGTCGTTGAGCGTCTGCTTCTCTGATTTTAGAATTAAGTAAGTTCCATTAATTGTATTATTTATTATTAAATAATATGGGAACGCACTTCTTAATAATGTCACAGTATATATAACAATCAGTAGGTTTACTTGTATGCGGCACCTTTCATTTCATTAATCCATCTTCGAATATCACGCCCATAAACGAAGCAGTGCACCGAAGTTTATCGGTCGAAATTGCCTAGGAATGCTGGTAAATAACACGCAGAGCCGCATTCAGTAAAATTATGTGTCGTGCAAATATGTAAACAAAATCTCTTGTTTATAATAGTATAGTAAAATATAAAATAGAATTATGTGTAGTGAACCACTTGATTGAAGTTTTACTTATCGAATGTAATAAATAAAACGATAACCAATTTAGATATTCAAAACATTTATTAAACTAAGTTAAAAGAGTTGTTCCTTGTTGCTTCGTTAATTACCAACGAAAGTTACATTATTATTTCAAGAGTTGCTTGCTATTCTAAAATGCAAGATTGCGATTCTCAGGAACGCAATCATGTTCCACAGGATGCACGTGGAGTTAAGAATGCCAGTCCATAAAAAAATACAACGTAATGATTTTAAATTATGAAAATAGATGATATGACTTTACAATTCATTTTGATAAAAAGGCAGAAAAGTGATTTATAAAATATTGAATTTAATTATTACAATTTGATATTACAACAGATGTGAATCAACAAAATTAATTGACGCCTTTGAACAATTAGTTTGTTATTAACTGAACTTAAATTAAAGTACATAATTGAATAAGAATTTACAAAACTAAAGCTTGAGTGTTAATTATGTTTCAATATAATAATCTTTTTACTCCCTTTGGCTGATTTAAAATTTCTGTTTATGTCTTTTAATGTGTAATACACTCTCAGTCGAGCGTATAAATGATAGATATAATTACTGCATAGCTGTATACAATTTGAATACCTGTTCAACAAACAAATGGAGAATCTAGGTCACCAATATCGCATACGTACAAAGTACGGGAGATGGAATCAATTTACACTATAATAATAATTAATAATAAAATTTATTTTCATCCATATTAAATTAAAGACACAATGACAAACGAAATGCTAAAAAGAGAGTAACAAAAGACGATGTGTTTCACACCTGTTGATAAGGCGTTGACCTAGACTCTTCATTGTTGAACTCTTTTAAGAAGTCAGCATAAAAAAATTTATTAGGTAGGATTTCGTAATCGCTTATTTGTTCTATTACGTGTTGGCAATTCAATTTTAAGCAATTGGTAAATATATACAAAAGTGAACTCTTAAAGACGGCATTGTTTTTACGAGCGATTTATTAAAAAATAATAGTATATAGGAAAAAAATAACACTTACCGGTGATTATTCATCGGAAACCCGAAAAAACTAACTACAGTTTTTTCCGACGTATTTATACAGGCTTTGGCGGCACAACGACTGTGTCTATTAAATTTGTACTACGGGGCACTCGCACTGCACAATTGTTGGTTATCCGACCTTGGCTAATTCGATGCGCTCTGTCGCGTGTTTGAAACAGAACTGCTCTCTACGTACTACCGACACATGCCAGCTTGTGGTGTGGTGGATGGTAATTATTTGCGAGAGTCACATTATTTATACTATTATTTATGCTGTGATAATGTCAATCAAGCAAACAAATATTTCGAACTCAATTAAAATTCTTTAATATACTAAGTTGATATTATTATCTAAATTTTAAATATTAGAAAAGAAAACAATTTAATTGCTAAACAATTTTTAATTTCCCCAATAACGCAATACAACTTTACTTCACCAAATAACAAACAAGAATGATAACATAACAATGTGTTCGTTTATAAATAAGTCAACGCCCCTTTGCATAACTGATAGGGAAAAACACATATTACATAAATTATTAAATTAGCAATATGATTATATAAATTATCGACAACTCGGCCAATCCTGACTGATCTCGTTCCCGAGGTCTTCTGGCTCATAGCGGCATCTGTAATGGAAGGGGTAAACTAAATTACCTTACGAATCGCTCCAAAAATCAAATCTGATTTGAAACCGTGCCTTGCCTCCTTCAACAGCAATGGCAAAAAAATCCTTTATTTAGTATTTTATCATTTTATCCATAAAGATACAGACTTTTATTATGTCAACTTTGATGTCTAAACACCAATGTGACGTCGTCTTTAAAAGAGAATCAATTCACTTGTGCCAACTTTGATATCTAAGTACCAACGTGACATCAAACGTTAAAATAAAATCAAACTCGCCTGTGCCAACTTGGATATCTAAGTACCAACGTGACATCAAACTAACTAACTTAGAAAGACAACTATTTTAAATCATACAATACCAGTTGTGCTGGCACATTTGATGCTTTTGGGTATCATCATCACCACCATCGTCATCACTATTTATCATTTCCTCACAGAGTTAGGGAAACAATTCCGTACTCCATCTTCTAAGATGTTTAGCGGTGGCGGTGGTATCTCTCAACAAAGGTGCGACCCCTTTTAATACCTCTCAACTGACTTTTCACCAACCACCTCATACGGACCTTTACAAGGAGATAAGAGATTATGACGTAGCAGTTCTTTTGAGGACGACTAAATCCCCAATCTTGAATGCAGGTACAGCACACCTCACAAATCTTCGTTGCATCTCAACGTTTCTTGCCAGCGATCGTGCAGCATTTCTTGCATAATCTTTCTGTTAGATGGAGTTTAATTTTACTAAACAAAATATCATTTTGACAAAAATAATCGTGTGTCATGCGACCTTCCGACAATTGCAATTTTATTTCCTGCTTTTCCGGATCATTTCGCTGATTTATCTTGGGCCAATTATCTGTAGTTATTACGTTTACTGGGGCAATAATTGGTGTATTTTTCGGGTTCCTACTAAAATAATCGACATGCGGAATATATTTTCCTTTCCGATACTCAATACTAAAATTAAATGACTGTAAGTACATCCACCATCCCTTTCGATAATCAATGTTGTTTTGGAACTGGTCGGGATTAAATTATTTCCAATGCCTTTCAACATTGTAAAACTTGGTTCTAAATGACAATGTAACCGTCTTACAATTTTATCGGAAAGCAGACTGCATTCTGCTCCTGTGTCAACTAAACAATTGATTGCTAAATTTTGTATTTTAAATGAAGTGCAGAAATCATTGTCCAAATTCACACAAAAATAATGAACGTTTGATACGTTAGCTTGTCTCTCCCGTTTAATTTTGTAAAAACAATTATCAATACGATGGCCAGTTTTGGCACAGAAAGTACAAACAATTTTATCAGTCAAGGGTTTTCCGGATATAACCGAATTTATTTTTTTGAACTTCCCAACAATTTCGGCTATAATGACCCGGTTTCTTGCAATGCATAATTTGAATTCATCTTTGTTTTTGAATGGGTATGAACGCTTTAATTTTTTACTAAACAAAGGATTAGCGACATTTTTATTCATCTTATAATTATTTAGTAACGTTAGCAAACCGGCTACGGTTGTAACATTACTATTAAATGCAGCTGTTTTAACATTACCTTCTCTTATATCACCAATTACAAGCTCTAATATTTGTGTATCTGAGAGATTGAAATTCAATGCCTTTATTAAAGATATTTTTTCCTAGCATACTCACAGTACTCGGTCGCACTACTACTGGTATACAAGCTTGCCTTACGGAATCGCTCACTAAGGTTTCGTTTCACTGGATACAAATCGGTGATCTCTGCCTTAAAATTCGCACAGTTTTTCTCTGTTGGTTGCCACGAAGAAAACCAAAACTCCTGCTAGTCCACTGGCACCCCTGAACATTCGCTCGAATTCACTCCAATTGAAGGTGTGACTTAACTTTTCAATTTCTTCACACCACTTTGCGGCCCCCATATCATCTGTAGAAGGGTCGAATATTGGAATTTCAATTGATGAACTAGTCGCATTCACCACATTCTGCCCGGAGTTGTTATCTTTCAATTGTTGTAAGGTTTCAGTCAGGACCTGCGTTAATTGTTCTATAATGCCAAAATCTTACAACACTACACTTTGTGGTACTTTTAGTAGATTGATCCCACTTCTGATGTGGGTTATACGGTTAATTATTAATAAAAAAAAGAAATTCTAAATAAACCCCATCTATTTTTAATTACAATAAATAAGTATAAACCTTACTCTTCGCCAACTAACTTAATAATAATATCATAATATATTTTACAAAAATATCAATAAAACAACATATGAATAATTGTTACATAAAACTGATTACAAAAGCAACACAGGTATCCAGTTGTTAATGATTACGTAAATCAAGGTGAGTGCCCCCTATTGCACATCCAAATCCGGAATTATTTGTCCTCTTCTCACATATACATGTTTTATTAAAGGCTGCCAGTCCAAATAAAATTAAAATATACAAAAAAAATAAACTTATTAAAAATTAAAACAACCTATAAAATAATAAAAAAATTATTTCATAACTATTTAACTTATACTAATCTATATATACTTAACACACACACACACACATCTACATATGCTTAAACACGGTTTAAAAGAAAAAATGCGGTTTTCAACTAATGCGAGTTTATCTAAACTTATAATCGTGAATAGTTCCAAAAGCTACCAACGCTGGGAACTGAGAGGGCGCTGCAAGTAGATTGCCCTTCTCTTGCGTATCGAAATAAATGTTTTAGATTTTATTTATTTAAAAATATAAAACTTAAAAAAATACAGATATTAAGTAGTGTTAACTAATATACAAAACGAAAGCTTCAATATAAAAAAGAAACACGTAATTCGGCCTAGTCGAACTCTCAAACGAACTGGAACAAAAATAAGCCTTGTGTTTTATATATATATATATATATATATATATATATATATATATATATATTTACGGCCACTTATCAAAGTGAGGACATATCATGAACCATAGTTAATGAGGACCACCCTTATAAATGGTCACAGCTTTGCAAATTTTTTTGTCATCACTTGTTTGCTTGTTCTAGTTATGTATCTCGCAAATATACACAGATTTCTTTGAATTTAAAAAAGTTTTATTTGCTGTGTATAATAATACCAAGTGAGGCTACACTATACTACTGACGACGTGAGGACCATATAATTAGATACGATTTAATCGCAAAGTGAGCCCCAATATCAAATTATACACAGGTTTTAAGTATAACATGAGGTCCGGCGCTGTTGCCATCATTTGCTTTCATTATCATCAGCAAAAATGCATGCTATTCTATTATTGGAATTTGTTAGGTGGTCGGTCGTCAGTATAAAACTAATTTGATGTGACGGAGACGGGTATGCTTCCGTAGCCATTTTAACAAACCCGTTTTTGAAAACATCTCGAGAACGGTTGGTTCTACGAAAAAAAATATAACAGACTTTTTTGTAGAAAAATAAATTATCTATCTTTTTTATTAAAACAATTTTTTAATTGCTTGCAAATTAATGTTTTAAGAGTTATTACACAGCAAAGTTTTCACTTTTTAGTTTTGCTAAATAATTCGCAAACGGCTAACATCTCACTGAAACAGGAAAACATTGCAGTGTAATAACTCTTAAAATATTAATTTAACAAAAAAATTGTTTAAATAAAATAGATAGATAATTAATTTTTCTATAAAAAATGTCTGTTCTGTTTTCTTCGTAAGACTATTTCTCCAGACTATTTGGATTATTTACTGGCTCCCTAACTTAACTATTTCCTGTTGGCTGTTCCATTGCCTTCTAGAATGTTTAAACGAATGCTTGACCGCTTAGATCAATTAAATTTAGACGAAAAATTAGATTAGATTAAGATTCTGGTGTTTCTCATCATTTTAATGGTAATTGTGCTAGTAATATTAACAGCCTGCTATTAGTGGGACAGATTAGTGAATTGATAGCTAAGTGCCACATACTTTACTTTAAAATCTAAATGTATTACTCCTAATAATTAATTATTATTAATAGTTAGATTAGTTTCACTAATAATTATAGATGTAAATCTGTATAATATGTTAATTATTCTGAAAATGCTAGTAAAATCAGTAAATATTGTCGCCTAATTTAAAATGCTGAGTTTGTTCCATCTCATTTTTAATTAAATTTAAAAATTTGTCTGTAATTTCCTTACGGTACGTGTTAAAAAGAATATATGTATTTATCTTCCTACCTAAACCGATCTTGGCTTGTAGCAAAGAAAAGTGGTTATTCTATATTTAGGGTATTTATTAGGCCAAAAAGAATGCATATAAAATCTATATTTCCGTGTAAAAAGATATAAGAATATCGCTCTTGGTATTTTTAATATTTAATTCTAGTTATTAATCTGCCATTTAAATTTAACCAACCAATAATTATTGTGAATGACTTTTCAGCATTAACTGTGCCGTCTATGAACTCAAATCTTACTAATCCTCCAGCTGACATATAGCTATAAATCATTACGCCTTGAGGAAACTTAACATTAGGTTTCAAGCAGTATTTATGGAATGCTTCTTATTTAGCTCTGATTACTCTTTTGCGAGAGTAAAACTAGAACAAAACTGCTTAATGTTAAGTTTCCTCAAGACATAATGATTTGAGGCTGTATCTTATCTAGAGGATTAAGAAGATTTTAGTTCATAAACAGCATAGTTAACGCTGACAAGTATCTGCAAAACGACGAGTAGCATGGGCTAAAACTAAGTTGTCCTGGGCAGAAATGCTGGTCTAAGGTCATATTCATCAACTAGTTAAAGTCTGGTGTATCCGTTAGTTACTCTCGCAAAAGATTGATCAGAGCTAAACACGAAGCATTCCATAAAGACTGCTTGAAACGTACCGTTAATTCTCCTTTTAAGGCGTAATGATTAGTACCAAGAACTTATAAATAAAGGAAATTAGGATATCAAAAAAGGCGAAACACCTTGTGCATATTGGGTTAGATTCAAAAATTCAGTAGTGCAGGTACTCTTCTAAAATTAACTTGCCAATACGAATTTTTCAGCCGACTGCTATCAAGAATATCGATAATATCGCCTGATGGATTTTGCCGAAGAGATGCTAAGATAAAGGATGACTGTACCACGATCGCGTCCGGTTCTCAACGAATTTTTCTTAGCTACTTCATGGCAATAGGGGACCATAAAAAGTTACGCCAGAAAGTTCCTTGAGCAAATTTACTGGTGCAAATTGCTGATCCGTGTATGACATATCTCCTTTCTTCGATAACACAGAAAGAAGGCGAAGTACGAAAAAAAATTCGAACACTTTTGGTAGGGATTTAAATAAGCTTTATCTTACCTAACCTCCTTTATCTCGATAACCCTAATGGTTTCCGAGAAAAACGACAAAACCGGTAGGGGGCGTGGTTTATCCTCATTATTTCTTCGAGCTCACCACCTACAGGTGTTGACTTTTAAGGAGTTGTTTAATAACCCACAAGGAAACCGTATGCAAAAATCCATGGACTTACCTCAACTTTCCGCTATTTTTTCTAAATTGATTAGACTAATTATAGCAGTCCAACATAAAGCTTTGTATGCAACTCGTACCTTAATCTATCTATCTGAGAAATCGCCAACATAAAGTTTGACAAAGTGGTAGTATCGATTGGCTTTATGGTAAGGTCATTTCAACCGAGGATATTTTATTTAACTACAATAGAATTGGTATAGGCACAAGTGAAACATGTAGTTGCTAATAATACAACATATACATACACTTGCTGATCTGAAAGAGCTTCTATCAAGGAATTTCTACCGTCACAAATATCATAAATTTAGGATCGAAAAGTTCCAGCAAAGAATTAACAAACGCATCTGACATACGGATGTTGATACGAGGGATGCTCTGTTAATAGTTAGTAGCAGGCCATGGAAGCTCAATTGGCTAGAAACAATTGCAACAATTGAATGTCGCATTAGTTGGCATTCGTTACCCACTATTGTCAAACGTTTCGATTTCTTGTGAAACGTAGTTAATTTTGTAAGGTAAGTAGTTGTGCATTTTTAATTCAGTTAAGATGAGCATTCCGCGAACTGCCTTTAGAGCTATGATTTTCTACGACTATAAAAGACAGTTAGGATACCAGCAAAGCCATGAAAATTTGATAGCAGATTTTGGCGTTGCTGCCCCTCCATTATCCGCTGTTAGTCATTGGTTCCGCGAATTTCGACGAGGGCGAGAACTGCTAGAAGACGAAGCAAGACCTGCAGAAGCTGCCTGTTCAGAAAATGTTGATCGTGTGGCAAGCTTGATTCATTCCAATCGAAATATTACTTATAGGGAGATTCAGTAGGAAGTGAAGATTGAATCCTCGGCGGTGAATACCATTTGGCATAAACATCTTGAAGTAAGAAAGCCAGCAAGCCGTTGGATATCGCATTTGCTCTCAGAAAGTCAAAAACAGGCTCGAATAGACTGGTGTAAATTTATGTTGCAAAAATTTGACGGAGGAGCTTCCAGGCAAGTGGCATACATTGTAACTAGTGACGAATCTTGGGTATACAGTTACGACCCTGAAACTAAACAGCAGTCTAGTGTTTGGGTATTCGAAGATGAAGACTTGCCCACAAAAGTAATTCGTGGCAGAAGCTTCAAGAAGAAAATGATTGCTGTTTTTTCCGCCGATGTGGTCCTGTTGCTGTTATTCCACTTAAAGATCGCAGAACTGTTAATTCTGAATGGTACTGCGAAGTGGCTTTACCACAGATGTTTGCAAAATTACAGGCAGGTCGACAAAGGACCGGTTTGCGTAACATCTTAGTCCATCATGACAACGCATCCTCCCACACTGCTGCCAGAACATTGGATTTTTTGAAAGATACGGAAGTTCAATTGGTAACTCATCCGCCGTATAGCCCAGATCTAGCGCCGTGCGACTTTTTTTGTTTCCAACTGTTAAAAAAATGATGCGAAGTAAAAGATTTTCCAACGCAGATGCAGCAGTTACAGAATTTCAAAGAATTTTTGAGGACCTTTCAGAAAATGAATCTTCCGAATGTTTTAAAAAGTGGTTTCAAATAATGCACAAGTGTATTAGTCTGAATGGAGATTATTTTGAAAAACAATAAAGATTGTTTGTTAAAAAATGCAACGGTCTTTTTGCTAATAACAATTTTCAGCGCAACCCTCGCATTGTACCAATATAAAATACTTTTTAATGTTTTTAATGATAGTGTTGCATTATGTCATCAGTCATATTTATAAATTGTTCACAACATAATAATAAAATAATAAATAAGTACCTACTAAATAAACTATATTTAAAAATATATATGTATAAATATATATAAAATTTTGTATTTCTTAATTTTCTCATTGAATTCATAATCAGCAACCCCAAAAACCCTCCAACATGAATTTCGCTCAAGTTGATGTAAAACTTCCCGAGTTATTAAATTGGGAGTGTAAAATGGGGGTTTCAACCCCCCGAGGGGGCGTGCCCCCATTTTAAACAGATTACTCTTTACACAGTACTGAAGGCATTACAAAAGATTTCAAGTCGCTATCTTTAGATAGTAAAAACTAAGAACGTAATGCAAAAATTTACTCTACTACTAGGGCAGAGAGAAAGGATTACATAATAAGGTAACCAAAATGGTGTATTACTTTGCAAAATCACATTTTAAACACTTTTTGACTCTTTGAGCTTTTCTCTAAAATCAATAGAAACGGCGTAAATCGCATTCTCAATCTCAAATGCCGTTATTTTAGGACCGCCATTTTGGTGTCCGCCACTTTGAATTTTTCAATTTTCTCATTGGATTCATAATCAGCGACTCCAAGAACCCTCCCAACATAAATTTCACTCAATTTGGTTGCGTTATTAATTTAGGGGTACAAAATGGGGGTTTCAACCCCCCGAGGGGGCGTGCCCCCATTTTAAACAGATTACATTTTATATTGGTCCAGTACTGAAGGCATTACAAAAGATTTCAAGTCGCTATCTTTAGATAGTAAAAACTAAGAACGTAATGCAAAAATTTACTCTACTACTAGGGCAGAGAGAAAGGATTACATAATAAGGTAACCAAAATGGTGTATTACTTTGCAAAATCACATATTAAACACTTTTTGACTCTTTGAGCTTTTCTCTAAAATCAATAGAAACGGCGTAAATCGCATTCTCAATCTCAAATGCCGTTATTTTAGGACCGCCATTTTGGTGTCCGCCACTTTGAATTTTTCAATTTTCTCATTGGATTCATAATCAGCGACTCCAAGAACCCTCCCAACATAAATTTCACTCAATTTGGTTGCGTTATTAAATTAGGGGTACAAAATGGGGGTTTCAACCCCCCGAGGGGGCGTGCCCCCATTTTAAACATATAACATTTTATATTGGTCCAGTACTGAAGGCATTACAAAAGATTTCAAGTCTCTATCTTTAGATAGTAAAAAATAAGAACTTAATGCAAAAATTGACTCTACTATAAAGTTGGGAACGACCTCATCATCCATCATCACATAGTGAATAATAAATATAATTGATATTCTAAATCTGTTCTAATAAATTATTCTTATTGTTAGTTTTATTAAATATTAATTTAAAAAGAGACGTTTTGATTGTAATATTTGGTACTTATAGTTATCAATTTTTATAAGCCTGCCTTGAGAAGTAAGAATTAAATTCATTGCGAGCTTTTATAATACAATGAAAGTTGAGAACATTTAGTAGTTGTGTAGGAAAGCCCTCATCTGATCGTCACCCGGTGATCAGTTTGAGGTTACAACTTATAACAGAATTCCACTTAATATACTATTTTGGGTTACCTACCGTTATTTATTTGTTCATAATGATTACTATTTCCATTTAAAGATTAAATCTGAAATGAAATTTTTTTTCAATGAATTTAATAAATGACTTATTTAATTATTGGGTGTATTAAATGCAGAAAAATAGTCTGCAGAGTATGTTGCGTCTAACTTTTCTTTCTAAAAGCAATAATACAAACAAACTTGCCAGCCTCGGTGTGGTCATAACCACAACGGTCTCCGTGACGATAACGGCCAACAGCCACAACGGCCAATTTGACCATATCGCCCAACTCGAAACTTGACCATAACGGCCACCATGACCACAACGGCCAACTAGAAACTCCACCCCATCCGCCATTTTGACCACAACGGCCACCGACGCTTATGTATTGGCGTCGCTGGTGACGATGACCACAACGGCCAAAATGACCACAACGGCCAACTAGAGTGAGTGACCACAACGGCCAAAATGACCACAACGGCCAACTATGGAGCGTGACCACAACAGCCAAAATGACCATAACGGCCAACTGTGGCGAGTGACCACAACGGCCAAAATGACCACAACGGCCAACTAGGGTGAGTGACCACAACGGCCAAAATGACCACAACGGCCAACTATGGAGCGTGACCACAACAGCCAAAATGACCATAACGGCCCACTGTGGCGAGTGACCACAACGGCCAACTGTTTTTCATACTGTTACTTTGGTTTAGTTAAAGCTCATTTCTCTCTTTTAATTTAGCCTGTATTTCAATAAGGTACGTCCAGAATTTAACAGCGAGGTCTGATGTCAAAGTAGCGCCGATTTAACGTGACTTTCCTATATTGAAAAATGCTTTTTCTATATATGTTACAACTGCAGCCCTATGCAGTTGACGACATTTTTCTTTCTTAGTTTCTCGGCAAGTATCCCAGGCAGATTAAATTCTGAAAATTTGATACAGGTACACTATAACTATTTACAGAATCATGATACTTTAGTTCACAGGGTAGTTTATCTTTAACGTCAAAAGAAGTTTTTTTTCTATTACTTGTTTACCTACAGCAATCTTTTCATTTTGGGGACGTTTAAAAAAGTACGAAATAGAACTATAAAACAACACGTTTGACGTTTTATTTATAGATTTCCATTGCATTGAATTTGAAGTACGTAATTAGCTGTTTTTATCAGTTTTAAAATTTAAACTAAATGTAAATCTTCTCCTAAAAAATAAACACGATATCTACGAATCTGCCCAGTACTTAATAAAATCAATCTAGGGAGCAGCATGGGACGTAACCCCAGAAACAAACCGCAATAATCCAAAACAGTATTGCTCCATACGTATCCGAGAAAAAATACAAGAAAACGAGCTCTTAGAAAGTAATGACAGATTACTTACTCGCGTACCGGGCGATAAAACGTAGTTTAATAGGGCCGTCAAAGAGTTTAAGAAATTATTAGATGAGCAGAGAAATCAAGATTTCCAGAACTATTTCCACTGCCTAACATCAACTAAAGCAACTGGCTGCATTATAGAACGTCATAAATATCGTGTTTACGCCTCTCTTACCATTGAAGAAGAAAAATTCATACGGGACTTCCTTCAAGCGCGAAGTAAGGTCATCGAAACTGAAATAAATTCGAAGAAGTCCCCAGGTTTCGACGTAATAACTGGAAAACTCCTAAAGGAACTTTCATATGAGGGATTTCGCATGATAACTGTAATCTATAAAGGGATATTAAGGACGGGATACTTCTCTGGCCAATGGAAGGTGGCCCAAATAGCAATGGTCCCAAAACCGGAGAAACCGCCATCAGATGTGCCCTCATACAGACCTATTAGTCGTTACCCGTCAATGGTTTGTAAAAAATTGTTCGCCATGCGAATGTCACCGCTAATTGGCGAAAATCAGCGAAAGCCCAACTAACAGTTTGGATTTCGTCGACAATACGCTACAATCGAACAAGTACTTGCATCAAAAATCAGGTTTGACCTGGAGACCAAAACATTCTGTTCAGCGGTATTCATAGACACAAGCCAAGCATTTGACAGGGCGTGGTATGTATCAATTATTTTTTGACCATGTAAGACGTCTGTCTAGGTGGAACCCTAGATATTTGACCTAATCTTCTTGAGTAGTGAGTTTCCGTTAAGGTGAACTAGAGGGCAAGTAGTTTTTTTAGTAGTATAAGTGGCCTGTGTTGGTTTTTGTATATTTGCTTTAATGCGTCGTGTTCCATCATCTTTCAAAAAGGCTTAGGTGGTTTGTAAGTTTCTGAAAACTATATCTGCATTAGTATGGGAAGCCAGTATTGCCATGTAGTCCAAGAAGGTTGCTATTGTCGTGTTTCTAGTTGAAGATTAGGTATAATGTCGGACCAGTCGCGCGACACCAGATGTTGTGGATAGAAGGGCTGAAGTGGAGTCTGAATATTTCACGAAAAAGTATCTTTTAGTGAGGTATGACGTGAGGATTTGAAAGAAGGTATACGGTAAATGTCACTTGAGGTTGTAGAGTAGATCTACATACTCGTACATACCACGCCCTGTCAAATGCTTGGCTTGTGTCTATGAATACCGCTGAACAGAATGTTTTGGTCTCCAGGTCAAACCTGATTTTTGATGCAAGTATGTGTACTTGTTCGATTGTAGCGTATTGTCGACGAAATCCAAACTGTTAGTTGGGCTTTCGCTGATTTTCGTCAAATAGCGGCGACATTCGCATGGCGAACAATTTTTTACAAACCATTGACGGGTAACGACTAATAGGTCTGTATGAGGCCACATCTGATGGCGGTTTCTCCGTTTTCGGGACCATTGCTATTTGGGCCACCATCCATTGGCCAGAGAAGTATCCCGTCCTTAATATCCCTTTATAGATTACAGTTATCTTGCGAAATCTTCAAATTCAATGCAATGGAAATATATAAATAAAACGTCAAACGTGTTGTTTTATAGTTCTATTTCGTACTTTTTTAAACGTCCCCAAAATGAAAAGATTGCTGTAGGTAAACAAGTAATAGAAAAAAAACTTCTTTTAACGTTAAAGATAAACTACCCTGTGAACTAAAGTATCATGATTCTGTAAATAGTTATAGTGTACCTGTATCAAATTTTCAGAATTTAATCTGCCTGGGATACTTGCCGAGAAACTAAGAAAGAAAAATGTCGTCAACTGCATAGGGCAGCAGTTGTATATAGAGAAAGCATTTTTCAATATATCTTTCAGTAACCTGAAATGGGGTATGAGGTATCAGTTGCATGAAATGGGGTAGTAGACTTTTTTATATTGTATGTGATAGTACCAAGATGCCAAATCCAATTTTTCGACCTCCGCGACCTTCCGGATCACCGCCAAAAAGAGGTAAAACCGCCGAAATTTTGCACTTTTTTTAGGTTTGGCCAATTTTGACCATGAAGGAGCACTTTTTCAAAGAAGACAATCCTATTCATTTCAAAAGTACATTAAGTTTGTTACAATCTAAGACCAAAATGATTACTATAGGGCTAATAGTTTCCGAGATATAGCTCCTCAGAGTTCATCGAAAAAGCGGTAAGACCCCCGAAAATATGCTTTTTTTTAGATTTGGCCAATTTTGACTATGAAGGAACACTTTTCCAAAAAAGATAATTATATTCATTTTGAAAGCACATTAAATTTGCTACAATTTAAGACCAAAATGGTTACTTAAGGTCTAATAGTTTCCGAAATATCGCTCCTCAGAATTAGTCTAAATTTACACCCATGCTATTTTTCAAGTATTAACCTATAGAACTGAGTTCAAAGGTTCAAAATAAGAATAGAATAGAATTGAATAGAATAGAAAACCTTTAGTCTTATTCAAACAAATTCATTTTTTACATTGGAATCTTAAAAATAATCCCTCGTAAATGGTTCATGTTGTCAAGTGGGTATTACCAGAAATATGAAAAGGCGATAGGGAAAACGCGTTTCAATTTTGTCTAAACCCCTTGGAAGGTCCAGGTACAAGATACTCTTCAGCCTCTGTGTCCATGTTCTTTTGTTCTTCTTCAGCCTGGTCAATTCATTTTAAGAGTACATTAAATTTGCTACAATTGAAGACCAAAATGGTTACTAATGGTCTAATAGTTTTCGAGATATCGCACCCCAAAGTTGGTCAAAACTTCAACCCATGCTATTTTTCAAGTATTAACTTATAGAATTGGCATCAAACCTTTAATAATACCTCTCAAATAGTTCAATAATGTATAAATTTAGTATATGAAACATTCGGTTCGGGTTACATTAACATGCAAACGCATTTTGGGACTGGTTGCTGCATCACCCTCCATTCCCTAATACGAATGTCGTCATGTCTATAAGCAGTGGACTTGTTGGAGTGGAAGAGGTCAACTGTCACATGGCTAGAGATATGGGTAAGGAAGCGATGTTGAAGGTTGTAGGGGAAAACTACGAAAATTTAAAATTCAAAAGGAAGAATAAAGTGGTATCACTTTTTTCTGTGAATACTGTGACTGTTGGCAAGAGACAGGTGACGGTTGACCCCCTAACACTGTGTCAAAGCCGGATGAAGAACTGAAGAACTTCACACACGAGCTTTCACCATATCCTCTGTCCCTACTAACACAGTAACATCTACTTTCAGAAGTGCGGAAGAGGTAAAATACCAGATGTCCTCTATTCAACCACCTCGATATCTTCTTACCGTCACCTCAAGCCCTTCACCCATGCCTTTAGTGGATGTGATTCTACGTCATGCTTCTTTGGTCAGGGATAAAACAAGTTGTTATCAGTAATTCAAAAGAATTCGGACCTCAAGGAGAAAGCAGCAGTTTTCCAACTCAGAAGCAACACCTGACGAAGTAGCTGAAGCAGGAGTTAAAATTATCATTGCGCTGTATGGTGAAAACAACTCAACGAAAAGCCTCAATTATCTGAGCTATTAGCTCTTTACAAAGGCTGCAACCAAGACGAACTTTAACCTTGCCAGACTACCTCCCACTCAAGAAGCTGTGAATCGATCCGCTCGAATGGGGGTGGGTTCTTACAGCTCACGGCCTTTATGATATCGAGGGATGCGGCCCCTTCCCACCTCATGCAAATGATCTCCTGCAACTGCAAGAAAGGATGTGACAATGCATGCTGTTGCAGAAAAGCAGGCTTGAAGTGCTCTATTGTATGTAGCCAATGTAGTGAACAGTCCTGCGAGAATCGGCCAGATATCATCGTTGACATGGATACTGCCAAGCTCGATGACCTACTACATGACGATGAGCTAGATGGACTGCTTGTATATCCTAACAGCCCTCCAGATAAGGAAATTGACCAGGCTGAAGAAGTACAGGAGAACATGGACACAGAGGCTGAAGACTATCTTGAACCTGGACCTTCCAAGAGGTTTAAACCAAATTGAAAGGCGTTTTCCCTGTCGCCTTTTCATATTTCTGGTAATACCCACTCGACAACATGAGCCATTTACGAGGGATTATTTTTAAGATTCCATTGTAAAAAATGATTTTGTTTGAATAAGACTACAGATTTTCTATTCTATTCAATTTTATTCTATTCTTATTTTGAACCTTTGAACTCAATTCTATAGGTTAATACTTGAAAAATAGCATGGGTGTAAATTTCAACCAATTCTGAGGAGCGATATTTCGGAAACTATTAGACCTTAAGGAACCATTTTAGTCTTAAATTGTAGCAAATTTAATGTGCTTTCAAAATGAATAGAATTGTCTTTTTCGGAAAAGTGTTCCTTCATGGTCAAAATTGGCCAAATCTAAAAAAAGTGCAAAATTTCGGCGGTTTTACCTCTTTTTGGCGGTGATCCGGAAGGTCGCGGAGGTCGAAAAATTGGATTTGGCATCTCGGTACTATCACATACAATATAAAAAAAGAAATCTACTACCCCATTTCATGCAAGGTAAAATGTACTAGGTTACTGGGCTAATAGGTAAGTCACGTTAAATCGGCGCTACTTTGACATCAGACCTCGCTGTTAAATTCTGGACGTACCTTATTGAAATACAGGCTAAGTTAAAAGAGAGAAATGAGCTTTAACAAAACCAAAATAACAGTATGAAAAAAGTTGGCCGTTGTGGTCGATCGCCATAGTTGGCCGTTATGGTCATTTTGGCTGTTGTGGTCACACTCCATAGTTGGCCGTTGTGGTCATTTTGGCCGTTGTGGTCACTCACCCTAGTTGGCCGTTGTGGTCATTTTGGCCGTTGTGGTCACTCGCCACAGTTGGCCGTTATGGTCATTTTGGCTGTTGTGGTCACGCTCCATAGTTGGCCGTTGTGGTCATTTTGGCCGTTGTGGTCACTCACTCTAGTTGGCCGTTGTGGTCATTTTGGCCGTTGTGGTCATCGTCACCAGCGACGCCAATACATAAGCGTCGGTGGACGTTGTGGTCAAAACGGCGGATGGGGTGGAGTTTCTAGTTGGCCGTTGTGGTCATGGTGGCCGTTATGGTCAAGTTTCGAGTTGGGCGATATGGTCAAATTGGCCGTTGTAGCTGTTGGCCGTTATGGTCACGGAGACCGTTGTGGTTATGACCACAACGGCCAAAATAGCGATTGGCCGTTGTGGCCAGGCCCCGCAGATTCGATCCCCGGCTGAGCTGGTAATGTTTAATAGCGGAGAAAAATTAAAAACATGCCTTCTTCTCGGATAGGAAGTAAAACTGTAGGTCCCGTGTCAATGCGATGTTTGGCACGTTAAAAATCCCTACTTGGGGTGGAATTCCCTGAGGGAGTAAAGTGTTTCCTTGACAACAACAACAAGTAAACAACAAAAAAAAGTAATTGCGGTACATGTTAGGATTTATTATCCTGAAACTATGTGATTTTGGCAATTGTCCGAATGACATGTAACGAAATTTTGAATTTTTGCGATTAAGTCCTTTAGACGTGCAAAAAATAGCGTATATACCACTGGACTAAAAGTGTTTTTTAAGTGTTAATTAATAATTTAAAAAATGCATTTTAGTCCCTGAATATATAATATACAGTATGTCCGCTCGGGTGATTATGACCTATTTTGCGGACTGTTTCTAGAGCGTAAATCGCTAAATTAGAGCACCCCCTTTTGCTACTCTTGTTTACGACGTCTCCATAGTAATAAGAATAATTATAGACCATAGCACCTACCTACTTGAAGTTTAGGACTTTTTAAATAATTTTTATTTTAAATTAAACTTAATTTAATCTTAGACCGCACATTTAAAGTACGCATTTCGGGCTTAATTAGTGTTTTAGAGCCCTTTATCGTCTTAGCGCCTTCGGTTTTCGCTTCAGGCGCTAACTGACTGCACGGGCTGTAAGACACTCAATTAAGCCCTTAATATACTATTAAAGACTAGAAAAAGCCTAATCTTGATTAGGCGAAATGTCATTCGAAAAAAAATTATTTTATTCTTAATTAATACAAAAAAATCAAAAGGCTGCAAGTCCTCGAAGATTTATTAATCTCTTTTACAATGTATTTTAGTTTTATTGCCTAATTACAAATAATCAGACGTCGATGAAATTAAATCTAAAAATTTCCCTATCGAAATTTTGTAACAGCACAATAATACTATAACTTTTCTAAACCGATTTCCGCTCGTAAGAAATAAAATCGGCTATTTAGGGTATTTCCGTTCTCTTCTGTAATAGAATTAAAATCAATATTGTATAACTTTCATTTCCATCGTTGCCACTTGTTCGGATCTCACTTTGCGCATCATTCATACAAGCTTCACACAAGAAATTATACGTCTGAAAAATATACATCTGGCGCAGCGACTCCAGGCGTCAACTCCTTGAACTAATCTGTATAATTCTAGCCGTTTTGGCAACATCTGAGGTCCAGCCCATTTTTTCAGTATCGCCAACTTATACCTTCGAAAAGCTCTACACGAAATATTATCGAATTTCAAAGTGAGGTCCGTATATTTGTCCTCACTTTGTTTGTGGACCTCACTTGAAACGTGAACTTTGTTCATACGGACCTCACTTTATACACTGGCCGTAAATATATATATATATATATATATATATATATATATATATATATATATATATATATATATATATATATATATATATATATATATATATATATATATATATATATATATATATATATATATATATATATATATATATATATATATATATATATATATATATATATATATATATATATATATATATATATATATATATATATATATATATATATATATATATATATATATATATATATATATATATATATATATATATATATATATATATATATATATATATATATATATATATATATATATATATATATATATATATATATATATATATATATATATATATATATATATATATATATATATATATATATATATATATATATATATATATATATATATATATATATATATGTTCCAGGACTTTTCTTATTTTTACATTTCAAATTCATTACATAGGTATTCACACCTATATATAATTATGTAGTTTATATGCCATATGTAAACAATGCTTGAAAATGCCTAAAAAACCTTGAATTTTCTAATAATACCAAGCCGTTTTGGTTTTTGTTATATATCGATGAGTTCCAGGACATTTCTTATTTTTACATTTCATATTCATTACATAGGTATTAACTCCTACATATATATAATTATGTAGTTTATATGCCATATGTAAACAATGCTTTCTAAAAAAACCTTGAATTTTCTAATAATACCAAGCCGTTTTGGTTTTTGTTATATATCGATGAGTTCCAGGACTTTTCTTATTTTTACATTTCATATTCATTACATAGGTATTCACACCTATATATTATAATTATGTAGTTTATATGTCATATGTAAACAATGTTTTCTAAAAAAACCTTGAATTTTCTAATAATACCAAGCCGTTTTGGTTTTTGTTATGTATCGATGAGTTCCAGGACTTTTCTTATTTTTACATTTCAAATTCATTACATAGGTATTCACACCTATATATATTATAATTATGTAGTTTATAGGTCATATGTAAACAATGCTTTCTAAAAAAACCTTCAATTTTCTAATAATACCAAGCCGTTTTGGTTTTTGTTATATATCGATGAGTTCCAGGACTTTTCTTATTTTTACATTTCATATTCATTACATAGGTATTCACACCTATATATTATAATTATGTAGTTTATATGTCATATGTAAACAATGCTTTCTAAAAAAACCTTAAATTTTCTAATAATACCAAGCCGTTTTGGTTTTTGTTATGTAACGATGAGTTCCAGGATTTTTCTTATTTTTACATTTCAAATTCATGACATAGGTATTAACACCTACATATATATAATTATGTAGTTTATATGTCATATGTAAACAATGCTTTCTAAAAAAACCTTGAATTTTCTAATAATACCAAGCCGTTTTGGTTTTTGTTATGTATCGATGAGTTCCAGGACTTTTCTTATTTTTACATTTCAAATTCATTACATAGGTATTCACACCTATATATATTATAATTATGTAGTTTATAGGTCATATGTAAACAATGCTTTCTAAAAAAACCTTCAATTTTCTAATAATACCAAGCCGTTTTGGTTTTTGTTATATATCGATGAGTTCCAGGACTTTTCTTATTTTTACATTTCATATTCATTACATAGGTATTCACACCTATATATTATAATTATGTAGTTTATATGTCATATGTAAACAATGCTTTCTAAAAAAACCTTAAATTTTCTAATAATACCAAGCCGTTTTGGTTTTTGTTATGTAACGATGAGTTCCAGGATTTTTCTTATTTTTACATTTCAAATTCATGACATAGGTATTAACACCTACATATATATAATTATGTAGTTTATATGTCATATGTAAACAATGCTTTCTAAAAAAACCTTGAATTTTCTAATAATACCAAGCCGTTTTGGTTTTTGTTATGTATCGATGAGTTCCAGGACTTTTCTAATTTTTACATTTCAAATTCATTACATAGGTATTCACACCTATATATATTATAATTATGTAGTTTATATGTCATATCTAAACAATGCTTTCTAAAAAAACCTTGAATTTTCTAATAATACCAAGCCGTTTTGGTTTTTGTTATATATCGATGAGTTCCAGGACTTTTCTTATTTTTACATTTCATATTCATTACATAGGTATTCACACCTATATATTATAATTATGTAGTTTATATGTCATATATGTAAACAATGCTTTCTAAAAAAACCTTAAATTTTCTAATAATACCAAGCCGTTTTGGTTTTTGTTATGTAACGATGAGTTCCAGGATTTTTCTTAGTTTTACATTTCAAATTCATGACATAGGTATTAACACCTACATATATATAATTATGTAGTTTATATGTCATATGTAAACAATGCTTTCTAAAAAAACCTTGAATTTTCTAATAATACATCGCCGTTTTGGTTTTTGTTATCTATCGATGAGTTCCAGGACTTTTCTTATTTTTACATTTCAAATTCATTACATAGGTATTCACACCTATATATATATATTATAATTATGTAGTTTATATGTCATATGTAAACAATGCTTTCTAAAAAAACCTTGAATTTTCTAATAATACCAAGCCGTTTTGGTTTTTGTTATATATCGATGAGTTCCAGGACTTTTCTTATTTTTACATTTCATATTCATTACATAGGTATTCACACCTATATATTATAATTATGTAGTTTATATGCCATATGTAAACAATGCTTTCTAAAAAAACCTTAAATTTTCTAATAATACCAAGCCGTTTTGGTTTTTGTTATGTAACGATGAGTTCCAGGATTTTTCTTATTTTTACATTTCAAATTCATGACATACGTATTAACACCTACATATATATAATTATGTAGTTTATATGTCATATGTAAACAATGCTTTCTAAAAAAACCTTGAATTTTCTAATAATACCAAGCCGTTTTGGTTTTTGTTATGTATCGATGAGTTCCAGGACTTTTCTTATTTTTACATTTCAAATTCATTACATAGGTATTCACACCTATATATATTATAATTATGTAGTTTATATGTCATATCTAAACAATGCTTTCTAAAAAAACCTTGAATTTTCTAATAATACCAAGCCGTTTTGGTTTTTGTTATATATCGATGAGTTCCAGGACTTTTCTTATTTTTACATTTCATATTCATTACATAGGTATTCACACCTATATATTATAATTATGTAGTTTATATGTCATATATGTAAACAATGCTTTCTAAAAAAACCTTAAATTTTCTAATAATACCAAGCCGTTTTGGTTTTTGTTATGTAACGATGAGTTCCAGGATTTTTCTTAGTTTTACATTTCAAATTCATGACATAGGTATTAACACCTACATATATATAATTATGTAGTTTATATGTCATATGTAAACAATGCTTTCTAAAAAAACCTTGAATTTTCTAATAATACATCGCCGTTTTGGTTTTTGTTATCTATCGATGAGTTCCAGGACTTTTCTTATTTTTACATTTCAAATTCATTACATAGGTATTCACACCTATATATATATTATAATTATGTAGTTTATATGTCATATGTAAACAATGCTTTCTAAAAAAACCTTGAATTTTCTAATAATACCAAGCCGTTTTGGTTTTTGTTATATATCGATGAGTTCCAGGACTTTTCTTATTTTTACATTTCATATTCATTACATAGGTATTCACACCTATATATTATAATTATGTAGTTTATATGCCATATGTAAACAATGCTTTCTAAAAAAACCTTAAATTTTCTAATAATACCAAGCCGTTTTGGTTTTTGTTATGTAACGATGAGTTCCAGGATTTTTCTTATTTTTACATTTCAAATTCATGACATAGGTATTAACACCTACATATATATAATTATGTAGTTTATATGTCATATGTAAACAATGCTTTCTAAAAAAACCTTGAATTTTCTAATAATACCAAGCCGTTTTGGTTTTTGTTATGTATCGATGAGTTCCAGGACTTTTCTTATTTTTACATTTCAAATTCATTACATAGGTATTCACACCTATATATATTATAATTATGTAGTTTATATGTCATATCTAAACAATGCTTTCTAAAAAAACCTTGAATTTTCTAATAATACCAAGCCGTTTTGGTTTTTGTTATATATCGATGAGTTCCAGGACTTTTCTTATTTTTACATTTCATATTCATTACATAGGTATTCACACCTATATATTATAATTATGTAGTTTATATGTCATATATGTAAACAATGCTTTCTAAAAAAACCTTAAATTTTCTAATAATACCAAGCCGTTTTGGTTTTTGTTATGTAACGATGAGTTCCAGGATTTTTCTTATTTTTACATTTCAAATTCATGACATAGGTATTAACACCCACATATATATAATTATGTAGTTTATATGTCATATGTAAACAATGCTTTCTAAAAAAACCTTGAATTTTCTAATAATACATCGCCGTTTTGGTTTTTGTTATATATCGATGAGTTCCAGGACATTTCTTATTTTTACATTTCAAATTCATTACATAGGCGTTAACAGCTATATACATTTAGTTTGTATGCCATATGTAAACGATGATTTCTAAAAATTCTTGAATTTTTGAATTGTATCAAGCCGTTTTGGTTTTTGTTATATATCCATGAGTTCCAGGATTTTTCTTATTTTTACATTTTAATTTCAATACGTAGGTATTAACACCTATGTACACTTAGCTTATATGCCATATGTAAACAATGATCTCTAAAAATTCTTGCATTTTCTAATACTAAGCCGTTTTGATTTTAGTTGTACAGTGTATTTTTTGTAAGCGATAATACAGAACATCCAATGGCGTTTTATCATTCTCCTCCTAAGTTTATATCGTTGCAAATGTAAGTAGAAATTTCGGTATTAAAGAAAAAAAATTCATTTATTGCCAAAACACATGTAACAATCAGAAAAGTTTTTTAAAAAGCTTGTTAATTGATTATAAGCTTAATTGATTGTTGTAAAGCTTGTAATTAAAAGGAATTTATGGAGTGGTTAACATTTCAGACTCGTAATCAGAAATTGCGGGTTCGGAGTTCACCCTTTTTTTAATTGTATTACTTACTAATTGTTGTGTATTATTTTTAGAACTTGAATTTAAATCATTTTTATTACAATTATTGGTCTTATTCCATTTTTTCATCTGCTTTTTTCATAGTTAAGTTTGTACAAATAATAACGGTAAGGTTTTACCGTTAGATTTTGTGTAGCAAAAATATCCAATAATAATAAAATAATAACAATTGTAATAATAATTAAAAGAGTTCGAAGATAATAAACAACATTAAGTAATCAAGTAAGGATCATCGATGCACAAGCTCTAATTTGTATTGAAATTACGATATTAATTAACTTGCTTATTGGTACTTTTCCACCCCTTGATGACAGGGGGTGATTAAACCAATGATTTTGACCAATAAGGCTTATCCAGAGGCGCATTGGTGATATCCTTATACGAAGCTAATTAAAGCACAACTTGAAGTTTCGATCTTTAAAAGAATTGCTAAAAAATTGCTATGGCAACCGAAAGGATTGCCAAAAAAATGCTATCGCAACCAGGCTATATGAAAATGGTTTTGCGTGAGGCTCATCGTGATTTTAAACAAACATATGGTGAACACGTGTCAAATTTATATTGCAAAGTCGCAAAACCCAAAACTTAAAAGTTTCTTTAGTCAAATATTCTCGTATGGTATTTTTTTAGTGCTTGTACTACTATGAAACTTTAAGTATATGTTCGAAATTAATTAATATAAACCATGAAAGGTTACCGAAAAGAGCATTCGTTCTATAAAGTAACAAAACTTTAAAAGTTCAGGTAAAATATATGTATGTACATGTAGGTACGTAATTATTTTACAATAAAGATATTCCGGAGTACTGTAAATAAAATGATTAAGGTTCGAATTATGCCCTTGGTTACAGATTGACTTTGATTGTAGCTGGGAAAACTAACGAAGAATTATCCAACCGGAGTGATTCTTGTGCACGGCAATCATTGCAAGAATGCTTGCTTTAAAAACTTTTAATTGCCAAAGAATTTTACAATAGGTATATCTCCCGTAAACTGTTATAAATGCAAAATGTCTGCGTAGCATCCATCTTATTGTAAATTTGGTCTGGTATACAACAGAAACAATAACAACTCAATTAAAAAAGGCGTAACCAAGGGCATCATTCGATTCCTAATTCTTTTCTTTACAGTACTGGAATATCTTCACTGTAAAATAACTATTTAGGGTAGATAATATTAAGGTTTGAAAAATGCACGTAAAACTGTATTGTGCGTGAACCAATTCTACATAATGCATAAATAAATTATATTAATTGTTATTTATTTAATTAAAATGCTACAAAATGCGTCTAAACGAATTGTTTGTAATAAGTACAGCAAAAATGTTAAAAATCTTCCATTTATCTATATAATAAACCCTCCTTTACCTGGAAACCTTTTTCTTACTCTTATACTTTTACAATACGGGAGATGCTCTGTTAATAGTTAGTAGCAGGCCATGGAAGCTCAATTGGTTAGAAACAATTGCAACAATTGAATGTCGCAGTCGCAGTAGTTGACATTCGTTACCCACAATTGTCCATAAACAATTGTCAAACGTTCCAATTTCCTTGTGAAACGTAGTTAATTTTGTAAGATAAGTAGTGCATTTTTAATTCAGTTAAGATGAGCATTCCGCGAACTGCCTTTAGAGCTATGACTTTCTACGACTATAAAAGACAGTTAGGATACCAGCAAAGCCATGAAAATTTGATAGCAGCTTTTGGCGATGCTGCCCCTTCATTATCCGCTGTTAGTCATTGGTTCCGCGAATTTCGACGAGGGCGAGAGCTGCTACAAGACGAAGCAAGGCCTGGAAGACCTGCGGAAGCTGCCTGTTTAGAAAATGTTGATCGAGTGGCAAGCTTGATTCAATTCAATCGAAATATTACTTATAGGGAGATTCAGGAGGAAGTGAAGATTGGATCCTTGGCGGTGAATACCATTTTCCATAAACATCTTGGGTAAGAAAGCTAGCAAGCCGTTGGATACCGCATTTGCTCTCAGAAAGTCAAAAACAGGCTGGAGTAGACTGGTGTAAATTTATGTTGCAAAAATTTGACGGAGTAGATTCCAAGCAAATCATACATTGTAACTGGTGACGAATCTTGGGTATACAGTTACGACCCTGAAACTAAACAGCAGTCTAGTGTTTGGGTATTCGAATATGAAGACTTGCCCACAAAAATAATTCGTAGCAGAAGCGTCAATAAGAAAATGATTGCTGTTTTTTCCGCTGAAGTGGTCCTGTTGCTGTTATTCCACTTGAAGATCGCAGAACTGTTAATTCTGAATGGTACTGCGAAGTGGCTTTACCACAGATGTTTGCAAAATTACAGACAGGTCGCCAAAGGACCGGTTTGCGTAACATCTTAGTCCATCATGACAACGCATCCTCCCACACTGCTGCCAGAATATTGGATTTTTTGACGGATACTGGAGTTCAATGGGTAACTCATCCTCCGTATAGCCCAGATCTGGCGCCGTGCGACTTTCTTTTGTTTCCAACTGTTAAAAAAATGATGCGAGGTAAAATATTTTTTAGCGCAGATGCAGCCGTTACAGAATTTCAAAGAATTTTTGGAGGACCTTTCAGAAAATGAATTTTCCGAATGTTTTAAAAAGTGGTGTCAAAGAATGCACAAGTGTATTAGTCTGAATGGAGATTATTTTGAAAAACAATAAAGATTTTTTGTTAAAAGATGCAACGGTCTTTTTATAACTAACAATTTTCAGCGCAACCCTCGTAAGATCATAAAACTTGCCGGAGGCTGTAAATGATTTTAGTATCAACCGAAAGTTTGTTTGCAAACTAGTATTTCTCATTTCTCATAGTTGCTATGTTTTAATTTTTGATTTTATATAGTCAAAAACAGAGGGATATACTTGTCGACCACTTCTTTTGCTGTTCTTTACTATAGGAAGAGGTTTTATTCATATATTTACAAATATACAATACCAATACAATTGCAATCTGGACAGTAAAAAAACTAGGAAGCCTCTAATGTTGATTTAATTGTAATGTTGTATTAACGTACATTTCCAGAACATTTTATATATGGTATCAACAGTTATTCAACTGTTACACATTCCATAAAATGTGTTTTTATTCATATACAATACACTTGAAGCTAGATAGCGAAATGAACTTATGAAGTTTCACCTTCTAATTTTGGTTTAGTTGTGTAACATATTGGATCTTTGTTAAAATATGTATACAACTAGTTTTTATCATCATTTAAGCATTGTACTTTTTAGTAATTAATAAAAATTCCAATAATACAGCAGTTTTCAATTTAAGTATGGAGGTTGTTTAGTCCCATGACCTTTCTTACTTTTTATTTCAATTCTATTACATAACACCTATTAGTAGAGTCAATTTTTGCATTAAGTTCTTATTTTTTACTATCTAAAGATAGGGACTGGAAATTTTTTGTAATGCCTTCAGTACTGGACCAATATAAAATGTTATATGTTTAAAATGGGGGCCCGCCTCCTCGGGGGGTTGAAACCCCCATTTTGTACCCCTAATTTAATAACGTAACCAAATTGGGCGAAATTTATGTTGGGAGGGTTCTTGGGGTCACTGATTATGAATCCAATAAGAAAACTGAAAAATTCAAAATAGCGAATCCAAAATGGCGGTCCTAAAATAACGGTCTTTGAGATTGAGAATGCGATTTCTATTGATTTTAGAGAAAAGTTCAAAAAGTCAAAAAGTGCTTAAAATGTGATTTTGCAAAGGAATACACTATCTTGGTTACCTTATTATGTAACCCCTTTGCTCTGCCCTAGTAGTAGAGTCAATTTTTGTATTAAGCTCTTATTTTTTACTATCTAAAGATAGAGATTTGAAATCGTTTGTAATGCCTTCAGTACTGGACCAATATAAAATGTAATATGTTTAAGATGGGGCACGCCCCCTCGGGGGGTTGAAACCCCCATTTTACACTCCCAATGTAATAACTCGGGAAGTTTTCCATCAACTTGAGCGAAATTCATGTTGGGCGGGTTTTTGGGGTTCCTGATTATGAATGTAATGAGAGAATTAAGAAATACAAAATGGCGGTCTTTGAGATTGGAAATGCGATTTACGCCGTTTCTATTGATTTTAGAGAGAGATTCAGAGAGTCAAAAAGTGTCTAGAATGTGATCTTGCATAGAAATACACTATTTTGATTATCTTATTATGTAACCCCCTTCACTCTCCCCTAGTGGGCTTCTCAGTAGGGGAGAGTGAAGGGGTTACATAATAAGGTAATCGGAATTATGTATTCCTATGCAGAATAACATTCTAAATATTTTCTGCCTTTTTGCATCTTTCTCTAAAATCAATAGAAACGGCGTAAATCGCATTTTTATTCTCAAAGATAGCCATCTTGGGTCAGCCATTATGTATTTCTCAATTTTCTCATTGAATTCATAATCAGAAACCCCTAAAACCTTCCCAACATGAATTTTGCTCAAGTTGATGGAAAACTTTCCGTGTTGGGGAGTGTGGAGTAAATTGGGAGTGTACAATAGGGATTTCAACCCCCGAGGTGCGTGTCCCCATTTTAAACATATTACATTTTATATTAGTCCACTACTAAAGGCATTAGAAAAGATTTCAAGTCTCTATCTTTAGATAGCAAAAAATAAGAACTTAGGCATGCTTTTTGCAAAAATTGACTCTACTATATATATACACCTAGTTTATATACCAACTGTAAACAATCTAATAAATCTTGAATTTTCTAATAATATCAAGCCGTTTTGGTTTTAGTTATACGATGTGTTTTTTGTAAGCGATAATACAGGAAATCCAATGGAGTGTTATCACTCTCCTTCTAAATTTGTACACTTGTAAATGTAAATAAAAATTTCGGTATTAACCGAAAGAAGAATTTATTTTACATCCAAACATGAAGAAAAAATCAGAAACTGTTTAGAAAAATACTTAAAAAGCATGTTGGTTTTAATGGCTTCCGTAATAAATATGATAAAATAATCATAAAAAGAAATTAGTGTAACGGTTAACGTATCAGACTCGTAACCTTTCTTTGTATTACTTACTAATTGTTATTGATTATATTTACAACTGAATTTTAATCATTATTATTACAATTTTCATTTTTTAGTTTCATATCCTTTTTCATCGTCTTTTCTTATAGTTGAAATTGTACAAAAACTAACGGTAAACTCTTATATCAAAAATATCTAATAATAAGAAAAACTAACAACAATTGTGATAATAACTAAAATCAAGTTCGTAAGATAATAAACAACAATTAAGTAATTCAATTAAAAAAAATTGCATACGAGAGTGGGCTTCGAACGCGCGATTTTTGATTGAGCGTTTGATACCCTGACCGTTATACCAATGCGGTACACAACTTCAAAGCCTTTTAATTTATCTTATTATAGAAAAAATATTAGAAAATATGTATTATCTATTTTTGAAATATTTCCTGCGAATCGGGATAAAACAATATCCATGTTAATTAACTGGATTAATACATTCCATTAAATGCGTTTATTCATAAACAATTGCTATTTCAACAGTAAAAACATGATTATCAAGGTTCATCTAGTTTTTGTTTTAGTTGTATAACGTAGATTCTAGGACATTTTAAATATGGCATCAATAATTATTTAACTATTGCACATTTCATTAAGTGTTTATTCATGTATAATACACTTACAATCTCGACAGTGAAACAAAATTATGAAGCACCTTGTAATTTTCGTTTTGCTATTAAACGTATAGATTTCCAGGATATTTTATATACTTATGCTAACAGAAGTTATTCAATTGTTACACATTACATTAAATGTGTTTTTATTCATATACAATTGCAATCTGGACCGTGAAAAAAGATTAGGAAGACTTTAATGTTGGTTTAGTTTTATAACGTAATTATTGCTTATTTTACAGGGTATATAATAGTATATAATAGTAAATTTGATGCTTTCATAGGAAAGCATCAAATTTACCATTTTCAAACTTATCAAAAAAAATTTTATGAAACATTACCTAATTATTAATGGGATGAATAATTCATTTATAATTCAATAATAATCATAATCTGTATTAAGTAAATATACGCACTTTTTATTAGAATTTTCGTAGTTAAATAGATACCGAAAAAATAGAGAAAAATTTCTATATCTTTATTTTTTGGTAATACACATCAAGTTATTCCTTATTAAAAGTATTAAAACCACATCTAATGGAATGTATAACAGTTGAATAACTTTTGGTACCATATATAAAATGTTCTGAAAATGTACAAAGGTATATTTCTAAGGTCATTTATAACCAAAATTTCATAGAAATTTACTTATTATTACTAATTATGTTAAACACATAATCTTGTTGCTTAATCTCTGATAAAACTAAATATTTATCACTTTATTATCAAAATCATTTATAAAAACTTGCTGTCCTGGAACTCATCATTTGACATAAACAACTTCCAAGACCGTCTCGGAACTCATCAAATTACATAAAAAAGTTCCGAGACCGTCCCGGAACTCAACAAAAGTCCTGGAACTTGTCGATACACATAAAAAAAAGTCTCGGAACTTAACAATCGACATACATATATATATATATATATATATATATATATATATATATATATATATATATATATATATATATATATATATATATATATATATATATATATATATATATATATATATATATATATATATATATATATATATATATATATATATATATATATATATATATATATATATATATATATATATATATATATATATATATATTGATAAAGGGTACCTTGTCACCTCCAAAGTAGATACCCAGCATACGTTGTCACCTCATATATAACGTTGTGACCTCCGTTTTCGGAGGTCACAACGTTTTGCCCTGTTTTCGACTGTATAAGCATATAGATGGTGTTAGAAGCCTAAATTCAAATTTTTGTTTGGAGGTGATAACGTCATACTTATACTCACAAAATAAATTTTTAGTTCAGCTGTAGATCGCTGGCGTTGCCGTCGCTGTTAGTTGTATAATTGCCAATACGATGTCACCTCCGCCTGTAAATGTTGTTTTTTGTATCATGTACGGTACGTTGCAGGCTCCACACATTGGCAACGTTGTGTACAAGACCTAAACCACTCAGGTATATAGAATTCCATCGAAACCAGTACCCCTGGAGTAGTTTCGGCCATTTCACGCTACCTGAATTTTTGCAGACACTTTTTGGGTATAGTAGCAGCATTTAAATAAATATTTGTAAACTACTCAGAAAATTTAAGGGATCTCTTGAATTGTACGTCATTTTTAAATAGTTAATGATACTTAAGAACAATAAAATAATAATTTCTATTTCATTTAAAAAGTTTTGAATTGAAAACGACTTTCTTTGAGATATGAAAAAAATTAAATAGGAAATACGTTTTAGTCGAAATTATGTATAAATAAAAAATTCATCTTTTTACAAAATGATCATTTCGGTTTTACTGGATTATTATTATTTGATTATTATTTTAGGAATTGTCATATGACATATGATATATTCATTCTCGCATCCACAAAGAAAGATTTAAATTCTTTAAAATCTTCAATATTTTTAGTATTACAATTAATATAATTTTCAAAGAAAAATAATTTTACTTAGCAAAATAATGTAACATTTGGTATGTAGTTTGCAAATTTCACCAAATTACCCGGTTAATAAAGTTTTCATTGACATTCTAACTATGTTTACATTTGATGAAGGAAAGAATAAGTCTGAAATACTCATTTTGTAATATATATTATGTAATTAGGAGATCAAGCGATATTTTAAATCCAAGAAGATGTTTAACGCCGAGGCGCCAGCCGAGGCGTTATAACATCTTTGAGGATTTAAAGAAGCTTGATCTCCGTATTGCATAAGTTGTTTTATTTTATTTCGTATTTCAATCCTAATTTCTCCCTTTTAAAATCCATCCTAATTTATTGTATAAAGAAGCAAGTTGCCTTGTCTGTGTCATCATACGCGTAACTAAGGAGATAAAAAGCAGCATGCATGCATGCATGTGGCTATAATGCAACATCAAATTATTTACGTTGCCAACAACAACGGAGATCAAGGACGTCTTGAACTCCGGTATCATTGACAACGGAGATCAAGATATACTTTATATTACTAATTGTGGTATATAAAGAATTGTTTGAAATACGAAATGAAATAAAAAATATTAACTGTTTATATTTTTACATAATTACGACTAAAACATATTTTCTATTAAATTCCATATTGTAGCGGAAAATAAAACCTTACGTCATAATCTTGACATGAAGCTTTACGTACTGAAAGGCTTAAACAAACGCCAGTTTAACATAAAGTGTCGTATTTTTATTATTAGTATAGTCAATTTTTGCATTAAGTTCTTATTTTTTACTATCTAAAGATAGAGACTTGAAATCTTTTCTAATGCCTTTAGTACTGGACCAATATAAAATGTAATATGTTTAATATGGGGGCACGCCCCCCTGGTGGTTGAGACCCCCATTTTGTACCCCTTATTTAATAACGCAACCAAATTGAGCAAAGTTGTGTTGGGAGTGTTCTTGGGGTCGCTGATTATGAATCCAATGAGAAAATTAAAAAATTCAAATAGCAGACCCAAAATGGCGGCTCTAAAATAACGGCTTTTTATATTGAGAATGCGATTTACGCCATTTCTATTAATTCTAGAGAGAAATTCAAAGAATCAAAAAGTGTTTATAATGTGATTTTGCAAAGGACTACGCTATTTTGGTTACCTTATTATGTAACCCCTTCGCTCTGCCCTAGTAGTAGAATCAATTTCTGCATTAAGTTCTTATTTTTTACTATGTAAAGATAGAGACTTGAAATCTTTTGTAATGCCTTCAGTACTAGACCAATATCAAATGTAATATGTTTAAGATAGGGACACGCCCCCTCGGGGGTTGAAATCCCCATTTTAAACTCCCAATTTAACAACTCGGGAAGTTTTCAACCAAGTTGAGCAAAAAGTATGTTGGAGGGAGCTGTGAGGTCGTTGATTATGAATCAAATAAGAAAATCACAAAATTCAAAATGGCGGACACAAAATGGCGGTATTTTAGATTGAAAATGCGATTTACGCCGGTCCTATTGATTTTAGAGAAAAATGAGAAAAGCCAGAAAGTGTTTAGAATGTGATTCTGCATAGGAATACATAATTCCGGTTACCTTATTATGTAACCTTCACTCTCCCCTACTGAGAAGCCCACTAGGGTTGACTGAAGGGGGTTACATAATAAGCTAACCAAAATAGTGTATTCCTATATAAGATTACATTCTAAACACTTTTTGACTCTTTGGATTTTTCTCTAAAATCAATAGAAACGGGCGTAAATCGCATTTTCAATCTCAAATACCGCCATTTTGAGTTCGCCATTTTGTATTTCTTAATTTTCTCATTGGACTCATAATCAGGAACACCAAAACCCCCCCAACAAGATCTCAAGTCTCTATCTTTAGATAGTAAAAAATAGGAACTTATGCAAAAATTGACTTTACTACTAGGGCAGAGCAAAGAGGTTACATAATAAGGTAATCGAAATAGTGTATTCCTTTGCAAAATCACATGAATTTTTCTCTAAAATCAATAGAAACGGCGTAAATCGCATTCTGAATCTCAAAGGCCGTTATTTTAGGACCGCCATTTTGAATTTTTCAATTTTCTCATTGGATTCATAATCAGTGACTCCAAGAACCCTCCCAACATAAATTTCGCTCAATTTGTTTGCGTTATTAAATTAAGAATACAAAATGGGGGTCTCAACCACTAGGGGGGGCGTGCCCCCATTTTAAACATAATAATTTTTATACTGGTCCAGTACTGAAGGCATTACAGAAGATTTCAAGTCTCTATCTTTAGATAGTAAAAAATAAGAACTTAGGCATGTTTTTTGCAAAAATTTACTCTACTATATAGAATGACTAGATTATTATAAAGCAGGGGGTGAATGAACTTTCGTTCAAAGAGAAAAAATTGCAACACATGAAAAAAAAACGTTATAGGTCCTGTAAATTATTCTCCTTAGTTATCGTTTCAAGATTTCAGACGCGACTTCTGTCTTCCTTCAGAGATCAAACTCGTTCTGTAAAGTTTCATTGCCGGATTTATAACATACGAGTAAATAACTATAAATCAAAAATGTTTCTTTTTATAACATTCTATTCGTAAAAAAAATCCTATACTAACATCCTATCCTATTCGTTTGTTGGCGAAGGAAATGGACATGAGCTCCAGATCTATGTCGCCACTGATCAAGGAAGACCTTAGTATGAGGACTGGACACTTGTTAACAGCTCGACATAATGAAATAAGAAGAGTTGGAGACAAGTCTCATTTGCAGAGATAGGTGAAAAATTTTCATCGCCCAATCTTGTTTCCCTGCATTTTATATTTGGATTTAGGATTGATGCATTATGATTACAATTAAAGTAATTGTCAAACAATCCACATAGTTGATTTGGAAAACCCGTTTGCACATCGCAGCTAGGATGCGTGAACTCTCCTAAAGTCATTCTATTTAGATTCCTTATAGGAATCGAGCCCAATTAAGTAAAATATTTGTATTTACCCTATAGCGGAGTTGTTCACATGATAAGATTATTATTTATTTATTATGTAGGCGGAGTTATTTATCGCTCGTAAATAGCAACAAACAAAGTCACTTTAAATCCAAATAAAACATACTATTTTTTTCCACTAGGGTAAAAGTGCCTCCTCTCTATGATTAGAAGTTTAGTCTAGCAATACCAACAATTTTTTATTAGAAGAAAAAAAATTAAAACAAAGGTCTTTGAATAAACCCCAGCATGGCTGAATACTGGACAGTCAAATGTCATTTTCTCGACATTGATCCAAGTGTAGGCGAATTTTCAGATATCGAATCTTGGTTCTCTAACTCATGTTTAATATGTATTTATTTTTAAGCGTTTTATATGTATAAAATGATGATGTACTTCAAACAATATTATTGCTTGGGTGATTGTTAAATCTAAGACGGCTGTGAAAACTGCTGCAGCGCTATATTTTCACCCACGTTTCAAGCAATTTTCAGATTCTGAGTCTCGGTTGTTTAATTGTCACTCGAGGGTTAATCAACAACCTGATACTAATTTTCGGTTTACTAAACGTTGTACAAGTCGGAGCCAATGTTCAGAAACCGAATCAGGGTTCCTTACAACTTGCCCAAGCTTCAGCCAATTTTCACCCGTTAGGTCAATGCCAGTTACCCATAGAATATACTTAAGTCAAATATCAGATACTATTTCGCTAATTTGCTTTAGCTAGTCTAAAGCTAAGTACTCACAGCAGCGGATCCGCAGGCGGATGTCATACGATTGATCGGATTGAGTCGATTTGACTCAAACCGACCAATCGTATGACATCCGCCTGCGGATCCGCTGCTGTGACTACTTACCTTTAGTCAATCTCTACATATCAAGTGCCGGTTACATACTTATCACCCAAAACCTTAGCCAACTTTGAATCTTAGCTAAACTAACTCCAGTTTTAGCAATCTTCAAAATTCAAAATCTTGGTTTCTTACCCTTCGGCTAAGGTTGGGTCAATATTCATATTATATTTTGCTAAATTTCTGTAAATGTGGTTTATTGTAAAGATGGATTAGTGGTTGCTAACCTACTGAATTTTTATGAACTTAAACTTACACTGGCAAGACTAAAGTGTAAACTATATTGACTTACCGACTGTACATATGTATTTGCACAAGAAGACGTACACTATGAAAGTGTTAGGTTTGTACGGCCTCAATATGTGTTGAGAGTCTAAGACATTAATCATTTATACGAATTTTCGATTTCTTCGTATTTATTTTGTTAATGAACATTTTATATCCAACACAAAAATCGACTTTGCATTCAGTTACGGCGAAACAGTAATGGTAGACTTCGTTGCTTGTTTGCACTAGCATTCATTAAAGGAAAAGGATTGTGTAATAGTTGCTTTGTTTCTCAATTACCAGCCTTGGTACTACATTAACATTCAAGATCGGTCCAAGACTAACTTTAGTTTTATTGCGATATCGGTGTCATTTATTGTCCAAAACATTGCATAACGTATTGGTTTTAGCCAGTAACAACCAATATTGGGTAACTCTGATCTTTCCATGTCTGAGACCAAGCTTGGTATCAAATTATCATCCCTACTTTAGTCTAGCAGTGGGCCATTTTCGGATATTAAGGTTGTGCCAAGGTTGATAAACATTGTTTCAAACAAAAGCTTATAGTGGTATTTTGTTTTAAATGGAGAGCCGCGATTGCTAACATAATTAAGCGTCAAATAAACTGCCACTTTTACACTTTTAATTCTGATAACGCAATATACCTACTATTTATCTATGGTTTATACAATGTTATCAAAAAAGACTACATTAAGTTAAACCTGTCTTTAATGTGGACTTAAAGTACACGTTCCATAAAACGTACATGTTTTGTCGTTAGTAAGTGCTTTATTTAAAACATAAGTTAAAACATAAATTTACAAGAGGTAGGTACATGTATAACAGTGTAACATACGTATTCTGTATTTCGTTAGATCAACAAATGCTGGAAAAAATGTCTTAAGCAAAAATTCTATAAAAATGTTGATTAATTTGTTGTGTTTCGATTTGTTTTAATCTTAATAAAGTTGGTACCTCTTTTTGTTAATCAAATCACGGGAAATTCAATGGTCCTGCATGATACGTGCGTGACTTCGGAAACAACAAGCATTTGTTGTAAAAAACACAATATTTAATTTGTTTATATTAAACTCTTATCGAGTTTAGTAAAAATTAAAAGAGTATCTGCCTTTATTTCAATCGAAATGGAATCTGGATAGTAGTACAGTAATGTACCTTCTAGCGCAGGAAGTGACGTCATAAGCACATGTGTTATAGGTAATATGTAAACAAACATGGCCGCCAGATGTAAACAATATGGCCGCCGGATGTAAACAATATGGCCACCGGAAGTGACGTCATACGTAAACAAAGCAGCTGATTTAAATAGCGGTATGCTCTTATTAGATAAGCCCGCCAAGCATATGTAAACATACAGGGTAAACAAAGCAGCCGATTGGTTGATTTAAATGGCGGTATGCATGTAAATGCTCTTATTAGATAAGCCCGCCAAGCATATGTAAACATACAGGGCAACCAAATGACATTTAGTTAAATAGAAAATTACTAAATAATTCCCCAAAAATGTAAACAAAACAGTTGATTTAAATTGGTGGTATGCTCTTATTAGATAAACCCGCCGAATGATATCACATGTGGGTTGTCAACACATATTTTATGCGCTAAAATATCCTAGTGCAGCCATCTGTTATTCACAATCAATAATATAAGCTAAAAATTAGTTTTCATTAAATAACCCAATGTTGCAATCATGTTAATCATCGAAAGAAAACGGAAGTTTTCAAACCACAAACTATTTTTATCAAAAATGTTTTAACGCGGACAACCTAATTTAGAGTGAGTTAAAACAAGTTTTACAAAAAGGTTTTGGGATTTTATATTGTTACCACCATTATTTGGGGTGAGTAGATAATAAAATTATTATTATTCAACGTAGTTTATAGATATCTAAAGGAACCCTTTACTAAAAGTAAAAAAAACATCTAGAAAAAGTATTTTTGTTTATCAGACAACCTCTAAATAACAGATACAAATAAGGAAATAATATGTGTTTCATTTTAAAAATATACCTACTTACTAAACAGGTAAAAATTTAATTAAAGAAAACCCAAAAGATTTTTAATCTGTAAATAAAAAAGCATCAATCAGGTGTAAAAATTTTATTTAGTTCATTTAATAAATGTAAATTAACAAAACTTCTTTTAAAAAAATTCTTTACGTGTTTGTATAATCTATATAGGAAGGAGGTTATCTTAAAAAGTATTTTTGTTTATCAGACAACCTCTAAATAACAGATACAAATAAGAAAACCCAAAAGCTTTTAATCTGTAAATAAAAACATCAATCAGGTGTAAAAATTTTATTTAGTTCATTTAATAATGTAAATTAACAAAACTTCTTTTAAAAACTTCTTTGCGTGTTTGTATAATCTATATAGGAAGGAGGTTATCTTAAAAAGTATTTTTGTTTATCAGACAACCTCTAAATAACAGATACAAATAAGAAAACCCAAAAGCTTTTAATCTGTAAATAAAAACATCAATCAGGTGTAAAAATTTTATTTAGTTCATTTAATAATGTAAATTAACAAAACTTCTTTTAAAAAATTCTTTGCGTGTTTACAAAACTTCTTTTAAAAATAACCTTTTAAGATTTTTCTTACAGAAAAATAATTTACATATAATTTTCACAGTTCGATTTTACTCTGTTCTATTAACCGTGATTTTTTGCTTGTTGATTAGCTTCCTGAACACCATTATTATCAAAAAAGCTCCATAATGATCTTCCTTCCAGGTTGTTTGGATCAGCCATTATGTTAATATTATCAGTTGTAGCACCAATATAAATCAATATGATCGAATCCATATCCGTCACAGCTTATGCAAGACATTTCTAACACAATTTAGAAAAAGTAAAAAATTTTATAAAAAATAAATAATTCTTACCTGGCTTAAACAACAGATAACTCAGTAATTTGATAAATGATTTTTATAAAGGTAAATCTTAATATATACACATATCAAGTTGAAGAAAAGACAGGATGTAAACATATTTTGTTAATAAAATTGATTTTGTATACAGGATATTGTCAAGGTGAAAAAATATATTTTTTCCAATATTGAACAAAAATACCGGATGTAAACACATTTGCTAATAAATAATTGATTTCTACACAGGATATTGTCAAGGTGAAAAAAATATATTTTTTCCAGAATTAAACAGTGTTTTCAATGACAAAAACATATTTTCAATTATTCAAGAAAAAACAATTTTTCGTATGAACAAACATATAAATACAGACATTCTGCAATAGTTATTTTAGTCTTAATAAAAAATTACTAGATAAACTTCTAGAAAAAATAGTTCCAAATGGAGTTTTCAAAAGAACTTAACAACGTTGGGAAGCTGCAATTAAAACCTTTGATAAATATTGATGATTTGGCGATCGATCGACAGTATAAATTGGAGAAAATAAAATCTGTGAGTACGAAATATGGGCGCAAGATTATTGTTGAAACAGCAGACAATTCAATGTTTCTACCAGGACGATTTTCAAAAATACTATCCGAAGCAAGAATTACAGCTCTAAATAAAGCAATTTCATCTATAGTATTGGTATACAAAGGACAACAGGATATTGGAAAAGATCGAAAAACAGCGATACTTGAATTTGTAGATATTTAGAAAACGCAACCAAAAATCATTATTATATTTATCTACAAAAGTTTGGGGCTTTCCTCTTTCACAAAAATATTATAAAATATTATAAATATTTTCTTATTTGTATCTGTATGCTTTAATAAACATATTTTTCTAGATGTTTTTTTACTTTTAGTAAAGGTTATACTTTTGCTTAAAATAACAAGGTCGTTTGATGCATATATAAGCAAGCATGTACGTGAACATTTCATTCATTCTAAAAGTTGTTTTTGTACACAGTACTATACCTACAACAAACTAAAAAAATGGAATTCCTAAACAAAATTGATGTTGTGTTGAAAATGGTTCAAGAAACGTATAAAAAACACAAAGAAACTTTGAATCCATTAAAAATTGAAAAATATATTAAACTTATTAATTATAATTTAAGATTAATAAGTTATGAAGTAAATACAAATAATCAAAATTTAACAACTGCAAATAAAAAACATATGCAAGCGGCCGCTGGACAATTGAGTCGATATGAAGAATTATTCAATCAACTTCTGAAAGGTAAAAATATAAATAATTATTGTTTTAGCTTTAACAAAAAGTTATTTTTTAGGAAAAACGGGTGCTGGAGCAAAGCTTGATCAAAAAAGAAGTGTAATTTGGAGGGATCTAACATCAGCATTTCAATCCCGTTTACAAACTTCAATTATAATAAACTTAATACATAAGGATTTGAATGCGTTTTTCGAAGACTGTTTTACGCTTTTTTGGACCAACATAAAAAAACATATTTCAACAACACCATTAAAAATAAATATGGAATTTTGCGCAGAATTTACAAAACCAGTTGCCAATACAGAGGAGTTGCTGTTCAAAGAATTTACATTCAACACCAAAAATTATAAATTGTTGTTTTCAACTTTAAGGGATCGAGATGCCGTGAATGAATGGTTCCAAAAGCACATTAGAACCGTATTAATGGAAAAAATAACCGCGTTTGAAGAGCAGGGAAGTGGGTGGACTCTATCGAAAATTATGTCCCTAACGGTAAATATCAATAAAGTTACGTTATATCACGCATCATCGTATATAGATTTGCCTAAAGAAATAAAATTAAAAAAAGCTATAATAAATGTAAAAAATAATGATGAAGCTTGCTTTGGTTGGGCTTTAGTATCTGCGTTATTTCCACCTCCAAGAGATTCAGATAGGGTAAATTCATACCCCTATTATGGGGAAGTGTTAAATTTTGAGGGAATTAATTTCCCAATGTCGTTTGATCAATTGTCAAAATTTTTAAAACAAAATCCAAATATTTCGATAAACATTTATGGTTTGATTAGAAAATCAGAAAAAAATTATGTAACCGTTCCGCTTTATTTATGTGATGAAAAGAAACAACAACATGTAAATTTGTTAATGATTCAGGAAAGTTATGAAATTGAAAAAGAAAACGATGAAATTGAAGATGAGATTGAAAGTGACCAGTCAAAGCAAGCTTCAATAAAATATCATTTTTGTTGGATTAAAAATTTGTCTAGATTAGTTAAGAGTCAACTTACATCACACCGTAGGAAAACATTTATTTGTGATAGATGTTTGCACTATTTTCATAACGAACAGAAATTAAATATTCATGAAATAGATTGTAGGGCTGTAAATAAATGTAAAATTATATTACCAAAACCTGGTACTACTGTTCATTTTAAGAACCATCATCATAAACTTCAAGTACCTTTTACAATTTATGCAGATTTAGAATGTTTGTTAAAAGATTTTAAAGATGATGAAACCAAAGATACTATTAAGTATAAAGAACATACTGCCAATAGTATTGCATATTATCTTCATAGCGCATACGATAATTCTTTATCTCGTTTTAGACTTTATAGGGGTGAGAATTGTGTTGATTGGTTTGCCAACGAGTTATCGCAAATTGCAGATGAATTACAACACATTTTTGATCATCCTAAACCAATGGACCCGCTATTAGATGCTCAAGAAAGAGAGCTTAAATTAGCACCAGTATGTCATATATGTGAGGAACCCTTCTTAGATGATCACATTCGCGTTAGAGATCATTGTCATTTTACAGGTAGATATCGCGGATCAGCCCACATGGGGTGTAATCTTAACCACAAGATTCCTCATAGAATTCCAATATTTTTTCACAACTTCTCTGGGTATGATGCACATTTTTTAATAAAAACTGTTGCGACTGCAATACCTGGTAGAGTATCGCTTTTACCTAAAAATAAAGAACGCTACATTTCGATTACTAAAAATATTCCAAATGCAAATATTCAATTTAGATTTCTAGATTCGTTTCGATTCATGAGCGATTCTTTAGAAAAACTTGTTTCTTATTTAGATTTTAACAATTTGAAAATTTTACGTAATATTTGTTCTGATTTAAGTAGCGAGCAGTTGAAATTATTAATTCGGAAGGGTGTATACCCATATGAATATATGGATAATTGGGAAAAATTTAACGATACTGAATTACCAGCTAAAAAACATTTTTATAGCAAATTAAAAAATAGCCATATTTCTGAGGAAGATTATAACCATGCTCAAGAACTTTGGAAAACATTTAATATAAAAAATTTGGGGGAATATAGCGATATGTATTTGAAGACCGATGTGTTACTTTTAGCAGATGTGTTTCAAAATTTTCGGGAAAATTTAATAAAGACACATGGATTAGATCCAGCTCATTATTTTACATCACCTAGTTATACTTGGGATGCTATGTTAAAACATACTAAGATAAAGTTAGAGCTGGTTACAGATGTAGACATGTTACTTTTTTTAGAGCGGGGTATACGTGGAGGTATTAGTCAGGTATGTACCAGATACAGCAAAGCTAACAATAAATATTTGCCAAATTATAATCCAAAACTACCCAATAAATATTTGTTGTATCTTGATGCAAATAATTTATATGGTTGGGCTATGAGTCAAAGTCTACCTTATAAAGATTTTAAGTGGTTAAGTGATAAACAAATCAATGATCTAGATTCTGAAACTATTTTGAATATACCTACCGATATTGAAAAAGGTTTAATTTATGAGGTAGATTTGGATTACCCAAACCATTTGCACGATTATCATAATATGCCATTCTGTTCAGAACATAAAGCTCCCCCAAACAGTAAACAGAAAAAGTTACTTACCACTCTAGAGCCTAAAACGAGGTATGTCATACATCATAGTGCATTGAAACAATGTTTACAGGAAGGGTTGATATTGAGAAAAATTCATCGAGCAATAAGTTTCACACAGGCTTGTTGGTTGAAAGATTATATTGATTTAAATACAAAATTAAGATCAAAAGCAAAACAACGAGTTTGAAAAAAACTTATTTAAATTATTGAATAACGCAATATTTGGCAAATCTGTTGAAAACGTTAGAAAATATAGAAATGTAAAGCTTTGCACAAAATGGAATGGTCGGCATGGTGCAAATCAATATATTTCTAAGCCTAATTTCCATAGCCGTACCATTTTTAGTGAAGATTTGGTTGCTGTTGAACTAAATAAACTTGAAATTTTATTTAATAAACCTATATATGTTGGTATGGCAGTCCTTGACATTTCAAAAACTTTGATGTATGACTTTCACTATCAGTTTATGTTAAAACAATTTAATCCCAAGAACTGTAAGCTTCTTTATATGGATACAGATAGTTTGTTATATGAAATAACATGCGATGATGTGTATGAAGTTATTAAAAACAACATTAATATGTTCGACACTTCTGATTATGCTAAAGATAATCCTTTTAATATTCCACTTTGTAATAAAAAGGTATTGGGTTTAATGAAGGATGAAAATAAAGGATATATTATGTATGAATTTGTTGGGCTAAAAGCAAAAATGTATGCAATTCAAATTTATGGTTTAGATGTTATAAAAAAGGCTAAAGGAGTTGTAAATCAACTTGTAAAACATAATATAAGTTTTGACGACTATTTAAGTTGTTTTAAAGATAATTATGTAAAAATTGTTAATCAGAGCAGTATACAAAGTAAGCAACACAATGTATATAGTGTTGAACAAAAAAAGAAAGCTCTTTCGAATGAAGATAATAAAAGATTTATACTAGATAATGGTATTGATACTTTACCGTGGGGACATTATAGGATTAATGATGAATTAATGGATGTAGAATAAGTTTTATTGTAGACTAAGTTTTATTGTAGACTAAGTTTATTGTTATAGGATTAATGATGAATTAATGGATGTAGAATAAGTTTTATTGTAGACTAAGTTTTTATTGTAGACTAAGTATATTGTAAACATACATGTGAAATAAAAAAATACACCCATTAAACAGGCTTTTATTGATTAATTGTTTTTTACATATTTATTATATAATATTTATAACAGCATTAGAATTCACAGCTTGTTTGTCCAATGGTTCGATATCACAACATAAAAAATAAAGCAAAGCTTCGCGTATATCCTCTAGCACTTTGTTTTTAAAGAAACACATCACTTCTAACATACTGCATACATTATGATTATTTACATTTAAACAACTATTTAATATAAACTTTATGTTTTCAAGATCATCTCCTCTAGCTTGCATCTGTGCTGCACTATGTATAATGTTGTTATAATAAACAGAAAATCCTTGATGTTGTAACAGGGATAGCTTATAGTCGATTAAACTGGTTGCATCCCACAGAGTCTTTAAACTCTGCATTTCCAAAACAATGAAAGCTCCAGCATAGTGATGTATTTGTATTGCGTTAATTGATTTCATGAAACGCACTATAAATTCATCAAATCCAATATCTTGTTTATAATCAAAGCTTTCTAGTATTTGTTCCTTTTTAGAAATAAACGTACGCCAAACTTCAGGAGTCATGGTAACAGTAGTTTTTATAACATAATCGTAAAGTTTCACAACAGGTGTAAAATTTGTAGAAGGGTTTAAACCAATTTTAATTAGTTTAGTATTATCTTCGTTTAACCAAAACTGTAGAGTGTTCAAAAGATCTTCTTCCCACAACTGTTCCCAAGGCGACCATTTAACACATTGCTTTGTAGCATGAAATTGAAAGCGGTCTATAGTTGAAGAAACATCATCGATTTTAAACTTTTTAGCTTCTGAGATACTTGGAAACGGAGAATTTCTTTTGTTAGAAGCCATTATAACACACGCTCTTTCAACTGCTTGCAGAGAACTGTTGAAACATGTACTTGTTCTGCCTTTTTATTATTGTGTGTTATCTTCATAATCAAACTACCTATCATCAACATTCGTTTAATATCGTTCAAATAAAGATACATCATAGCTTATATTGAGAAGGGCAAAGGAAATAAAAAAGAAGTATACATCTTTATCATTTATTAATTGCTATACATTATATATTTACAAATTATGTTTTACGTACTAATCCGGTAAATGGTTCATATTCAAAAAGAACATCATGTAAAATAAGACAATAAGCAACAGTGTTTGGATCAAAAGAATTGACAGCCTCTACCTCTAACTTCAAGTCAACAACAGCATTGTATACACTTTCATTTTGCTTAGTACAATTAACTATAAAAATAGGTTTATCTTTAAACTGTTTGTAATCAAACAAAGAACCTGCAATATTATCATCATAATATTGAGTTCTAAAGTTTAGGTATTCATCGTAAACATCAGTGTACTTGTTGTTAGCGAAATCGAAATTCTGTTGTTCATAAGGATATCTTCTGTTGTTGATGCTAGCTTTCACACTAGTTGCAGATACATGATTAAAATCAGATGCTACAGCTTGTCTGCTGTTACGTTTCGCCGTTTGAAATGCAACCAATATCCACTGAGGTCTTTGGAAGCCTGTGCTGCTCTTTACAGGCCACACTAAAGATCTCGAAGCAGGTAGGGTTGGATATATGAATAGATCTCTTGCATGAAAGCTAACTGGAATAATAGCATTTTTATTAATTTTTTCATACAAGTTTAGTTTTGTTGCATCGTTTGGAATTACATAGGGTACTTTCCACAACATTTTGGTAATAGCAATCTTAACATTAGTTTCACCCTTATAGCAATCCAAATCAGATTTTGCTCGCACAAGGATCAGTTCCTGTCGCATGTTAATAATTGGTTTTCTATATCCTTCCGCAAATCCTAAGAAGTGTCGTAGAGGGATGGAAGCGCAGAAAGATTTTTTAGTACCATCTACAATCTGTAGTTCTTCGCTGAAGGGACTCCAACCAGCTTGCTTTAAACAATTTGTTTGTTCTGTAGAGTAGGAAGCGTAACCTTTCATTGAACTGTTGATGCCCGGCATCCGTACTACTTCTATTGTTTGATCCCCCAACACGAAACGTACTTCATCGAATAGAAAGAGTGGTGCGTTATTCGTGAGCTTGTATGCTTTTGTTGCATCGGTTGGTGCGAGAGTACCTTCAATGTAAACAACACTGTTGTAGGTAGCTGTTATCAGATCAGCTTTTTGTATAACCAGATTTATTTCATCTGAATTATCATATGCATTAGTTGCATATGGATGATAAGAACGTCGATCGCATTCTACAATCATGTCATTAAAGCGGACCTCGCTGAATATGGTTTTTAACCCGTCTTCCATATTTACTCAACACTGTATAACCCAAAGATTGTAAAACCTGCACGTCTTCGTCTGTCAGCGGTACGTACTTGTTGGCGAACAACTGCTCACTGTTGCAAGGTTGTGAAATGTCTTTCTTTTTATAGAAAATAATTAGCCCCATAACCTCTTTAACCAGATTGCAGGTATCCCTTTATCAAATCTATCATTCGTAAAAACAATTCTTCTACAGATATCTTCAGCTCTAATGTTATGGTAACTTGTTCGTTTCCAAAGTCCACCAATTCACCGTTTTGATCAACAAGTCTCAAAGTAATGTTATCTATCTGATTCACTATCACAGGTAAATATGTAACGGGCGAGGGTTTCTCATCCAATCTATAACCAGGCTCCACAGAAATACCGAATGCGTATATAATATGCGATAACGAACTGTTCCGGTGTGCTCCACCAGTAATATTACACTCTACGTGAATATTTGTTGCTTTAATGATTTGCACATCTAGGTCAGAAGTATGCGTTTGATTTGCCTCTAATATGCGTGGTGAAAAACCAAGCATACGTCCTATACTATCAGGTTTAGTAAAATCAATGTTGTATATGGATTTTAGTTCACACTTTAGAGTATTGTTGTTAGCTTTCAGGACAAAATCAACCCGATTATTGTTGTTGCAAACGACTGACTGAATGTACTTGTTAATTTCTTCTACTTCGTACGCTCCAGAAGGAATAATCACCTCTTTATCGTTATAATAAATCTTGTTGTTACCAGGAAAGATATTTCTGATTGAGTTACAACCGTAAAACCCAACAAGGCCTAACGTATAACGGTACTTGGAATTCAGCTCAATAGGTGGAAAATAGTTGCGACTAAGCTCGTTACCCACACCCGTTAACGAGAACGTTTGAGACATGACTAGTTGAGAAAGCTGATTGCAACTCTTTATATAACGTTATCATCATTCAAGAAATTAAGACAAAGATGTCCACAAACAACTGTATTGAAATTCTGTTGTCGAACATAATTGTATCTAATTTTACATCCTCTAAAATATTGTATGAGCTCCATAGGAGGTTGCAAATCTCCAAAACTATCATAATAGATAACATCCTTCTTACGTTTCTTGTATGCAACCCAATGAGTACCAGGACCCTTTATATCATCCAAATTTACTATTCCGCTTTCGTTTATATGCGGTTTAGTTGGTAAGGTATCACGCATAAACACACCTCTGAAGTATGTAACATCCTCAGCATATTTTTTTAAATCTTGATCTGTGAGCGATCTCCGAGGCAACCTTGTTAGTTTTTTGAATAAGGTTTCAAATAAAGAGCTGCACCCTTTTTATAAGGTTTCAAATAGAGAGCGGAGCCTTGTTTTCCTATAGCGATCGACTCCATGGTTTTGTTGTGTCGTTCGCTTTCTTCAAGCTGCTTCTTAGCAGCCTTAGCTTCGTTCACAGCTTTTGCAATTCCAGAGGCTCCGCCTGCGATCGCTCTGTTGAGGAAATATTGTTTATAATAATTTTAAATAATATCATTATTAGACTTACCCAGCTGCTGAGAGGCCTGCAAATAAGGGAATTAGGAAGGGTATGATTCCGCCCTGCTTCGGTATTGGGATAACTCTAGGAACCAAAATGTTTTTCTTTCCCCCATTACTTTTAACGAACTTTTTAGCTACACTCAAAGCTTTCTTAATAGTCTCAGCTAAAGGATGATTTCCAAACTTCACAGCTGCTTTTATGTGTTTCAGGAAACCTCCTTTAAAGGCTATGCGTCTATTATGTTTCTTTTTCCTCATTCTATTACATTTCTTTTTTCTCATTCCCGCTCCGATAGCTTTTTTAGCTCGCATGGTTGTGGTAACACCCCAAGCAGCAGCTCGTTCTCCGAAACTAGAGTCCTTAGCTTTAACTCTACGCCAAGATCGTTCTTGAAGAATATGGTCTGCTTTATGTCTGGAAGCCAAATCTTTATGTTGCGAATAAGCGATATCGTGTTCTCTACAGGCTTCGTCTAATGGATTTATACCTCGATCTCCTCTAGCCAACCTTTCTTGTAACTTAGTACCTGGACCACAAAAACGATACCCAGGTATATGAGCTTCAAAAGGCAGTTTATTTATCAAGGTGTTTACAACACCTTTACCTCTACAACGGCTCGCCATCGACTAAATGTCTAACAACTAAACAAATCTTATTTATATGAGTGATCATACACCTGAGGATTCATAACCGCGATGGAGTTTGTTAAGCAACCATGTTCGTTGCACATTGAAAAACATAATTTTTTGGAAGAGCCTACATCAACAAGAAAGCATGGACCTCTATTTCCATCTTCCATTAGAGGCATTATTTGTGGACCTTCGGGGTGCGGTAAAACAAATGTGATGATTAGTTTATTGGAATCTCCAAATGGTTTAAAATTTAAGAACGTGAACGTTTACGCAAAATCATTGGAACAACCCAAGTATCGATATTTAGAGCATTTGTTGGAACCATTAGATGGTATTACGTTCAACAAGTTCACCGATAAAGATGATATTATACCAACGCAAGAAGTTGAAAACCATTCGATTATGATATTTGATGATATTGCATGCGATAAACAAGATGTAATGCGTGATTATTTCAGTATGGGTCGTCATAGAGGTGTAGACTCGTTCTATCTCTGTCAAACATATTCCATTATACCTAAACAATTGATTCGAGATAATTCAAACTTGATAGTTTTGTTTAAACAAGACCACTTGAACTTGAAGCATGTGTATGATGATCATGTTGGTGTAGATATGACCTTTGAAAAGTTCAAATCTTTATGTTCAGAATGTTGGAAAGAAAAATTTGGATTTCTTACTGTTGTTAAAGACTTCGAAGATGGTAGATATCGACGTGGATTTGACTGTTATATAAGAACACATCAAGCATTATAAATGTCATTATAGTTAAAGTGATCCAAGTGAATATATTGATTTGAAAGCGGTTTTCAAGCGATTGTTTTTAAGTACATCGAGCCGTCGTTTAAAAAACGCTTTCAATTATTATGGATCCTATTGAGAAGGCAATCAAACAAAAATTAATAAAGACACGAGCTGCTATTAAACGTAAATATGAAGCTCTACAAAGGGGTGAACGTGAAACCGAACTGTTTGCAAAGAAAGCCTACAAACCTATTGTGGAGCCTCTAAACAAGCTTGTTAAATCAAAAAGTCTTTTAGAACAAATTAAACCTGAAATTAAACAGGAACCTGAAGAAGAAACTGAAGATCCTTCGTTAGCAGAACTATTAGAATCCTATAATGTTAGTGAAGAACAATTTCTAGAACAGTACGATCCGCTTCCACGCAAGTTTGTTGATCTGCTTATTCATGATAATAAAGCATTGGTTGACAACACTTATGGTATACATTATAATATAGATATTGATCAATGGGCTATTGGAGATTCTGTGGTTGATATTGTTGGTCCTGATGTAGTTATTAAAGGAAAAAGGTATGTTGGTACCCCCGGTTTGTATGAACTGTTGGTGTTAAAAGAGCCTAAGGAATATACTCCCAAAGATGTAGAGGCATATATGAATATACTTACTGATACAAATACATATCGGAAACACTATGAGGCCTCTGGTCCAATACAAGGTACAAAGGGATATAAGTATCAAAATGTGATAAAACCACAGATTGCTAAAATGCGAAACAAGTCAACTTCTGGAGATGGTATGAAACATGTAACCAATAAAGAAAAAGAGTATGTTTATTGGAACACCCCTAGAGAACTGGTTGAACGTTTGAGATTATTGCATGCATCTAAAATGGCTGGTCATACTGGACATGATAATGAGATTTTGAATATTGTTGAAGAACTTAGAGAAGAAGGTATAATAGCTTAAATCGTTAGATTAAAGCATCAGTGTAAAATGAGTGTCGACAAGTTTGGACGATATCATTGGACATTAAAAGCAGGAAAAAAGGGTGATCCAGGTATCGGGTTCAACCTCACTGCTGACGGTAATTATGAAATTCAAAACAAACGATTTGTAAACGTTGCGGATCCTGTTAACGAGGGTGATGTTGTAACTCTGAAACATTATTTGAATACCAAGTATGATTGTGATCTAAAAAGATTGGTGAACCTAGCCGGTCCGCATATCGATACTGATGCTGTTAATAAGCTTTATGTGGACCAAACATGCAGATCTGCTTGTGGACATACCATAAATCGTATACATGCAGATACCAGAGAGAGAATTAAAGCTATGATAGAAAAGAGATGTCTGACGTTAGATGAAGATGGTCACTATAATGCTAAGAAAGCTAGGATTGTAAACGTTGTTGATCCTGAAAACGAAACTGACGCTGCAAATAAATTTTATGTAGACTCCATAAAAAAGAGTTTGTTTGACCGTCTTACTAGACACATAGTCAGTGCAGATCAAGCTGTGGAGCGCTCTGGATCTGCTATAGACAACATTTTAAATTTTAAAAATGATGCTATTAACAAAATAACACAGCTTGAGGAGGACCTTAAAGATACAACAAATAAGGTGTATGTAGATGAAATTAAAGACAAGTTGTATGCGTATATTAACAACCATATAAAGGAAGCCAATCAAAATATAATAGCATCTAAGAAAATCATAGATGATATTGATAAATTTCAATCAACTATCAGTAAACAGGTAAAAAAGTTGAGAGAAGATTTGGACAAATTGACTAAAGTAAAGTATATTCACAATGGAGCAGGTAGTGAAGGAACTACACAAACCGGCTAGACGAAATTTCCCTAGGAAAACAACGATTATCAAGGAGTATGATGACTTGTGGCAGGCTGACTTAGGAGAGCTTGGTTCGTATGCTAAAGACAATCGTTCATATAGATTTGTTCTTTTGGTGATTGATGCTTATTCAAAATTTATATGGACCAAACCTCTGAAATCAAAGAGCGGTGTAGAAGTTACCAAAGCTTTGGATTCTATTTTAAAGAAGGGTAGGATTCCCAACAATATACAAACTGATATGGGGAAAGAGTTTTACAACAAAGAATTTTCTGCGCTCATGAAGAAACATAACATCAACCATTACTCTACATATAGCGTGAAGAAAGCTGCAATTGCAGAAAGAGCTGTGCGTACGATTAAAACCGCTCTATATAAAGCTTTCAGTCTTAGAGGGAAGTACAAATGGATAGATATCTTAGATAAGATCACTGCTGAATATAATTCACGTTGTCATAGAACTACTGGTAAAAAACCTAAAGATGTTACTCCCTCAACAAAGCTATCTGTTTACAACAATAATAAACAAGTGGGTTTTGCAAAGTATAAGGTTGGTGATCATGTTAGAATTTCTAAATTTAAATCAATATTTGCCAAGGGATATACGCCAAACTGGTCTGCAGAAATTTTTAAAATTGATAAAATCAAACGTGGTAAACCTGTTACTTATCTGTTGAAGGATGTAGAAGGTAAACCTATCCTTGGACAATTTTACTCTAAAGAATTGCAAAAAACCAATCACCCAAATATTTTTTTAATAGAAAAAGTGTTACGCCGAAAAGGAAGTGGAAAAAATGAAAAGTTATTTGTTCGTTGGCTTGGTCTCTCCAAGTCTCAAGACTCTTGGATTAATAAAACAAACATTTTAAATAAAAATATGTAACTGTATTATGTATAGCATCTTAAATAAAACCTTTTTTTAAAAAACATTTGTTTTTTTCTTATTACCTTAAATAAAACAACAATATTACATTATCTCTGTATATTAAAATAGCATCTACAATACATTATTTATTTGCATAGGAAAAGGATTATTAGGCAATAGCAATAATTCTTTTCTAACATCTTCTATAAATTTATCTGGATAAAGGTTCACAATTTCTGTTATAAAAGAACAATCACAATCTGTTTTTCTCCATGATACAACTTCCATCATTGGTTTCATCATAATACATAAAAATTTGCTCATAGATAAAATACTTGAATCATCTGTTAGATCTTCCTTATGTGCTGCGGAAGCAACAAGCGAAATAAAATTGGTATAAGTCCACTGGTTAGTATATTCTTGAAGTGTGTTTAATTTTTGATTTATTACATCTATTGTTGAGAACAGTTTTTCCATTTCTTCCAAACTAAAGCATATCCAACCAAATAACCCTATTAGTTTAACAGTCTTTGTTTTATTTTCATCGCTTTCAAATCGAATTTTAATGCAGCTATCTACCGAATATTCCATAAACTTGGTGGTTTCATTATTATTTTTAAATTTTTTAAATAAATGTTCAATTCGAATAGACGATAAGCTTTCCCATTCATCATAATCAAGTCGTAAACAGTTCTTATCGTTAATGTTAGTTATTTGTACGATTGGGTCAAAATTGTTTGTATTAATACATCCCACTTCAACCATTAACAGATTTCTTTTCTTATTGTTTAGAAAGAATACCCATGAAGAAACTAATTCCTTGCGATTGCAATAATCTAACGAGAAAACAGAAGAATATTATATATTGCTTTTATTATCTACTGTTTAGCTTACCTGCATCACAGGTATCAATAAATGTGTTGTTCATCTCCATGATTCTACTATCACGTTTTACATACAATTCTAAACTAATACAGCGGTATATTTTGAACAGCCTTTTATATACACCTGAACGTGCACACGCGTAATTCATTATTTTAAAAGTTTGAAATTATATTAAAAATGTGCTAATTTTAGCTTGTATTATTACGGTCAAATATTTGTGGTTTCAACTTCCTTTTTATTGAATGTTGTTTACATACAACATATGTTTGACCGGCTTATCTACTAAGAGCATACCAACATTTAAATCAACTGTTTTGTTTACATTTCAAATTAGTAATTTTTTATTTAACTAAATGTCAATTGGTCACCTGTATGTTTACATATGCTTGGCGGGCATAACCAATAAGAGCATACAACCATTTAAATCAACTGTTTTGTTTACATTTTGGGGAATTATTTAGTAATTTTCTATTTAACTAAATGTCATTTGGTTGCCCTGTATGTTTACATATGCTTGGCGGGCTTATCTAATAAGAGCATTTACATGCATACCGCCATTTAAATCAACCAATCGGCTGCTTTGTTTACCCTGTATGTTTACATATGCTTGGCGGGCTTATCTAATAAGAGCATACCGCTATTTAAATCAGCTGCTTTGTTTACGTATGACGTCACTTCCGGCGGCCATATTTGTTTACATCCGGCGGCCATATTTGTTTACATCCGGCGGCCATATTGTTTACATCTGGCGGCCATGTTTGTTTACATATTACCTATAACACATGTGCTTATGACGTCACTTCCTGCGCTAGAAGGTACATTACTGTACTACTCTGGATAAAAGCATATTCAATTTAACCGTTATTCCCGAGATTAAAAGAAACTTTGTAGAATATCATATTTATACAAATACTACGTTACATAACTGATTTATGTCTAATACATCTAAATTTCAAAAATGTGCTATACTAATTATACGCAATATTGGTACTGGTTGCGTTCTCATTGACTTTTATTGACAATAACAAAAGAATTCCCTTTTTCTGGTTTTATTATATTTTCAATTCATTATAGAAAGAAATTTCTTTCTAATATATAACCGATCTAAGTATTTCTAATCAAATTACTAAAGTTTTCATTTAAAAAATACAATTTTATGAAGTAAACCAGAAATCAATGATTATGATTAGAAAAGCCTTATTCAACTAGTCAGTGGTACTCATAAAGACGCTTTAATAGTGTCGAAACGGCTTTTTAATATCTTTAATAACAATTCATAAGAAATACAAAAACGACAATTTCCTATAACTCAAAAAATAAAAAATAAGTAAATCGAGAATGCTCGCTTGTTTTCTTTTGTTATCTGGCCACTAAAATGCCCTCGGCGAGCAATTTAAACCACCCGATTTCAACATCTGGAGACCCACAAGAGAACCTTTTTATGAAATGTGCATCTATGGAATGTGGAGTCAACGCTCTGTATATATAACTGCACATAACGGTGGTATCTTCTGACCTCCGAACACTTGGCAGCGCTGCTGGAGGTAACAGAGAACTATAAGTATCTTCTTATATATAAATTTTGGAGGTCGGTTCGTATCTTCTGTATACTCTATATATGACAAAATAAAACAAGGGAAATAATTTCCCCTTTCTTGAGATTCGGATTCTAGAGGTTCCCCTCATCACAAATATAACAAATTTTTAGCAATATATCCACGGGAATACCCGGAAGTCAGGCCGTCTCCTCTGTATGACGGAGGTGGCAGCTTAACAGGCATCAATATATATATATATATATATATATATATATATATATATATATATATATATATATATATATATATATATATAAAATGTTGAATTATTTGATTATACAATCAAACCAACTATTATCATTAGATTAATAATGATGAAAAAGCATAATTATCAATAAAAACAAAACATTACACAAAGTAAGACTAATACTCTGATATCCCTTGTATATTAAAAATTATGAAATAATAAAAAAACAATGTTGGGCGCCAGCTAAGCTTATCTTAGCACGAGACTGATACTCACAGGGTGTGTTAAAATTATCAAGTTTCAAAAATACGCAACTCTGCAACACCTCAAAATTCAGAAATAAATTTTCATCAAATAACAAATGAAACAGAGAAATTCGTATACAGTGCAATTTTGTTCTACAATATATCTGCCTTGCCTTTACACGAATTTTAATGCAGTAAGTATTATAATAAAATAATTATCTATTGTTACTGTTTATTGCGGATTAATGTATGTTCAAATTTTGATTGCAAATGTTCACAATTTATTTCTTACCGCCACCAAAAGCGCTGAACTGTTGTAATCACGTTCCCCCATGCGATTGCTGTTGGATGCAGGTAGATGATTGACTCCTTTTTCCCGGGTGTCGAGACGCACGCCAAAGATGTTGAACGGGAAGCTAATGATCCAATAGTAAGTGTACTAGGATAAACTGTTTTTATAAAACTGTGTTTTTATTATTTTATAAATAATTCTTTTCTTTTGTTTCAGGTAGGAACAATAATTACTTCTCAGGATTTTTATATTTCTTGATGTAAATAATGCACTACTGATAGAACCAAATTAACATTTATTATACACACGTAAATAAACTTCTTTACAATTTTTTAAATTAAATTTACTAACCAAAAAAAAGGTTTTTGGTTTTGTTTATACCTTATCTATAACATAAATTGTTAATGCTCAAAAATAATCATTCCTTGATTATACGACAAATTACTCAGTAGATTCCTTTTCAAAAAAAACCTCAAAAACACTTTCAGATTATGCACAAATTCACTGTTTCCGTTAAAATCACTATAATCCTCTCACCTATCAAACTTCTTATTATTAATTAACTACTTATACTTATCAATTTTATTCAATTCTTTAAACATAATTAGTACTTGCATTCGTTTTTGCAATAATCCAAATAATACATTTTTAAAAGCATGTCTGCACTCTCTGCTGTGCACCTGCAGACAACTACAGCTCGAAAACAACTGACTAACAATTTTATTTCTTTCTAGGTAAAGGCACACTTTAAAATTTTGAAGAATTTTAAACACATTTTTCCTTAACAAAAATATCATCAAATCCATTCTTATACGAACTACTTATTAAATTTAGCATTAATTAAAATTAAACAAAATGTCCTGCAGAGCTTAGTATTTTCTTTATCAACAATGTGATAATATTTTAAACAAAAATAAAAGTTTCTTGCTTAAAATAGCTTAGCCTTATTTACCTTTAAATTCGAAACATGTATTTAAATAAAATTTATGCGTGATACGAGGACCGTTCAATAAATAATTGGCACTCAAAATATTTTCTTACTTTATGTATCTAGAAACGAAATTACTCGCTGTAATTAATTTAAAATAAAGCAATATGATACAGTTTGATTATATAATGTTCATTAATTTTGACTAAATCCCATTTACGACAAAATAATACAACAATATATATATATATATATATATATATATATATATATATATATATATATATATATATCTATAGAGGCCTACCATGCGTCCGGACCAAAAGCGTAGTGCCCAGCGTCCGGCGTATATAAGTGTATATAAATAATTTTCTACAAAGGGGTTTTTCAAGTCGCTGATTTCAAATTTGATGTCAGCGTTTGCAAATCTTAAAGGACTGACGAAATATGGCGGCCATGATAATTAAAATTTGATTTATTTGCATAAGACTTAACATCTGGGAGTAATTCGAAATAGCGGATATGATTTAGCTCTCTGCGTTGTCAAAGTACGATGTGTGTTTCTCAGTAAGGATTGCGTCATTTAAAGTGACAAAAATAATTATGTTTTATTAAAGCTACTTAATAAATCTTTTACTTCCATTCATGTGTGTCTGAATTTAATTTAAAATGTTTTAAATAAGTTTTAAGGTACCATAAACATAAAAATGTCGTAAAATTAGAATTTTTATTGGATTTGTATGAGATTTTGTCCTTAAAGGTGTTTCTAAGGTCGTTGATATCGAATTCGACGCTAAAATTTACAATATTACTATTATAATGGCTAAAATACGTTTGGGTTTTGGTTTGTATTTATGTTAGAACTGTACTAGAAACTACGTTTTACATGTCTATTAAATAATTGACTTTATGAAATTATGAAATATTAGGAAAGCATTTTCATTTCAATACCTAATTAAACATATCAGATTCGTTTTTTATTTCTTATTGCCCTTCTGTAATACATTTTAGTACAAAGGTAAAATTCTGATTACAAAAAAAACAGTTGAGTTAAGCGATAAACGTATTTTCGTATACAGTATACACCATGATTGCTCTTAAAGGACATTTTAGATATTAAATTATTACGATTATTCCAATTAGGTCAGTCGATTTTAATATGTATTTTCTATATGAAAACTATTTCAATTGTATAGGTTTATTTATTATTATAGGTTAACGATCATTTAAAGTTTAAACTGGAAATTAGTAATAAAATGAATAAAATCACGGTTATCTTTTATTCTCAAAAACAAAATCGTTTCGAATTTAACAGAAAGTAGTCGATTCTGCATTTTTTTAATATTAGTTAATTAATCCTGTGTAGTTATTTTTAAAGTGTAATTACTTTTTAGTGTATTTTTCCGTGTCCAGTGTATTTCTGAGTAAAGATTGTGTCATTTAAAGTGACAAAAATTGCTACATATTATATTTTGTAAAGCTGTTTAATAAACACTTTTATAATACGTTTCATTTATGCGTCAGAATTTTATTTAAAACTTACATTTTTCGTTCCTAATACGTTTGAGGTTTTTACAAGAAATTAAAAGGCATTATTGATTTAAATTAAACATGCGTTAACCATTATTATCCTTTACTATATAATCATCTATGTAATTCAGAAGATTAAAATTAGAAGCGTTAAAGCTCAAATTTAGAAAATATTTTATTAAAAAACAGCTGTGCGTTTATAATAGTAAATAATATCCTGAGATAGATCATGCTAATATAATAGAAATTCCAGCCATGACCAACCTTGACTGTAACTAATAATATGTTTAGTTTTTTTCATTTCGGATCATTTTCATGTGTGTTTTGCAATAATATTTTAAGAAATTTTTATTATTTGCAAATATGTAGTTTCATCAACAACCTTTGATTAAATTTGCCTTTTAAATATACATTCTGGTAATAAGTTATCGATGTTTCTCTGTGAGATTTGGGTAAATATCTCAAACGATGTATATTTCAAGTATCCTGCTTAGAAATCGTATACAATAATATTAAAAAGTACTTTTTTTCTTTAAAATTGTTAGTTATATATACTATACATAAAACAAGTTATATATTTTATCTAAATAACCAATTTTTGTTTAATAATCAGTATCTTAATTAACAATTTATCATTCCCTTGGCATGTAACCAACCAGTGTTTTACAAAAATTATATACTTTTCCAATTTTTTAAAGGGACTCTATTTCTGCATGACCAAAGTATATCCTTGATGTTGTTTTAATCTAAGACGTATAAAAATATAAGTTTTTACAGCTTTTCTATACATTTCCCCGACATAAAGTGTGTAACATTTTATTTTCCTCATTTCCATGGAACATCTTTAACTGCACCGTACAATTAATAGGTGCGCTGTAGTAACATGCTATTATGTGTAAGACACCTTTTATCTCCCCCTTTCTATGTTATAGTGATTTTTTGTGATGAAACAGAAGTTTCAGTTTCCAGAAAAATTAGATGTATTTGAACGTGCCCAGATTTAGTATAACTTTTTTTTCCAATGTTTGTTTGTCAAAGAATATGTTATTTAGTTATTTACTTTTCAATAAAACATTTTTTCCTGCTTAGTTGTTTTATTATTATCATTCCTGTAGAATAACCGTCATTCCCGTGTTGCGACGAAACAGAAAACTAGTAAAAAAGACTTCTAAAATAAATCAGCATTACCAGTGATTAACTCATATTATAAGGAGAAAAGATTCATAATATAAAACCTATACTAATTTATTGATATTTCTACATCGTTTCAAAAGGTAAGTCAATATTGACAACAATTGGAGGAATTACCCATTTACAAAACATGTACAAGCCCTAACAGCTAAATATTCTGACAGTTGCAATTTTGAATGCATGAGAGAGCTTTTTTGAATTCCATTTTTATTTTTCTAACTAGTGTTCCAAATTACACCATTTTCTACCAATAACTATTTCCTTCTGTAAAAACAAGATCTGCAGAAAACAATTTTCAAAAATTCAACTAAATATTCGGGCAGCATTTCAAAAACACAATTAAGTAACATCTCCCTTTGCTTTATTCACCGCTTGAAGTTTGGCTGACATACTTCTAACTTGGGGATTCCGATATTCTGAAGTGAATGATGCCCCAATTTCTGATAATTTCAAATTCTTCATGGGAATTGTTTTTGGAGGTATGTTTCTCAGTTGTTCATCTTCTGTCACAAGGTTTCAATAATACTTGAATCCGGACTGCTTGAGAACCATTCTAAAATTTTAAAATTATGATTTTCAAACCACCTTTTGGTGGTTTTTGATGTGTGACAAGAAGCATCGTTTTGTTAAAAGATGAAATCGTGGTGAGATGAAGGTTTTTAACACTTGGTAACAAGTTAGCGTTAAGAATTTGTTGATACATTTCAGCATTAATAACTGTGCCGTTACAGCTTTAGCCCATGCCACTCGTCATTCTTCTTGTTTCTTGGTTAGAATTGGCTTTTTTGAGTGAATACCGAAAATGTTTGTGTTACAAAGATAGTTAAGAAACACTCAATGTATCAAAGTTTAAAGATAACAAACTACCTTTAAAAAGGGCAGATTTGTGTCCTTACTTCCATTGAACTTGCAGCATTTCCATAACAGTCCCAAATTTATTTTTTCATTCCAAAGTACCGTAATCTCTCTTAAAGTAACACAACGATTCACACAAATTTCCACCAACATTCTTAGACGTCCATCAGACATTAATCTTAGACGATGAGAAGTTTTTTCAACAACTTCAATACTTCCAGTTTCACTATAGTGAACTGAAAACTACGCCAAGTTGTTACTAAGTTTGAAGACCTCTATCCTGGTTGCGATGTTATCATTCAACAGGATGGTGGGTCTCGACACACCAAAACGACCAAAAGATGGAAAATCATAATTTTCGAGTTTTAAAGTGACTCTCAACAGTCCGGATCCTAATACTATTGAAACCTTGTAGATATGATCAAGCAACACCTGAGAAAGAGTCGTCAAAGCACAAAGCGTAATATATAAGACGAATACTATAAATCCCCGTACTTTTCCAGGACACAGATGGAAAAAAGTTGTGTATCTTACCTACGTTTCGGTTGGTTGCAAATAATACATACTGTTTACTGTAATTGAGCTCTACTGAATCTGGGCGTATGTTTTCTTTCTTGTGAATTTCTTTTTTTTTACTTTAGATCACACGTTACCACAGGCTGATTTGTATGGTATGTTGAAGAAGACAATGTAGTCGACATTGAAAAGCTGCACGATTACAAACAAGTTCAGAAATATTCAGCAAGCTCTATAAAACTGATAGATTTTGAAAGTTTGAGGCATTTTTTAACATGCATGAAAAACTCCATGCAGTATGCAGTATTTTAGTGCAACTTATCCTCAGATGAACAGATGATTCTATATTTTGGACGGCACTCACGCAAAATGTTTTTGAAACGAAAACCGGAAAGATTCGGTTTCAAATTATTGTGTATTTGTTCAGCTGAAAGGTACTTTAGAAGTTATGCCAAATGGAGGCGTATCCTCCAAACCTAAAAAGTCAGTACGTGGGTTGGCAGGTGACATTGCTTTTGATCTACTATCTATTGTAGAGAACAACCACAATCATAATATTTTTCGTGACAACTTCTTTTTTGATATAAATTATGTGCAAGTCTTAAAGAAAAAGGATTTTTTGCAAAAGCTACCATTCGTGACAACAGGAATAGTGGATGACCTAGAATCTACACATCCAATTGCTAAGAAAAAGACAGGAGCATTTGACGCAAATCTGGAGAGAAAATACTAATTTCTCTTGTTCGATGGAATGACAATTCGGTTGTGACGGCAATAAGCATACAGTAAGGTGTTGAACCATTGAAAACTGCAAAAAGATATGACAAAAAGGAAAAGAAAATCAACAACATACCTTATTTTACATACCTCTAATTTACAATTATAACAAAAATATGGGTGTTTGTGTTGAATCTCCGCGACAACGTAGTGGCAAACTGTCGAATACGTGTCATGGGTGCAAAAAGTGGCCACTATTCGTCAATACTATACATAGTGGTTACTTGATATTGAAACAAGAACAAAGAAGACGTTCAAAGTCAAACAATCTATATGTGTAGCAGATGTAATTAGTAATGTAGATGTATTCATTAGAATGCAACTTGTTTTGCTCAATATCACAATTCTGAAATGGATATTGAGGGAGTATGAACAGTCACAGTAGAAGCAATGAGAAAGATTCCTATAAAAGTAGGTACTCAACGTAAATGTGACGCTCTGTTTCAAATTGCTCATTACGCATTTATGATGGTTTTAAAAATACCACTTCATATCGCCTATGCTCAAAAAACAGAGAATTTAAGTAGATCGAAGACACTTATTACCATGGTCAATATCATTATGATCATTTACTTCGTCAAAAATACTAGTATATTGATCTATCATCAGAGCTAAAGACCGCTATGCTCCAATGCAACTTTCAATAAAACCTGATATCTTTATCCGTGGTGCTACACACAATTTTGACAGAGTGTTTTCAGCCCTACCATTCAAAACTCGAGCGAAACAAAAAGAGTTTACTATTTTTTCGACATTTAGAAATATTAACAGGTTGCTGCTACTGCCCCCTTATATCCTGAATTTCGCAAAATCTGAAATATATGTGACTTATTAACGATAGTACATATTATTATTATTTGATATTACATATTAATGACATATTAATTTTACATCTCCTATTTGAGAATAAAGTGCAACAAAACTAGTTTACTATTTTGCAAATTTTGCATGTAATCAAAGCTTATGCTCATAACAACCCCTTGCTTGGCTTTAATCTTACATTGTCTTTTTATTTCATAAAATCTATCTGCATTAGCCAGATGAAGATTTTTTTCCATTTCAATACTTCGACGTTCATCTAAATCAGTAGATAAATTTAGTTTTGAGAAGAAGCGATCGCAAACAGTGCAAGTGTCAGATCTAGGGAGACCAAACTTAATATTAAATTTTGTGCTGAAAACGGTGCAATAATCTTTATAAGAAATATATAACCTATATAATGAAATATATAATCTTTATAAGAAATCACCAATCAACACTAAATCTGTTTTTATTATTGAAGGTTATGTTTTATGCTTCAACAACTGATTTTCAGTGAAAACAACCATTGTCCAGAACTATGGTTGTTTTTTTAGAAACCCAAGCAGACTATGGTTGTTTTTGTGGAACTATTCAAACTTTTCGACGCTATAACTGTGGACTAGGGCCGTTTTTGCAGAAACCGAGTAAACCAATCGATGGGCAACCTCATAAACATATATAACGATATTAACCACGAAATTTGAATTATTGGACTATGGCTGTTTTTGTAAGAAGCGCCTCAATTGCTCTAGATAACTTCATAAAGCGGTATTAAAAAATATTTTGAGAAATTCGTAGAAAATGACAAGTAGAAAAGAACAGGGACCTGTGTATGCAGTATAAGAGAGTGTTTGCCACTTTCCTTTTCTTGCCAAAACAAAATATTTTAATTAAATCCTAGTAAAGTATTTAAAACAACAATTATTCAAGGTTTTTTAACCAAAACTTGTTTCGGGGGTTTCAAGTGATCCAGAATAATGTTCTGTAACGACTTTTACGATTAAAGCCGTTAGTGAACTTTACTTTAGTTTTCAACAAAGAATGTTTAGGTTTCAGAATCTAAAGTAACATTTAAAATTTCGAACATAAATAATTTAAGGAACAAGATTTTCATTTGCATGGGAAGATTTTATGTAAAAAGTATAAAGTTCGTGGCTTCCCCTAATTAAACATACGTCTTGTGTAAGCAGAGCAATAACCTACAAATGCTTTCTATAAGTAAAATCAGCTCTTTTAGCAAAATTAAATTAATAAAAGTGAGTCGAAAGAAGTTATAGACGGTTATTATAGCATACACAAGATAACGTCACACTTTAACTACTTCGACCCCTGCAATCAGTAAATAAACCATGTTAAAATAAACATAGTCAGGAATTTTGAGAAATTTGATAATGCATTAGTCATCCACACAACATTGCTTAACAGGGAATGGTGTAATGCAACGGTTTTTTATCTTGCTAATAAACATTTTTATAAGAAGGTCTTAAATAATAGTAATAATAGTGCTAATAATAGTAATAATGCTTTTGTTAATAATTTATAAATAATTTTGTTTTTATCAGACAAATAGGTAATAAAAATGTACCCATTTTTAGGAACAATTTTATTAAAAACAAATTAATTTTTATCTCTGAAAGTACATGCCATATATCTATGAAATTTTTGTAGTGGTTAGATAGAAACCTTGCGATTATTATGCTATTTAAAAAGCGTTTTATTAAAGATTTATATAACAAAATAGGGAACTATGTTTTCTTGTTTATTAATAGAGATAGCATCAAGATTTTTTGATTTCATTTTGGCTAAATGAACATTTTTCGTATGTAGGCATTTTTTTCTCAATTAAATGTTTATGTTAAATATTTATATCGCGCTAAACTTTCTCAACATGGTTATTACTAAATATATAGTTAACGGTTGATTATACACTAAAAATGGTAATAACCAAATTTGTAGAACACAAAATTTCCAATAAGATTTATTTGAAGTTTTTTTTCTATGAAATTAATACTTTTAAGACCTATAACTTGGTAAACTATTGCACCGCGTGAATTATCAGTGGAAATGTTGCTCGTATTAAGAACCCACAGGAGTAGCGTGAATCATCAGTCGAAATATGTTCAATATATATTAGCATACACGTCTGTACGTAATTCTAAAACACGTCAGCCTTATTATTTTACTCGTCACAATTTTTATTATTGAAATCCAAGACGCACTGAAGTTGAAGGAAATTTTAATAAAACAATTCATTTTTGTCTAGGTAGCACATAAGTTGAAAATGGCAAAATTGATTGGCAAGGTTTATTGTAGAAATATTATACCCAAATAATATTTTAAATTCTTAAATAATTTCTCGGAATATTTAGTCTATTGAAAAAAAACACTGTTGTGCTACGTACATTTAATAATATTATGTAATAATAATTACTTAATAATACGAAATAAATATGCAATAAAATAAAATAAAAAATAAATCAAATTTACACTTTTGTTATTCATATAAGAATCTATGTAATACATGCGCAGCACAGTTTTTGTTTGTTTTTTAGTTTATACACATGTAAGAGCATTCATGATTAAATTATAGATTTAACTGGAGAACTGTAAGACAAACAGATCCCTTATTATTACTAATCTACTGTTGTTATAATTTCACCCTTTGTTGATTTAGATTTATAAAGTATTTACTTATATATAAATTTTCTATAGTCTTTTAGTCTTTTTTTCGCATATTCTGTTTCCCTGAACAGAACGTGCGAAAAAAAGTCAATTATTTGGTAATATTGTGATATTGTTATTCTTTAACGAATTTAATTTTTATTATTAATAATTAATTTGTTACTATTATTAGATTGTAGATTGATGATTTATAATATTTCTATCCTTTTAAACATTTTTGATATTTTTTATATTTCTAATTACATAAATTGATTTATTTACATAAAATTAACATTAACAGTTAACATTATTATTTTATTTGTACTGAAAATTTTCTTTCTTATTAAAATTATTATTATTATTATTATTAAAACAGATACTAATCGAAACCAAATTAATTGTAATGCAATAAATTGTAATGTAATAACTAGAACAATATACAGGGTGTATTTTCGTTTTTCTTCCATAAGTAGGCAAATAGCATGTGCACAGACACTTTCTCAGATATTGGCTCCCCTAATTATTTAAGATGAAAAGTTGCAAATCCCTTTGAGTACTATTCACCACCCCCTACCCCACTTTACCATTTCTTTAACTAAAATTTTTAAACAGCTGCCATGCTATAAGCGATTTTTTGGCATAGGAAAATAAAATTGTAAATGGGAAATTTGCTTATTAGCAAATTTCCCATTTACAATCATTTTATTTTCCTATACTATAACATCGCTTGCATCTTGGAAGCCATTTAACACAGAATGGTAAAGAAGACTGTTTTGAATAGTAGTCAATAAGATCTAGAACTTCTCTGTAGTGACTTTTTCTATAAACTACACTGTACAACAGTGAAAATTATTCATTTGAAAGTGGGTGCATTTGTATTTTGGAATGCTGTCTTCAGAAGTGCAATTAGAGTTGTTGTAGCACCCTCCGTTTTTGAAATAGTATGTCAGTTCTGATACTTGCGTATATTTTAATCCACTGTTGTCGGTACACTTAAAGTTATTTATTTAGTTCTAAAGTTTATAAAGTTAGTTCTCTTTTATTACTCCCATTTTCATTTATTTTGAAGATATATATGACGCAGTCACTTATTTGGGAATTTTTTTTGGCGGGGGCTACTCTATATAAATTCCAAATCAAAATACTTAGATTTTGACATAAATAACCTGAACTATTAAAAGAAATTCGGGGGGCCCTGCCCGTTGCCCCCCTCCCAAATACGCCACTGATATGACGATTTATAAGTCTTTTATGTCCCCTTTACCCCAAATATGTCGTTCGCAAAACTATAAACTATGGAAGCAGAATTAAAAATTTACAACATCTATGCTAGATTCTAGATCTATATCAGACTAGTGTTGGCAATTGTTAGACATTGATTACGGAAACCTCCAGCGACTATAAAAGACAAAGTAAAAGAAAAAGTCTGTAAGTTTTTGTGAATATTGTTAATTTATTTTGTATACAATTCGATTAAAATGCTCTCCATCATCATAATTTTTTTTAACCAAGGGTACTAGACAAAATCTAATTCCAGATTTAAATGCTCCATATTAAGAGTATCTATAACATCTATAACGTACACCATAATTATTTTCAAAAAATTTTAAGGACCTCAAATGTGTTGTTCAGTGTAAAATTAGGGGAGTCAATATCTTAGAAACTGGGTTTTTACATGCTATTCGCGTATGCAACAAAACCGACAATACACTCTGTATGTAGTAGTTGAAACTACTACCAGTTGCCCTTGTACTTGATAAAAATACTTGTCATTTCTTGATAAAATACTTCATGAGGCATATCTTGCCATCGTTATCTCGGTGCATGAAGGTAATTTTTCTGCTCTGCGTATTGCTTCCCCAAGAGGTATCTTCTCTATAACTAGTGGACATTTAACTTCTATAATGGCATCTTCATTAACAGGTTCATCGGGGCTTGCCGCCAGAAATGGGTGTTCTTGATCAATAAATAATCCACATTCTCTTACTTCCAAGTTGTATTCACTTTCAAATTCTTTTATGGCAATTGGCTCATGTTTCAAGCCATAATGCGTTGCTCTATTTCCTGTAAATGTTGAGTACACTATTTCCTTAACTGTGTTCACGCAAGATGTTTTGGCTTGCAATTTGCAGACTCTTCCGAAGTGAGATGCAGTCAATCTCAATGATCTTTCTTGTTCCCAGAGAGGGTTCCTTGACTGACCGACAGTATTTCGTTCTAGATGGGTAATCTCTTCTTTGGACTTTTTCAAGGTGTTACGGAACTCGATTTCTTGAATTTTATACTCTTCAGGTGATAACAGCTCAGCCTTTTCTGTGACACCATAATCTGTGTCTGGAAGTGCAGTAGTTTTCGTTTTGCGGTAAATTTGCCCCTTTTCCTCTTGTTCTTTTCTAGCATTTGGCGTTTCCTTTTCAATTTTAGAGCATATCATTTTGTAAATACACTTTGATCTTCTTGTAATAGTTCGTGGTAGTCTGTCCCAGCATTAAATAATATACTAGCAGCTTCACATCTTGTTTGATAGGAACCTCGAAGGGAATAATTTACCCTTTTCCCCCCTACAAATTTACACACTAACGAATTGTAATGTTCTGCCAAATTGTTATTCATGTTTAACAGCAAACTATTAACATTTAAAGTTAACCTGTAAAGAGTTGCTTCAATATCTTGATATAGGCCACATTTCTTCATATCAGGAACGAAGTTTTGTTCTCCTTTTTTGTACAAGAAAAATACCCTATTTCTTGACATTTTGCATGCTCGCCAAAAACGTGCGAGGGGGCATTTAAAATGTCAGCAGTAAGCAGCTGCATTCAACAAAACTCGCTGACAACTAAATATTCAGATAGCAGTTTATAAATACAATTCAATAAGATTTAACATCTCGCTTTGCTTTATTCGCCGCTTAAATTTTGGCTGACATACTTTTAACTTGGGGATTACAATTATCTAAATTGGATAATGCCCCACTTGCTGATAATTTCAAATTCAATAACACTAAAGATCCGAACTGCTTGAGGATCATTCAACAACTTTGAAATTATGATTTTCAAACCATTTTTTGGTCGTTTTTGATGTGTGGTAAGAAGCACCATCTTGTTGAAAGATTAAATCGCGGTCAAGATCGATTTTTAACGATTGGTAACAAGTTAGCGTTAAGAATTTGCTGATACTTTTCAACATTAACTGTGCCGTCTATGGACTGAAATCATTCTAACCCTCCAGCTGACATATAGCTCTAAACTATTGCACCTTGAGGAAACCTAACCGTACGTTTTAAGCAGTACTTATGGAATGCTTCATGTTTAGCTCCGATCACTCTTTTGCGAGAGTAACCAACGAAAACACCAGACTTTGACTAGTCGCTGAATATGACCTTATACCAGTCATTCTCTGGAACATTGTCTAGGACAACTACATATTTAGTCCATGTCACTCGTCGTTGTTCTTGTTTCTCGGTTAGAAGTTTTACTTTGACTAAATACAAAAACCGTTTATGTTACAAAGATAGTTAAGGAATACTCAATGCATCAAAGTTTAAAGATAACTAATTACCTTATTAAAGAATGGATAGTCTATCTGAAAACAAATAAACTGTTTGGATTCTTGGCAATTGTTGCGACAGAAAGGTAAAGACAGGATTAAGTGTGCCCAAATAGCTGCAGGACATGATCTGGACTAGCAGAAATACATAGAACAAAATTAAATAATTTATCGGTATTTCCAACGTAAATGACTGCTTCTTCACGGCTTGCTCCAAAATGATAAGTCTGGATTTCTTCAGCTAGTTTGCAAGGATAATTTTCAGAGAAGACTATATGGAGTAACCCTTCACTCTTACTAAGACTCTTTTTCAGTGTGTTGTAAGCAGCATTTTTATTTCTAATGTTAAATTTATATTTATTTTTAAAGTTTTCATTTCTTCTTGAACCTCTCCCTGCAACTCTTGAACTTCTGCTGAACCATACCTAAGACTGATAATGGAGGGCAAAATTGAGGGTAGAAGAGAACTGGCAGGAGACAAGGCTCATGGTTGAGAAATGTGAGAGACTGCACTGGCCTAAACTCACAGTTATTACTAAGAATAGCAAAAGATAGTGAACGATTTGCCGAAGTTGTTGCTAACCTTCTATAAGAAGACAGCACCTTAAGAAAAAGAAGATGTAAAAAAGGCTGCAAAGTTAGAAAATGTAACAGTTTTATCGACCTTACTGAATATTTCTGAATTTGTTTTTACTCATGCAGTTCTATACAATATCGACTCTTTTGCCTTCTTCAACATACCAATACAAATTAGCTTGGGGCAACGTATGATAGCCTAATAAAAACAGGATGCCAATAAAACTGAAAAGTTTTTCCCTTGTAAATATAAAATCGTGTGTATTATTTATCATGAGCCTACTTTACAAAATATCGCAATACTATATCTTGAACTTCATCATCAAAGAGTTTTAGAAAAATATCCAGCGGTGATTGACCTGCCACATGATTTTTTAGCTGTTCAATTTTTTTGTGTTCTCTTCGTCGGGCAAGTTCAGATACAAAAAGAAACCTCTCTGTACTTGGGTTTCTGGTTATTTGTTTTGAGCAAATTTGAGAATGTGAAAAGAAGAAGAAAGCATTTAAGTAGAAAAAAACTGAAAACAATACAGTTATGAAAACACCTGAAGAAAAACTAATGCCCATCTCTGAGTAAAAAAAAACTGCACGGAAACGTTTTGTTGGACTTGGACCTGGAAAAGGGAAAAGCAATGAGAAATAAGCAATCCGTACTCTAGTTCTGCATGACTCGCTGGTGAAACCTTGGAGAGTTTCTGGAGGTCAAAAAAGCAACGGAAAAGATTTTTAAGTGCTTTGTTGATGTCCATTGATATTCGACACTATCGTCTTTATAGTTTAGCAAATAAAACAATTGGCCTTGCACACAAAACAAAAATATCCTACAGTACATTCTCTCGATGCCATCCCTATGTTATTACCGTCTATATTATGTATGCAAACCTAATGAAATAAACAGAGCTACCTGTTTGTACAAGCAACGTGCAAACATAAGCTTCAAACCACAAAAACTAAAGCCACTAAAACTTGTAGATAATGAAAATTCATATGAACTCCTGTAACATGTAGTAAGGCTTCCGCATTGCATATGTATGGCAGGCCTCTGAAATGTCAAAATAAAATGAAGAAAAGGTTCAATTTAATGTTAAGATTGCAGCTAAAATCAATGTTACTAAACCTGTCCGAGAGTTGCAGGGAGAGGTTCAAGAAGAAATGAAAACTTTAAAAATAAACATAAATTTAACATTAAAAATGAAAATGCTGCTTAGAACACACTGAAAAACAGTCTTAGTAAGAATGAAGGGTTACTACATATAGACTTCTCTGAAAATTATGCTTGCAAACTAGCTGAAGAAATCCAGATAATTTTGGAGCAAGCCGTGAGGAAGCAACATTGTACGCAGGAGTCACTTACGTTGGAGATACCGATAAGCTATTTAATTTTGTTTTATGTATTTCTGCTAGTCCTAGGACCTTGAACTGCTTCTCTAGTTCCAATGCCTAAGCGAAAACCAAATTGTTCTTCTCCTACATATTGTCCGCATTTTGTGTGTACTCGTTGATGCATGTTCTTAGCATTATCTACTGTACATGGCTCATCAGGCTAATCAATCGGTACTGTGAGCACTGTTTTACTCCGCTCTTTTTAGGTATCGGAATAAAAGTAAGTTGGGTCCAGTCGTGTGGTACGATTGCTGTATAGTATATTCTATTTAAGAAAGATGTTAAGATGTTGAGGCTTTCATCGTCTAATACTTTACGCATCTCAGTATAGATGTTATCTTCACCTGAGACTCTACGTGTTTTGATAGTTTTATTACGTGTTTCACTTCTGCTATAATAATTTTCAATGGCTAATCTTCTTGATCTATTTCTCTTGGTTCTGGTTACATTCTGATATCATCAAAAAGCTCTTGTATATAGCTTGTCAAAATCTCTTCTATCTCGTTTGGGTCTATTGTTCTTTTGTTACTATCTGTGACTAAGATATCGTGTTGATGGGGTTTTATTTCCAGTTATTTCTTTTATCTTCTTTTTTGTGTGTTAAAAAAATCATGCTTTCTTGGCAGCTCTTCGAGTACTTGACAACGTTTCTCCATCCAGGTCTCCTTTGCCTCTCTTATAAGCCTTGTAATCTTTTTATGGATTTCTTTATATTTATTATAGTAGTCTTTATGTTTGTACTTCCTTCTTTCGTTCATCAATAAAAGGATTTCTTCCGTTATCCATCTCTGTTTTGCTCCCTGCTCTTGGTTTTCCAATTCATTTTCTTGTACTTCATGTTTACATTTTTAACAGACTGCCAAAAGTTTTCCATTGTTTCTGATTCCAATTATACCGTTTCCCTAAACTTACTATTCAAAACTCGTGTTATTTCCTTTTTTATTTGTGGTTCCCCCAGTTTCTCAAAGTTAGGTCTTGTTTTATTTCTCTTCCGGATTTTCTTCAATTTAATCTCACGTTTTTCAGCTACGGGGTTCTGATCAGATCATATGTCTGATACAGGATAAGTTCTTACAACTTTAATTCCGTTTCTATATCGTTTATCAATCAGTATATAATCTATTTGATTTTTTATGATATTTCCTTCATTGTCTCCTGGTCCTAACTACACTTCTAAGTGTACAATCGCCTTTCTGGAAGTTGGAACCAGGTGTTTGCTACCATTAAGTTTTCTTCATTACAGAACTGTACCAGATATCCCCCCTATCGTTTCGTTTGCAAATACCATGGTCTTCAACAATATATTGAACTCTTCCTTTACCTATATTTCCGTTGAAGTCACCCATGATTATATTCACTTCATTCTTTTTGGTAAATCTTAGTAGGTAATTTTTACATCATGAATGAAAAACTCATGCAGTATGGAGTATTCTCGTGCAACTTATATTACTAGATGAACAGATAGTTCCATATTTTGAACGGCACTCGCAACAAAATGCTTCTAAAAGTGAAACCGGTAAGATTCGGTTTCAAATTATGGTATATCTGTTCAGATGAAGGGTACTTATACAAGTTATCCTCCAAATAATAAAAAATCCAGACTTGGGTTGGGAGGTGACTTTTATTATCTACTATCTATTGTAGAGAATAACCCTAATCATAATATTTTCCTTGACAACTTCTTTTCTTCATATAAATTATTCGACAAGCACACACTATGGTGTTGGAAAATTGAAAACTGCAAAAAATTATGACACAAAGGAAAAGAAAAAACTACTGTACTGCTCAAAAGCTACTGTACTATCAAAACAAAAGGAAATAGTGACGTTAACGAAGAAAATGAAGTAAAAACCTTCCCAAGGATCTTGTATGGTTTCTCTATTTCTTAGAAAATCAAATGTAACTGAACTAAAGGGTTCATTGTGATGCAATGAAGAAGTACATCACATGCTCAAATAAATTCAGTGTGTCTAACAAAAATCCCAACCTATTGCTTGGTCTTGGAGGGATTCATCTCCTAAAAGTGGTACTCCCATGCATTGGGCTATACCTCAAAGACAGTGGAGCTTCGAAAATCCTTGTTGAGACAGTATAATTGGAATGCTGTTTTCCATTTTGAAACGCTTACGGTGTTATACCAGTGTACGAAGATCAACGCTTGTTGGACAAATTTAAATTGCTATAAACTACACATAGTGACATAAAAAAATATTTTGAGAGACTCGTAGAAAATGACAGGCAGAAAAAAACTGGGGCCTGCGGGCATGCAGTATAAGAGAGTGTTTGCCACTTTCCTTCTTCTTTGATAGAAAAAATTATGCACGATGGTACATTTTATACTACAATGATTGCTTGAAGCTGGACGAAGGTCCTATAATTTATAATTCCATGTCACTCTTTTAAACAAAAAATAATAATCTTAATTCAATCCTAGTAACGCATTTAAAACAATAATTATTCAAGACTTTTTAACCAAAATTTGTTTTGGTGGTTTCAAGTGTAAACATTTAAAATATTTTCAAGCCGTTAATGCCTTTAGTTTTCAAGAAAAAAAAAATTTCAGATTCAAGAATATAAAGAAAAGTTTAAAATCTGGCAGCATAAATAATTAAGATTTTAATTTGCATGGGTAACTAAAATCTTCAGTAACATGATATTTGATACGATGTTTGATGACGCGACGTCAAATTGTTCATCATACAATTCTGAGAACCTAGAGTGTTTACTTTAGAGATATTTAATTCTTAAATGCTCCGAATGAATGTATAAATGAATTGTTTTTTACATTTACTTATATGTACAGCTGTAACCTTTATCAAATTCATAATTGCAAAAGAGAGAACCTCTATTCCTTGGAAAATCCCCGAAAAACGAGTGTTAAAATTCGTTACAATTCCGTCGTTTATAATCTCGCTACCCTACTGAGATCAAAAATAAATGTAAATGTTTGAAAAAAAACATAGTGGACCTTATTTAATTGTAAAAGTCGTTACATAAATTTATTCTGGATTACTTGAAACCCTCCCGAAACAAATTTTGGTTAAAAAGTCTTATAAATTGCAAGAATTGAATTAAAAATTTTTTTTTGTTGAAAAGAGTGACTTTTAAAAGAGTGGAAATTATAAATTTTAAGTTCTTTTTCCAGCTTCAAGCAATCATTGTAGTATATAAAATGTACCATCGTGCATAATTTGAAAAAAATGGAATTTCTGGCAATAGCCCAATATCAGGATCTATTCGCTAACTAGAATTCGAATTAAGTGTCATTTTACACAATAATTAGCTTTTGTTTTTTACGTGTGCTGAAATTGGTTTTAAAGGACGACTATTGTTTAGTGTAATATTAGATTTATCATAAACAAGTAATAATAAAAAACCATAATAATTCAAGGTCATAGTAAGAAATACGTAAAATGACTGTGGAAGCAGTCTGTTAAAATGCGTTACAGCATACACAAAATTACGTCACTTTATAGACTTGCACACCTGCAATCAGTAAATAAACATAGTCGGGAATTTTGGGAAATTTAATCCATGCTTACAAGGAAATATTGTCTTGCTAACAACATTAAATTTTTATAAGGACGTCTTTTAAACTATAATATTGAGTTATATTCCTGATTATCTAATATCCATTTTTTTCTCGAGTCCTCTGACTTTAATAAAGCTTAACTTTAGTAAAATATTATATTTCTAAATGCTATAGCTACTTTTGTTTTTATCAGACAATAGGTAATAAAAGGTACCCATTTTTAGGGACAATTTTATTAAAAACAAATTAGTTTTTATCTCAGAAAGTACATGCCATATATATATGAAATTTTTGTAGGGGTTATAGAAAGAAACCTTGGGTTCTAATTTTCAGACCAAAAAGCAATTCATTTAAGATTTATATAAAAAATAGGGAATTATGTTTTCTTGTTTATTAATTTTTTGATTTCGTTTTGGTTAAATGAACACTTTTCATGTAGGCATTATTTTTCTCAAAGAAATGTTCCTAATTTTAACAATAACAGTGCAATAACAAAAAAAAACAATTTTTTGTCCACCGGTTGTCACTAAATTAATTTTCCTGCGATTCAGAGGAAGATATTGAAGACTATACAGGGTGTCCTGTTTAACAGTCTACACTGAATCATTCCAACAAGCTTGTAACTATAGCAGTGGAATTAAAAGAACTTTGTATACTTTGACCTCTAGTTTACGAAATCAGAACACATCTTAGAACTTGTGCTGGTGCTGGATATCATTATCAGGATTTTTTTTAAATGGAACGATTAGATTTGAAGTATGGAAATCGATAGCAAGTGGGATGCTGAATAAAAAAGTAATAAGGTACTACAGGTTTAAAGTGAATGATAATGAAATAATAAAGTGAATGTATTCTAATACTGTTTTCGTAAACAAGAAGCCGAAATCTACGAAGTTCTTTTAATTCCATTACTATAACCAAAAGCTTGTCCGAATGATTGAGTGTAGACTGTTAAATAGGCCAGAACCCGTTAAGTGGCTAAGTGCTTACTATTTTTTTCACATTTAAACATTTGAAGTGGTGACTCGTACACCTTTGAAATCTGAACTTTGCAAAATCTAAAAAGTATCTTGTATATTATTAACCATAAAATATGCGACTTCTTATGTTTTTTCATGATAACCATGAAAATGAAGCGCAACAAAAATCGTTGCTATTTTTTCACATTTAGAAATTCTAAGGGTTGGCTGCTACCCCCTTATATCCTGAATTTCGCAAAATCGGTGAAGCATGTGCGTTTTTATGTTCTTTCACGCAACCCATTCAACAATGAAACGCAAATAAACTGCTTTACTATTTTCTCCACATTTGCAAATTCTAAGGGATGGCTGGCTACCCCTTAGACCCTTAATGTCGCAAAATCCGTAAAGTATGTAACTTTTTATGTTCTTTCACGTCACCCATTCAAATATGAACCGCAACAAAGATTATTTACTATTTTTCCCGTATTTCAAAATTCTAAGGGTTGGTTGCTACTTTTTATGTTCTTTCACGGCACCCGTTCGAAAATGAAACGCAACAAAGATTGTTTACTATTTTTCACGTGTGTAGAAATTCTAAGAGGTGGCTGCTACCCAAAACAGAACAAAATTTTGAAAATATAAATATGGGTTTTTTTAACGTTTTTTTTAATTTTTCGCTAGACGAGAATCCGAAACTCTGTAAATATACCAAATTTCAAGTTTGTGTGTATCTAGAAGTATTACAACCCCCAAATAAAGTGCGGGGGTTGACTTAATAAAATTTTTTATGTTTTTCTTTACGAGAGTGTTAAACCCTATCACTATACCAAATTTCAAGTTTGTATGTCATCTAGAAGTTTTACAACCCCCAAATGGAATATGGGGGTTGAATTAATAATTTTTTTAAATTTTTCTTTAGGAGAGTCCTAAATTCCATCGCTATACCAAATTGCAAGTTTGTATGACATCTAGAAGTTTTACAACCCCCAAATGGAATATGGGGGTTGATTTAATAATTTTTTTTAAATTTTTCTTTAGGATAGTCCTAAATTCCATCGCTATACCAAATTTCAAGTTTGTATGTCATCTAGAAGTTTTACAACCCTAAAAGGGGATGCGGGGTTGACATAATAACATTTTTTTTAAATTTTTATTTACTAGAATCCTAAACCCTATAAATATACCAAATTTCAAGTTTGTGTGTGATCTAGAAGTATTACAACCCCCAAATAAAGTGCGGGGGTTGACTTAATAAAATTTTTTATGTTTTTCTTTACGAGAGTCTTAAACCCTATCACTATACCAAATTTCAAGTTTGTATGTCATCTAGAAGTTTTACAACCCCCAAATGGAATATGGGGGTTGATTTAATAATTTTTTTAAATTTTTCTTTAGGAGAGTCCTAAATTCCATCGCTATACCAAATTTCAAGTTTGTATGACATCTAGAAGTTTTACAACCCCCAAATGGAATATGGGGGTTGATTTAATAATTTTTTTAAAATTTTTCTTTAGGAGAGTCCTAAATTCCATCGCTATACCAAATTTCAAGTTTGTATGTCATCTAGAAGTTTTGCAACCCTAGAACGGGGTGCAGGGATTGACATCATAACATTTTTTTTATATTTTTCTTTATAATAATCTTAAATCCTATAATTACAGCAAATTTCAAGTTTCTAAGTCATCTAGAAGTTTTACAACTCCTAACAGGGGGTGCGAGGGTTGACACAAATATATTTTTTTATTTTCCTACTTACAAGAATCCCAATTCCTATAATTGTGCCAAATCTCAAGTTTGTATGTCATCTAACAAATTAGAAGTTGTAAAAGTTATTTAATTTCAATATTTTAATGCATAAGAAGTCCCGTTTGAAATGATGTCACTGTCTGCCTCACAAACATATGAGTTTTAAAAATTTTAAAATATAATATGGGATAAGATTAAACAGCCAGATTTATTACTAGCTAACAGCATCAGTGATTGATTAAATACTGAATGATAATATAATAATGGTTACGTTTGTTTCACTTAAATCAATAGAGCTTTGAATTAAATCTTATTAAATCTTACGATTTTATTAAAATTATCGCCCATTTGTAGGAGCAATTAAAACCGGTTTAAACGAAATTTACATGACGCATAAATGAAACGTATTAAAAGTGTTTCTTAAATAGCTTTAACAAAATATAATATGTACGAATTTTTGTCACCTTAAATGACGCAATCTTTACTACATCATCTTTACAATGCATAAAGTGAAGTCCCGTTGAAATGACGTCACTGTCTAGCCACAAAGGAATCAGTGTTACCAACACAATTCTTGTTAAATATGCGGACGCAGGGTAAACCTATGCCATAAATTTGTATACAAATGTATACAAATCCCGCGCTATTAGCGCTGCGTGTGGCAAACGCTCGAACTACGATTTTATACACGAATCAGGAATGGGTGTCAAACTGCGCACAGCTAATTTTTACATTTTCGCCATCTAGACACTTTAAGCTTCATATGGTGCAATTTTGAGGCACTAGTCACCCAGCGTCCGTATATCCGGACGCCGAGTGACTTCGGACGCTGCTTGAACCTAAGATTTTACATGGGGGGACGCATAAAAACTTGGAATTTGGTTTAGTTATAGGGTTTAGAGTTCTCGTAAAGAAAAATATAAAAAATTGTTATTATGTTAACCCTCCGCTAGCCCTTTAGGGGTTGTAAAACGGGACTTCACTTTATGTATTTAAGTAATGAAATTAAATAGTCTTTATAGCTTCCGAATTTCTAGAGTACATACAAACTTGAAATTTGGTATATTTACAGAGTTTCGGATTCTCGTCTAGCGAAAAATTAAAAAAACGTTAAAAAAACCCATATTTATATTTTCAAAATTTTGTTCTGTTTTGGGTAGCAGCCACCTCTTAGAATTTCTACACACGGGAAAAATAGTAAACAATCTTTGTTGCGTTTCATTTTCGAACGGGTGCCGTGAAAGAACATAAAAAGTCACCTATTTTATAGATTTTGCGAAGTTCAGGGTCTAAGGGGGTAGCAACCAACCCTTAGCATTTTGAAATACGGGAAAAATAGTAAATAATCTTTGTTGCGATTCATATTTGAATGGGTGACGTGAAAGAACATAAAAAGTTACATACTTTACGGATTTTGCGAGATTAAGGGTCTAAGGGGTAGCCAGCCATCCCTTAGAATTTGCAAATGTGGAGAAAATAGTAAAGCAGTTTATTTGCGTTTCATTGTTGAATGGGTTGCGTGAAAGAACATAAAAACGCACATGCTTCACCGATTTTGCGAAATTCAGAATATAAGGGGGTAGCAGCCAACCCTTAGAATTTCTAAATGTGAAAAAATAGCAACGATTTTTGTTGCGCTTCATTTTCATGGTTATCATGAAAAAACATAAGAAGTCGCATGTTTTGTGGTTAATAATATACAAGATACTTTTTAGATTTTGCAAAATTCAGATTTCAAATGTGTACGAGTCACCACTTCAAATGTTTAAATGTGAAAAAAAATAGTAAACACTTAGCCACTTAACGGGTTCTGGCCTATTTAACAGTCTACACTCAATCATTCGGACAAGCTTTTGGTTACAGTAATGGAATTAAAAGAACTTCGTAGATTTCGGCTTCTTGTTTACGAAAACAGTATTAGAATCCATTCACTTTATTATTTCATTATCATTCACTTTAAACCTGTAGTACCTTATTACTTTTTTATTCAGAATCTCACTTGCTATCGATTTCCATACTTCAAATCTAACCGTTCCATTTAAAAAAATCCTGATGATGATATCCAGTACCAGCACAAGTTCTAAGATGTGTTCTGATTTCGTAAACTAGAGGTCAAAGTATACAAAGTTCTTTTAATTCCACTGCTATAGTTACAAGCTTGTTGGAATGATTCAGTGTAGACTGTTAAACAGGACACCCTGTATAGTCTTCAATATCTTCCTCTGAATCGCAGGAAAATTAATTTAGTGACAAGCGGTTTGGACAAAAAATTGGTTTTTTGTTATTGCACTGTTATTGTTAAAATTAGGAACATTTCTTTGAGAAAAATAATGCCTATATGAAAAGTGTTCATTTAACCAAAACGAAATCAAAAAATTAATAAACAAGAAAACATAATTCCCTATTTTTTATATAAATCTTAAATGAATTGCTTTTTGGTCTGAAAATTAATAGCATAAGAACCCCAAGGTTTCATAGATATATGGCATGTACTTTCTGAGATAAAAACTAATTTGTTTTTAATAAAATTGTCCCTAAAAATGGGTACCTTTTATTACCTATTGTCTGATAAAAACAAAAGTAGCTATAGCATTTAGAAATATAATATTTTACTAAAGTTAAGCTTTATTAAAGTCAGAGGACTCGAGAAAAAAATGGATATTAGATAATCAGGAATATAACTCAATATTATAGTATAAAAGACGTCCTTATAAAAATTTAATGTTGTTAGCAAGACAATATTTCCTTGTAAGCATGGATTAAATTTCCCAAAATGACTATGTTTATTTACTGATTGCAGGTGTGCAAGTCTATAAAGTGACGTAATTTTGTGTATGCTGTAACGCATTTTAACAGACTGCTGATCTCTAAAGTAAACACTCTAGGTTCTCAGAATTGTATGATGAACAATTTGACGTCGCGTCATCAAACATCGTATCAAATATCATGTTACTGAAGATTTTAGTTGCCCATGCAAATTAAAATCTTAATTATTTATGCTGCCAGATTTTAAATTTTTCTTTATATTCTTGAATCTGAAATTTTTGAAAACTGAAAACATTCAAAACATTCTTGAAAACTAAAGGCATTAATTAACGGCTTGAAAATATTTTAAATGTTTACACTTGAAACCACCAAAACAAATTTTGGTTAAAAAGTCTTGAATAATTATTGTTTTAAATGCGTTAATAGGATTGAATTAAGATTATTATTTTTTGTTTAAAAGAGTGACATGGAATTATAAATTATAGGACCTTCGTCCAGCTTCAAGCAATCATTGTAGTATAAAATGTACCATCGTGCATAATTTTTTCTATCAAAGAAGAAGGAAAGTGGCAAACACTCTCTTATACTGCATGCACGCAGGCCCCAGTTTTTTTCTGCCTGTCATTTTCTACGAGTTTCTCAAAATATTTTTTTATGTCACTATGTGTAGTTTATAGCAATTTAAATTTGTCCAACAAGCGTTGATCTTCGTACACTGGTATAACACCGTAAGCGTTTCAAAATGGAAAACAGCATTCCAATTATACTGTCTCAACAAGGATTTTCGAAGCTCCACTGTCTTTGAGGTATAGCCCAATGCATGAGAGTACCACTTTTAGGAGATGGACCAAGACCAAGCAATAGGTTGGGATTTTTGTTAGACACACTGAATTTATTTGAGCATGTGATGTACTTCTTCATTGCATCACAATGAACCCTTTAGTTCAGTTACATTTGATTTTCTAAGAAATAGAGAAACCATACAAGATCCTTGGGAAGGTTTTTACTTCATTTTCTTCGTTAACGTCACTATTTCCTTTTGTTTTGATAGTACAGTAGCTTTTGAGCAGTACAGTAGTTTTTTCTTTTCCTTTGTGTCATAATTTTTTGCAGTTTTCAATTTTCCAACACCATAGTGTGTGTTATTGTCGAATAATTTATATGAAGAAAAGAAGTTGTCAAGGAAAATATTATGATTAGGGTTATTCTCTACAATAGATACTAGATAAAAAACAAAGTCACCTCCCAACCCAAGTCTGGATTTTTTATTATTTGGAGGATAACTTGTATAAGTACCCTTCATCTGAACAGATATACCATAATTTGAAACCGAATCTTACCGGTTTCACTTTTAGAAGCATTTTGTTGCGAGTGCCGTTCAAAATATGGAACTATCTGTTCATCTAGTAATATAAGTTGCACGAGAATACTCCATACTGCATGAGTTTTTCATTCATGATGTAAAAATTACCTACTAAGATTTACCAAAAAGAATGAAGTGAATATAATCATGGGTGACTTCAACGGAAAGATAGGTAAAGGAAGAGTGCAATATATTGTTGAAGACCATGGTATTTGCAAACGAAACGATAGGGGGGATATCTGGTACAGTTCTGTAATGAAGAAAACTTAATGGTAGCAAACACCTGGTTCCAACTTCCAGAAAGGCGATTGTACACTTAGAAGTGTACTTAGGACCAGGAGACAATGAAGGAAATATCATAAAAAATCAAACAGATTATATACTGATTGATAAACGATATAGAAACGGAATTAAAGTTGTAAGAACTTATCCTGGATCAGACATATGATCTGATCAGAACCCCGTAGCTGAAAAACGTGAGATTAAATTGAAGAAAATCCGGAAGAGAAATAAAACAAGACCTAACTTTGAGAAACTGGGGGAACCACAAATAAAAGAGGAAATAACACGAGTTTTGAATAGTAAGTTTAGGGAAACGGTATAATTGGAAACAGAAACAATGGAAAACTTTTGGCAGTCTGTTAAAAATGTAAACATGAAGTACAAGAAAATGAGTTTGAAAACCAAGAGCAGAGAGCAAAACAGAGATGGATGACGGAAGAAATCCTTTTATTGATGAACGAAAGAAGGAAGTACAAACATATAGACTATAATAAATATAAAGAAATCCATAAAAAGATTACAAGGCTTATAAGAGAGGCAAAGGAGACCTGGATGGAGAAACGTTGTCAAGTACTCGAAGAGCTGCCAAGAAAGCATGATTTCTTTAACACACAAAAAAGAAGATAAAAGAAATAACTGGAAATAAAACCCATCAACACGATATCTTTGTCACAGATAGTAACAAAAAAACAATAGACCCAAACGAGATAGAAGAGATTTTGACAAGCTATATACAAGAGCTTTTTGATGATATCAGAATGTAACCAGAACCATGAGAAATAGATCAAGAAGATTAGCCATTGAAAATTATTATAGCAGAAGTGAAACACGCAATAAAACTATCAAAACACGTAGAGTCTCAGGTGAAGATAACATCTATACTGAAATGCGTAAAGTATTAGGCGATGAAAGCCTCAACATCTTAACATCTTTCTTAAATAGAATATACTATACAGCAATCGTACCACACGACTGGACCCAACTTACTTTTATTCCGATACCTAAAAAGAGCGGAGTAAAACAGTGCTCACAGTACCGATTGATTAGCCTGATGAGCCATGTACAGTAGATAATGCTAAGAACATGCATCAACGAGTACACACAAAATGCGGACAATATGTAGGAGAAGAACAATTTGGTTTTCGCTTAGGCATTGGAACTAGAGAAGCAGTTCAAGGTCCTAGGACTAGCAGAAATACATAAAACAAAATTAAATAGCTTATCGGTATCTCCAGCGTAATTGACTCCTGCGTACAATGTTGCTTCCTCACGGCTTGCTCCAAAATTATAAGTCTGGATTTCTTCAGCTAGTTTGCAAGCATAATTTTCAGAGAAGTCTATATGTAGTAACCCTTCATTCTTACTAAGACTGTTTTTCAGTGTGTTCTAAGCAGCATTTTCATTTTTAATGTTAAATTTATATTTATTTTTAAAGTTTTCATTTCTTCTTGAACCTCTCCCTGCAACTCTCGGACAGGTTTAGTAACATTGATTTTAGCTGCAATCTTAACATTAAATTGAACCTTTTCTTTATTTTATTTTGACATTTCAGAGGCCTGCCATACATATGCAATGCGGAAGCCTTACTACATGTTACAGGAGTTCATATGAATTTTCATTATCTACAAGTTTTAGTGGCTTTAGTTTTTGTGGTTTGAAGCTTATGTTTGCACGTTGCTTGTACAAACAGGTAGCTCTGTTTATTTCATTAGGTTTGCATACATAATATAGACGGTAATAACATAGGGATGGCATCGAGAGAATGTACTGTAGGATATTTTTGTTTTGTGTGCAAGGCCAATTGTTTTATTTGCTAAACTATAAAGACGATAGTGTCGAATATCAATGGACATCAACAAAGCACTTAAAAATCTTTTCCGTTGTTTTTTTGACCTCCAGAAACTCTCCAAGGTTTCACCAGCGAGTCATGCAGAACTAGAGTACGGATTGCTTATTTCTCATTGCTTTTCCCTTTTCCAGGTCCAAGTCCAACAAAACGTTTCCGTGCAGTTTTTTTTTATTCAGAGATGGGCATTAGTTTTTCTTCAGGTGTTTTCATAACTGTATTGTTTTCAGTTTTTTTCTACTTAAATGCTTTCTTCTTCTTTTCACATTCTCATATTTGCTCAAAACAAATAACCAGAAACCCAAGTACAGAGAGGTTTCTTTTTGTATCTGAACTTGCCCGACGAAGAGAACACAAAAAAATTGAACAGCTAAAAAATCATGTGGCAGGTCAATCACCGCTGGATATTTTTCTAAAACTCTTTGATGATGAAGTTCAAGATATAGTATTGCGATATTTTGTAAAGTAGGCTCATGATAAATAATACACACGATTTTATATTTACAAGGGAAAAACTTTTCAGTTTTATTGGCATCATGTTTTTATTAGGCTATCATACGTTGCCCCAAGCTAATTTGTATTGGTATGTTGAAGAAGGCAAAAGAGTCGATTTATACGTCTGTCAATTTTAATCTGTCATTTTTGCATCTGTCATTTTAATTCTGTCATTTTTGCATATGTCATTTATACGTCTGTCAATTTTAATCTGTCATTTTGCATCTGTCATTTTAATTTTGTCTGTCATTTTTGCATTTGTCATTTATGCGTCTGTCAATTTTAATCTGTCATTCTTAAAGCAGCCATCTTGGATTTCCCCAGATTTGAATTTTTCTCGCTACGACCTACAAGTTCTACTGCTACCTTTCCCTCTCTCACGCAGCCTGTACTCTTTCCACCGCCTTTTCTAGAAAAAATAATAAAGCCAGATAGGAATTAAAATTATGTTTATTATTATTAATATATTGTTATGACTACATTTAATTTATAATAAAATGATGATAGATTGCTGGTGATGATGATGATAGCTTGAGGACTTCAGGACTGACCTCTGTTTTTTATTTGCTGTTCCAGTGGCTGTAACAACAACAACCACAATAGAACATTAAAAAAGGGGTTTCTTGTAAACTTGATGTTTCCCCATACCTTATCTGTTTCCACAAACATGCAGTCATCATAGCCGCCGCCTGTTTTTCCCAAGTACACTAGGCCCAGAGAAATCGTTTTAGCTGCAATCTGCTCGTTAACTTCCTTAACCCTTTCATCTGTTAACTTGTCGCTGATTCGCTTAGGTAGAAATGTAACGTAGTTTTCATCAACAACAATCACGCTTTGACGTTTATCACGGCAAACGACTCTTTGGAATTGTAGTATTTCGATTACCTCCTTGACCCCGTAGTCGCACAATTTCTTGATATGTTTCCGACTGCTGGTGTAGGGTTTGTTCAGTTGTTTTAACAAATCCATTTTTCTACGTAAAACAAAGATACACACACATGTTAGAATTTAAATAGTAGCAAAAATTTAACACGCACAAGAATAATAATAATAATTAGTTTTAACATACCTGTTTAGTTGAAGCAAACAATAATAATTATCACTATCACCGTAACGTAGCCGGCCAGAACAAAACTAAAACTAAAAAACGGAAGGGCTCAGCGCTTTTATAACCTTCTAATCTGCAGGAATGAACACGCGTACAGCTGTTCGTAAGATAAAAAATCTAATTTACTACATCTCAGCAAAAGGGGTGTTCAGCCTCGTTAACGGTCAAAAAGGACCGACGGTACACCTGCGCTGTCAATTAACACTTGAGACCAATCTAACCGACTATGTATTGCCGAGCCGTGAAAATCATGCACGGACTTGCTCGAGGTTGCCAAAATATGAAAATGCGTATAAACGACAGAAGGCCATATCTTATTGTGTTATATATATATTGAAACTAAAAAAAAACGAATTGTTTGCTTATAACAGATTTAAATTTAGTTCATGCATCAGAGTTCGTAAATGAGATAGAAAAAAAACAAAGGTGCAAATGCGGGCCATTCTGATCAGTTCATAATATTAAAAAATAACATCTATTTATTAGAATAAAAAAAGGTATTACATTTAGGGATGCATTCGTGATTAGTAATTTAAATTAGATATATTGGCCAATCAACTTAATTATGATTTTGTTTGTTAAAATGCGTCCTGTGTTTATAGCTAGCGGTCAGGTAAGCCCTGTTGTTTATGACTTTTCTTGAAACGTTATCTGATCGTCCCATCTGCCGCAAGAAGAAAGAATTTTTTTTTGAAGACCTAGAGATATTACGTACGAAAATGTTATATGTACAAAATACTTATGACTAAATCTGTAAATTAAAATCTTTCGAAATGCAAGTATCTCTAAAAGAAATAAAGGTTACACACAATATTGCGTAATTATATATATAATCTTGATTGTACGAGTTCTAACAAGATAAATACATTACAAAGCGTAACAGAATTTAATGTCACTTATAAAGTTTAATAAAAATTTGCATTTATTTATGTCAATATAATTTTATCTGTGTTAAAAACAGAAAGAGGAATTTTATGCATCGAGTATAGAGACTGCGATATTACGAAAATATCAGCGAATTAAAGAATCCTCTCACTGACTGCTCTTCTCAGCGGGTCATTTGGTGGTTATTATATAACGACAGCAAAGTTAGCCTTTTCAGATCAATAAATGAGTTTGATTCAATAATTGTTATATTATTGTCATTTAGAGATAATTCTTCTGCATGATAATCTATGCAAAGGTATAGAATCAAGTCAGTTCGGCTATAACAACAACAAGCGACCACGTGTATAAACATTTTAAACCTCTTAGAGTTTCGTAAGGTTTAAAATACCACGGGGATTGTTTGAATGATAAGCACACCCTTAAAAGGGAACCGTATCGAGTGCTAAAAAAACGCAGGTAAACTTCTTTTAAAAATTATTTACTACATTTAGTTAAATAAAATGCGTTCTTTCCGCAATTATATATGCCACGACTTATTGTTCTTTCGTTTAAATATTTTATTTTAGGTGAATGTTAAAGAAACACAAAACGTCTGCCGGTAGGAACAGTTTTTTTCCAGAAATTTATCACCTACCGGTAGGAACATAATACACAGCCTATTTTTATGTTGATTGTTCAAAGTGAGATGAAACGCACACTCTAGTCTATTGTCCAATTGACAGGGTCATAAAACACAGACGATTTGGTAGCCAATGGTAGCCAAACAGCCTTGGTAGTGCAATGCCTGGCGTGCCGGACTTTCACCCAAGCGGCCCGGGTTCGACTCCCGGCGCTGGCAGATCTGGTTAAGGTTTTCTGCAGTTTTCCTTAACTGTAACACAAATGTGGGATTTGCGCTGTTCCATCTATAAGTCGGCTGCAGCCGCACATTGGGCCTACATAATAATAATAATCGCCCCCTCCCTCCCGCACAAGCTTATAGCTTCTGGGGCCTTGGTTTAGGTTATGGGTTGTAGTAATTATTATTATTATTATTATTATTATTTAACAACAACGACAATACAGACATCATTTTGTTCGTCGTATACATTTCTGGGAAATCTCAAGCTCTTTTGACAGAACACGTAAAATAGAATTTAACAATCCTCGTTAATAACAGCATATACTTGTTCTACTTATATGCCATATAGATTATAATCTATAATGGTAAAAATTCTTTCTTCGGACAGATAGGACTATCAGATAAGAGCTCAAGAAAATTCATAAATAGAACTGAGGGTGTCAGTTTTACATTATTACGTGTTTTTGTAAATTAAATTAGGCTATATATTTTCGTTCTTATCGTTTCTCTCTCTATAGCGTTGTAAAAATTGAAAATGCATAAACTATGACACCCTTAATTATTATTTTTTGCAATAGGTTAGGGATTGTTTCTCATCCAATCGGAGCTAAACAAAACTAACGTTAACACCTTTTGTATCTTAAAACACCATGTTTAGGGGGGTGGGACTACATATTTCGTTTTTAGATAAATACAAAAGGTTACACGTTGACTAACATTAAATTTCATAACGAGACTACTACCGTTTATAAATATTTTAAAATGGGTAAGTTGTTTTTTTTCTCTGATTACAAACAGTTATATTTAAAATCGTAAATTTTGCAGCAAATGTATCGATGGCCGTACGCTCGTGGGCCGGAAGTGTATTGCGTCGACTGTATAGCGACACTACACACAGAGGCGTTGTAAGTAGACTTTTATTTATCTATAAACTGCATACTAAAACGGTGTTAATATTTTTCAGTTCCTGATGCATTGTATGGGCGCTGGGGACCCTCTACCCAACTATCCAAAGCTTGTCGCGGCCAGGTTAGCAACGGGTCATTTAGAAGTTGGCGACATTACGGTCCTTGTCGAGTTGTACGTGCGACTCGACCAGCGACAGGCTGGATTATTTATGTACGTTTTATCACTCTATATATGACGGTGTAAATATATGTAGCTTTACTTTTTTTTTCAGGATACATATCAACTAATGTTGAACAACATATAAACATAGAAAATAATAAATGTTTTAAATTACTATCTGTCTTTTAATTAGTATCCAATCTCTCTCTCTCTTTTACAGTGAAAAATAGGTGAAAAAAACCTCAATAAAGCTTCTTTTTTCATTTCATATTTGAAACTATTTACTAGAAGGTTGGTAATTATGAAATTTGGTTTTAATAAATTAAACTGTCAGTGTGACAATTATATATAGATCTGAAATTTGGTACAATTAATACTTTATTAAAAGCTCTCTTAAATTGATATATGTATTGTAGTAGTTTTAAAATTCTCTACAAATAATAAATAAAGGCTAAGGTGCACATTAAAATTTACAGGCCCTTGAAGAATGCAATATTAAATACAGAGATGCAAGGGTTATTCCGGTTGTCTTTCATAAGCTATTTACATATGTTTCACTCATAAATATTGCGAAAATGTTAGCGACACTACTACGTCAAGACGTACTAAAAGCTGTTCGACGACGACAGTTACTACATACTTTTTGAATGCTCTGTTAGAAAGGGGCAAAACGTTATCAAATGTAACCTTTATTTAATACAGAAGGAATTATTATTACCACGTATATGTATCAAGGATGCATAAACTAAACTTTCCAATGTCATAATTATGGTACCCAGATGGCGTTTGATTGATTAATAACTTAGAGTTTCTTTATGATAATATTAAATAATAAAAATAAGAGTTGGAACATGTGGATCCAATGTCAAGGAGTACATGATCTTAATAGTCTGACACATTGTATTTTGACAAAATTTACATTACTTTACATCCTAATACACACATTTTTCTTTATATTATTAAATTAGCTTAATAATAATATGTATTTTTTATTAGTAAATAAATATTAAGAGTATTATAATAATGTTGAATCACAGAATTTATTGACATCGATCTTCATATTTTGTCAAATCAAACAACTGAAAGTTGATAGGTGAAAATACTTCATGAGAAATCATGTCGTTCTTGACATTGGATCCACATGTCCTAACTCTTATCTTATATAACCTATTATTATTATTATATAGGAACTCTGTAATAACTGAGTAATAGTCGAGTAAATCCAGCCATTATTTTAAAGATTTAATTTTTATTGAATGGAATTTTTAATATTTTTTCTCGGCTTATAAAGTTCTATTTTTATGTGGTCTGTCAAAGAGTTTGAGAATTATCGCCCCTTCTACGCGATAAACATTTGAGAAGGTCGTTCTAAAAGATTTCTATCTTTCCCTGTTATCGTTAGACGAGTAGTAAAAATTGTCAGAAAGGTATTTTGTTTTCTCAGTTGTTATAGATCTGCTAATCAGATTAAAAAAAAGGTTGGTTATACATGTAGCTTTATTATTTTACGTAATTAAGCTCTCTATTGTATTAGAATTTATAGACATGCCCTTTTTCCCCATAAACCAAGAACAGAGTGACTGTTAATAAATATAAGCTGTTACCCAGGTAGGGGAGTGGAATAAACTTGTCTATGTTCAGATCTACATTTTTAAACAGCAATAAATAACAGGCAGGTGTTCTCGTGGGAACTTGATTTTACCAAACTCTCAGGCGATAACTATCAAAGGTATGCTGCGCATCACATGATGCTTTGATGACCCTATGGGATATTGCGCTAAATCTTGTAGTTTGGTAACGCATTCACCAGGGGCTCGTTCACTGTTTGGGTATAAAAACCCAAGCTGATAGCGATACTTGTTATATATACTCGACCACTGTTCAAGAGCTTCATTACGTTTAGTGGTTTTAAAATAAAACTGTGTGTGTGTGTGTGTTAGTACCTGCCAAAATCATCAACTTTAGCCGACCATAAGGTAGGATTTTTCTTATTTTGTAATGATTCACTTGTACTAAATTTACGCGTTGACGTTGTTTTAAGAGAGAGAAAAAGTAACAAAACATCATGTCGCTATTATCATTAAACTAGATCGAAGAAAGTAACAGTCTAAATGAGTTACAATTACAACACCAGTTTCGGCAGTGCATCTTAGACGCAGGAGTCAGCATACCTATTTCAGTAGCAGTGCTTGCAACGGTCTAAGCTAACGTCATACAAACATGGAAAAGTTTGATAAAATACATGACTGCATGCTCACTTATGTCAACACTTGATAAAAAATAATTGTAGTACATTTGTATATATTCTTTCAAGTTGCAGGAAGTCTTTTTAAATAGATGAAATATATAAATTTTGTATTTAGTAAATGCTTTCAGTCATATTAAAAATGATTGTATATGTTTTATGAGAACTCGATAAATGTTTTAATGTTTTTATTTTTCGTATAAAAGAAAATGAATATGTCAAGATGATGATGGATCTCTGACTAGAAAAATCAAACATGATAACATAGGCAGCAGCAAAGGCAACAAAAAAAAGGGAGTTAATGATATAGAATATAACACGATGATTGTAAATTGTGCGTGTTTATGCTTTATTATGTACGTCTGTGCGTGTATCTGTTTGAAATTGCGCGTGTTTATGCTCTATTATGTACGTCTGTGCGTGTATATACTTCAAATTGCGCGTGTACATGCTTTATTCTGTACGTCTGTGCGTGTATCTGTTTGAAATTGCGCGTATTTATGCTTTATTATGTACGTCTGTGCGTGTATATACTTCAAATTGCGCGTGTATATACTTATAATGTACGTCTGTGCGTGTATATACTTCAAATTGCGTGTGTATATACTTATAATGTACGTCTGTGCGTGTATCTGTTTGAAATTGCGCGTGTACATGCTTTATTATGTACGTCTGTGCGTGTATATACTTCAAATTGCGCGTGTACATGCTTTATTATGTACGTCTGTGCGTGTATATACTTCAAATTGCGCGTTCACATGCTTTATTACGTACGTCTGTGCGTGTGTCTGTTTGAAATTGCGCGTATTTATGCTTTATTATGTACGTCTGTGCGTGTATATACTTCAAATTGCGCGTGTATATACTTCTGTGCATGTATATACTTCAAATTGCGCAAAGCATACTTATAATGTACGTCTGTGCGTGTATATACTTCAAATTGCGCGTGTATATACTTATAATGTACGTCTGTGCGTGTATATACTTCAAATTGCGCGTGTAACATATATACTTATAATGTACGTCTGTGCGTGTATTTGTTTGAAATTGCGCGTGCATGTACATGTAGCTGGACTATATAAACAGGAACTTTGTTCCTGATCATTCATTAGACGTTATGGAACGACGCTTGTGTGATATATGCGGTCTGAACATTCGACGCTCCGGGTATGCAAGCCACTTGAATATACATCGTGGACACAAAGTCCCTTGTACTAAATGTTTCAAATCTTTTTCACGTAATAGTAGTTATAAAAGGCACTTGAAAACAATCCATTGTACCATAGGTGTGAATAATATTGATAATAAGACAAATCCTAGAAATGATGTAATAATTAAAGACGCGGGTCTGAAACGTATGCATACCAATAAACCCCGTGACACAAATAAAGAAATAAGGCTCGAAGATGATGAAATAATAAACGCTCGTAATGCTATACGTAATAAATTAGCCTACTTTCACAGTGATAAAACTGAACCTCGACCGGGGAACGTTTATCTCTCACCAAAACTTGAACAAGCATCTTCAGTTACATCTGTTAAAGATGATGATGATGAAGAAGAAGAAGAAGAATGCAATTCTGACTTAAAGATTTATCAGAATTTCTCTAACTATTATAGAGCATTATTAGCTAACGGAGAAAACAAAAACGTAGATAAAACTAGGTACGGTCTATATAATGACAACGATGAGTGGCGATTTGCTTGTTCACGAGTACAGTTTCAGAGAAAAGATATTTTAATTAAAAACAAACTTTTCAATGGAACACCCGGTCTGTTTACTTTACTAACGCTTAAACGATTAAGCTCTCCTAGTCCAACAGAGGAAGATATCGACAACTATATGAAAATAATCTCACTTACTAATGCTCATAAGAAAGACTATAGGCGCAACGGTCGACTAATAAGCGTTAAACATTGGAAATACGAAAATGTAATCAGACCAAATTTATATACAATAACAGACTTGAGGTTAGTCTTCCAAAAAAGTTAAACAAGTTGAAGCCGGATTGGATATGTCAGAGTACGCCTGATCAACTAGTGGACCGACTTCGTCTGTTGTATACTGTAAAGAAAGCTCTTAGCAACAGTCTCGAAAACGAAAACGAAATAATTTCAGTCATCACGGAGCTTAAAGCGAGAAAAATCATAGAATAAGTAAATATTTAATTTCTAGTTGTACTATGTAATATAGTCGTATTGTAATAGTATTTATATGTAATATGGTATTTTTTGATATGATGACTAAATAAACGAAATACATTCTATAAAAGCTTCTTATTTCTCAACCTCTCACTGCCTCAGTAAACGTTCTGGTATAAATCTGTTTCTAGACTTATTTAATAAGATTGCATAATTCTCTATGGATTTCATGAAGCGATTGATTAATTTAAATATTTTTAGAAGAGGTGAACCTGTAGAGTTTTGGGTGGAATGCCCTTCCGCGTACAAATTATATCAAGCAATACATTTTTAATTTTTAATAATAATATTTTAGAGTGATTTATGTCTCCAATAGCTGAGTTGTTTTATAGAGAGAATAGAATTTGAAAAATATGTCGCGCTCTTTAAATTTATAATAAGTTTTAATTTATTATATACGCTATATAATTTTACTATATTCAGAATGTTAACTGATGTATGTTGGATATCTGTTTATCATATGTCTTTTACCCCTTAATATTATTCGAAGAAATATTAATACCTCTGGTATAAATCTCCCACGTGAGGGTTATCTTGCGAGATATGTTGCATTGTCTGCAAGAATGTATTACTAATTGTCAAATTGTTCTTCGGTCAATCAATTGAATACCTTGTAAGGTTTGTTTTGTCAAATATTCTATTCAACACTGTAAATTGTATAATACATAATCGCAATATTTACTTTCACGCTGGGTACTCACGTAATTGCATTACTCGAAGTAAATCGTATAATAAATAAATCTGTTAATAATGCTGTGTATAAGGGCAAAGCGACCTATAATTTTAGCTAAAACATTATGTCAATTTTGAAAATGCTTGTACCAAGATAGGTTCTATATTTTATATTATTCAGATGTAATGAGAAACATACTAATCTTTTTCCATATATAACTGGCTCGTTGGTCTAGAGGTATGATTATCGCTTTGGGTGCGAAAGGTTCCGGGTTCCAATCCTGGATGAGCCCTATTGCTTTTATATTCCGAATGGAATTTCATCAGATTAATTTGTAGCACTAGGTCATCGAATGCAATGCATAAGTTGATTACTCGTAGACTTGTAGTAACTTACAGAATAAAACATAAAAATAAAATAAAAGACATTAATAAAATATTTGTTGAGTTTTATTAATATAGGATAAATATGACAACAATTATCTAAATTATATACATTTTAAACAAGTTTTGTATCTTCGTCAATCTCTTCGGGCACTAGTAGAGGACCTCAAGTATTATGTGATTTTATGTTGATCTTCAGATTTAATATGATGAGCCTAGTTGCGCCTTGAGCGGGGTAAACTTATTGATGTTAAGTTGGAGGTTGATTATAGTTTTTAGCTTCCACCCGCTTTCTTTTTGCTAGATAAAGAAATATGCATGCGTTAGTTTATTTCTAACTTTCTACAATTTCTATACTTA